>CAWUFW010000794.1:600000-922500 GCA_963921515.1 Calotriton arnoldi
CCGTAACACCTTTTACACAGAGAGCATATGCACTTTAGCACTGATTAGCAGTGGTAAAGTGCCCAGAGTCCTAAAACCAACACACACAGGGTCAAAAACAGGAGGCCAAAAAGCAAAAAGTCTGGGGGTAAACCCGCTGAAAAAGCCAAGTCTAACAATGCTTCATCCTGTTGAAGCTTTGGTCACATTCAGAGGATCATCACTTCTGGAAATTTCGATTAGTCAGGTCTCTCAATGGGGCACTCACTGTAGCAAAGTGATGAATGTACCTTGAATAATGGCTGGCCATGCCCAAGAAGGATTGTAGCATGGTGACATCTTGTGGGGGTTTGGTGGCTTACAGTGCTTGTACCATATCTCGGTCAGGAGTCATTCCCCCATCAGAGAATATGTGCCCAAAGAACATTGAGTTTTGTTTTGTAATATTCACACTTTTCTCTATTTGGAGAGAAACACTTGTTTGAGAGCTTTATCATGCTCCTTCATTGTTCTCCCAAATACCAGTATGTCATCACTGTAATTGAAAGCATGCGTAACAGGTTGAATTATTCTATGTAGAACATCTTGAACTATTTCTGCAGCAGATGACAATCCAAAACGCAACTTTTTGCATCTGAAAAAACTAATATGAGTCAAAAAATTTGTAATGTACCTTCAGTTTTCTTCCAATTCGAGTTGATGGTATCCCTTGTTCAGGTCAAGACGGAAGAAAACTTTGGCTCCGTTCAGCTGAATGATCATTTCTGCAATGTGCGGACCAAAATGTCTTTCTCTCACAATTACTTTGTTGGCCTGGTACATATCCACGCAAATGCACACTGCACCTCCACTGTAATTTTTTGGCACTACCACAATGGGCAACACCCACAGTGTGGGACCAGTAGAGCGCTCAATGATGTTGTGCTTCAACAGCATTTCTAGTTCTTTTTGACGGCTTATTGCAGGTGAAATGCTATTCTGCGGTGCAGTTGTGCAACCGGCCGGATATCTTTGTTGATGAAAAGTTGTACCTTCATTGCCTCGAGCCTCCGTAGGCCATAAAATAAAAACGGGAACTGACTCACAATTTCAGATTGAGTATGTAGGTTGTAATTATTAGATATTAGTCCCATGTTAGCAGCAGTTGCTAAACTAAGTAGACATGCACTGGATGAAGTGCCTTGAATAATGTGAATCGGGGCTTGCACAGACGTCTTTTTATGTCGTAAGACCACTGTGAATGATCCTTGACTCTACAATGGTGAGGAAGCAGCCCATATCTACACCTTCATGTTTGATGTGTTGAATCACAGTACGGGTGAGAAACTGTTCAACTGCTCGACTGGCATGATGTTGATCGATGCACCACTTTAAGTTGCAAAGATTATGAGGCAATTGTTGACCGTAAGTATAATTTTGGGGCAGTGTCTATATGAATTCTTTTGTTTGACTCACTTGTTTCTTTTCATTTGTTTGTCTTCTTTGCAAGCAGCAAGACCCATGTGCATGTACATTTTTGGCAGATACGATCAAACCACTTTCACCCTCTTCACTCGATTGTGATGTCGAAGAGCATTTGTTGGATGAACTTGATGATGATCGACTTCATTTAGTTTCTACCTGTCGCAATTAAGGTTGCTTTTTGTCTTTGTAGGTCAAGTGAGAATGCTTCTGGAACTTTCTGGCATCGATTTTCTCATCTCACCGGGGCACACTTGGTTTCTCTTTTGTTTTGCAAACTTTTATAAAGTGGGGTGTTTTTCTGGAACCTTTGCACGTCTGTCCGACGGCTGGACATTTGCTTTCATTTGGAAATGAAAATCCACATCGGAAACACAGTTCTCCTTTCTTTGAGGATGTCAACCTACGTTTATCTATTTTGTGCTTGTGTTTTCTCTTCATGATTCACGCTGATTCATTCTTTGCTTTTCCAGCTTCCATGTTGGCAGCTTGCTGATCTGCTCTTTCCTTGGCTCTTGCAGCCATTAGTACTTTATCTAAACTGAGCGTCTTTCTCAACATGCTTCTTCTGAACAAGTCCAAAAGACAGCCATCAATGACTATGCAGTGCATGGCTCCTTCATCATTAAATTCACTAAATTTATTATGTTTGATAAGCGCGCCAAGTCTCTCAACAAACTCATCCATCATTTCACCAACTTGTTGTTTCACTTGATTGCAAATATGCCTTTCACAGTAGAAGGTTGGCATCGGATTGAACTTGGCTCCTAATGCTTCTTTGATTTGATGGTACAAGTTTGTCCCAGTGTGTGAGATTTTCTTTAGCACTTTTTTACTCCATCACCAGCAGGATTCTTTAAATATTTAATGATTTTCTCATGAGTTACTTCTTCCAGAGTATCTATGAAGTCATCGATGGACTTAATCCATGTGGTCCATCTGACGCCAATATTCTGGTTTTTGGCAGTATCGAATGTTGGTGGAAGTTTAAAAAAATTAGGCAGCACCAAGCTTCATGTCTCTTGCGGCAGCTACTTGGAGCCTTCACAGTCTTGAAGACTTTTTTGAATTGTGCTGAAGGCCACCTGCTGATGAATTACCCTGTCTTCGGTGGTTTCTCTGGGGACCAACAGCCCTGCGAGCACAACCCCAGTGTTTGCTCTCAAGTCACCTCACCCACTTTTGAGGTCGTCAGGTCGGTGAGGAAACGTCACTGCTCATACCTGGTTGTCGCAGCCTTCTGGCATTATATATGTTTGTCGCTGCCTTTTATGTAGTATCTGGTTGTCACTGCCTTTAGCGCCGTACCTGGTTGTCGCTGTCTTTAACGTTTTCTTTGTTTGACTGGCGGCTTGGTGATATGGCACAGCACAGTATTTTTTGTCTTGACAGGCTTTTCCAATTGTGCTTCCCTGCTAGGCCTTCAACTTCTCCATGAGACCTTGTATGGGCTATCACCTTGCAAACTCTCATGAAGAGTTAATGTGGCTTTCACCTTTAAATATGACCTTGCAACACCTACTTGTCACCTAATTGTAATCTTGCTTCAGCCTGCAACAGCATACAGCATGGGGTATTGGGTCAGCCCAATTCAGTCTCCGGCTACAACACCTAATTGTCACCTAATTGTAATCTTGCTTCAGCCTGCAACAGCATACAGCATGGGGTAATGGGTCAGCCCACTTCAGTCTCTGGCTATTTTGTGCTGTGAGTGATGTTATTTTTTATTCTGATCACACGTACAGATCTGCCTTAAAAAAAGGGCACTTCAGTGCCTGGTTCGGTGGTCCTATACTATACTTTGTCAATGATATTTTTCTCTTCATTCTTATTTTTTTGTAATATTACTCATTCTTCTGCTTTTAAACTATATCTTCACGTTACAGTAAATTAAATCCAACAGCACCCTTTCTTGGCGTCATTAAGAAGAACATTTTCCTGTGATGTGCATTAAACCTAACAATATTTTCTATACCCGTTTTAATTGCACCTGCCTCGTACGAAGCATCCTTATGGCCAGGGTCGGGCATTGGTCGATGGGCCGGTGCCTCAGGGTCACCTGTGGGCAAGTTTTTGGGGCCTCCGTCAGCCGGCCCCACAGACTGTCTTTCTTCCCCACTCTACGCCAGGCCACTTTTATGTGGCATACACACAAAGAGAGGTAGGAATGCAAACTTCTCACTTATTAAGTTTAAGTGGCATGTGCTACATGCGGAAAAACTGTCTTCACCCACAAATTGTGGCATGCTACATCATAGGGCTTGCTAACTGACACCCCTGCGCAGACCAAGACACCCCTGCGCAGACCAACGCCTGGAGTGGAGCACAGGGAAGGGGAAGACAATAAAAACATGAAAATAATAACCATGTTTGTATTGTCTTCCCCTTCCCTTTGCTCCACCCCAGGCATTGGTCTGCGCAGGGGTGTCAGTTAGCAAGCCCTATGATGAAGCATGCCACAATTTGTGGGTGAGGGCAGTTTTTCCACACGTATCACATGTCACTTAAATTTAATAAGTGAGAAGTTTGCATTCCTACCTCTCTGTGTGTGTATACAGTTTATTCGGGGAGGTTGGGGTAGGAAGTTGTTCTCTTCCCCCTTCTTCATGTGTTGCACTTTTATGTGGCACCAGTATCACAGAGCTCTCCCCTGACATGCTGTAAACTGAGGCTGTGGTCCAGGTGCTTCGTTAGCCTTTGAGGCATTCAAGTGCTCTTGTCAGAAGCAGTGTTATCCCCCGCCGGGCCATAACTTTTAGACCATGGGGTGCACGGAGGGTGTGTTGTATGCAGGAGCCACGCAGGGGGGCAGGTTTTATTGGGCCATTCTAACCTAACACCCCCCCCCCGAGCAGCAGCAATGTGCTTTTTGACACCTCCCTTGCCAGTTAAATGCCCTGAGGCTATAATGGGCAGGGGTGGGGGTGAGTAAAAGAAGTGGCCCCCGTAGCAGCCAGGTGTTGTCACCTCAGCCCCAGTGTCTTTTAGGCCTTGCTCGGGGAGAGAGTGGTGCATATAATTGAATGTAGCGCTATGGTCAGAGCTGCAGAGGTTGAAACTAGGTTTCCCAGCATCAGCTCAACATCCTGTGATTCTGGGCACATCGCTTAATCCCCACACTGAAAATGAAAATGAATTTGATCTTGTGTATATCGTAACTGGTGCTCATATCTCCAATGTATTTGCGCCTAGTTCACGTTATACAAAACTATAACAAAAAAAGAAAAACCCAGCCAGATCCCAGTGAATCTAACCAGATGGTGATTCATGAAAGGGATGATCAGGGAATGTGGGCCACTTTTTTGGGAGTGCCCCAGCCTAATTGTGATCACAGTCCGACCCTGCTAATGGCGCTATTCAAATTGTAAGCAATGTGAATTTTTTATAAAATGTAATGATGCTGTATCTCACCAACTTGCCAAGGCCAGACCTATTGGCTTTACCAACTCTTGTTTAAATACAGAATTTGTGTATTGGATATCTTCTCTAGTAATCAGTGGGTAGGTGTTAGAAATGGGATCTCTAGTTGGCAAGGGCTTGCACCTTCGTCCAAGTAGGGACCCTTCTTCCTAGTCAGGGTAAGGGTTGTTACACTCTTGAAGTAACCCCTGCTCACCCTCGTGGTAGCTTGGCACGTACAGTCAGGCTTAATTCAGAGGCAGTGTGTAAAGCATTTGCACATAACCAACAGTAATACAGTGTAAGCACTACAAACGGACACCACACCAGTTTAGAAAAATAACCAATATTTTATATACTCAAGACAAGACCAATTACGACAAAAATCCACAATACTATACTTGACGAATGAATACTTGATACGTTAACTTCTTCTTTGCATGAATAGCACAAAAGCAAAGTTCGTACGAGTCGGTAGCTCCGTCCGAGCCTACCGTGATGCTGAAAACCACAGAGTCTAACAGTTCCAGCCGACCGCGTCGATACGGGCCAGCAGAGTCGTGAACAGACTCGGTCACAGTACCTTTTCACGTTGTGGCTGGTACGGAGTGTACGAGCCGGTCGGCGTTCGTCGCGGTTGCGGTGCAAGACGGAGCGATGCAAGGTGCGGTGTCCCTCGATGCGGTGCAGGCAGCGGCTCGATGAGCGTTGTGCAGACGGAGTCGGTGAGTCCAAGGCGTGCGATGCAGGGCGAGACGATGCTCGATGCGGTGCTGACAGGTTGCGATGCAGGCGACCAAGCCGGAGTGCGGGAGCTGGCGTCGGACAGCGGTGCGAGTCGGAGCGGTGCGTCGCAGACGTGCGAGCGGTGCCCCAAATGCGGTGCGGTCTCGACTCTTGAGCCAGTTGCAGCGACAGCGTCGGTTTGGTCCGGCTGGCCCAGTGAAGCGATGCGATGCGAACTGCGGTGCCCACAGGTCACGGTGCAAGCAGCGGCTCGATGTTGGCGGCGTCGGACGTCGCCCACGGTGAGACCAGGGTTGCGATGCGAAGCGGGGCGATGCGGTCTGCGGTGCAAACAGGTCACCGGCCAGGGATGGATTCGGTTGACGGAGTCGGTTGCAGTTCCCTTCCTCTGTGGCCACTGAAACAGCGTTCCAGAAGCGGTACCCAGAGGCTTGTGAAGTCTTTGTAGTCCCTGAGACTTCTTAACAGGAGGCCAGCTCGGTTCCTGGCCCTTGGAGATACTCAGCACAAGATTGTAGAAAGTTCAGTCCAGTCCTTTCACTGCCCAAGACAGAAGCAGCAACTGCAGGCCAACCCAACAAAGCAACAACACAGCAACGGGGCAGTACTCCTCCTGGCAGCTCTTCCAGCTCTTCGTCTTGGCAGGTTCCTTGATTCCAGCGAGATCTAAATTCATGGGGTCAGGGCCCCAATATTTATATCCCAAATTCCTTTGTTCTCTGAAGGCAGAGAGGCCTTTGCCTAGTCCAAACCAGTTCTGGAGCACTTTGTTGACAAGTCTCCGTCCCTTCTTTCAGTGAGTAGACCAGGGACATCAGACGCACCACAGGAGGTGGAGACAGCATTGTGGAGGGAAGGCACTGTCCTATTCAGGGCCCAGGTGCGACCCCTCCCACCCATCTACAGGTCGATCCGGCTATTCAGCCCTGCGCTGACTCACCCTGTCTCCTGGCATCCCCCAGCCCCTGTCACTCACATTCCAGACAAGGAATACACAACCTCGCAGAGGCAGGCTTGGATGGTTAGACAAGAAAATACCCACTTTCTAAAAGCGGTATTTTCAAACACAGAATGTTAAAACCAACTTCACTAAAAGCTGCATTTTATCATTCTGAGTCCAGGCATACTAAACTTGAATTTCTACCATGTTCCCGGGGTCAGTTAGGATTATATACTGTAATAATCAAAACCGCCCGTTCTGGCCTAGGGGAACAGGTAGCCTTGCAATAGTGAAAAACGAACTAGGCTGTAATTCACTATCAGGACATGCCGCACACACCAGGGCATGTCCTACCTTTCGCGTACAACGCACCCTGCCCACAGGGGTACCTTGGGCCTACCTTAGGGGTGACTAACATGCAGCAAAGGGAAGGTTTAGGGACTTGCAAGTGTGTGCACTTGCCAAGTCGACATGGCAGCCCCAGGCTGCGCACAGGCTCTGCGATGGCAGGCCCGAGTTACACTTTACGGGCTGTTTGCGTGGGTGGCACAATCCAGTGCTGCAGCCCACCAACAGCATTTGGTCTATAGGCCCTGGCACTCGTAGTGCACTTTACAAGGGACTGACACATAAACCAAATAGGCCAATCATGGAAACACTAATCCATAACACATTTTATACAGGAGCACTTGCACTTTCCCACTGGACCGCAGTGAGGAAAGTGCGCAGAATCATCACACCAGCAAAAACAGAGTCAAACCCGGGAGGTCAGAAAGCAAAAGTCAGGGGAAACACGCCAAAAGATGCCAAGTCTAACACATGTCCCCTCCAGCTGAAAGTAGGGAGAACTACCCAACCCCATGGGAGTTCTCTTCACTAAGGCGGAAGAACCTGGACAGACCATCTGCGTTGGCGTGTTCTGTACCAGGACGGTGTTCCACCGTAAAGTCCATTCCCTGTAGGGAGATGGACCACCACAGCAGTTTTGGATTCTCACCCCTCATCTGCATCAACCATCTGAGGGGCCTGTGGTCTGTCTGAACCCGGAAGTGAGTCCCAAACAGGTATGGTCTCAACTTCTTCAGTGCCCAGACCACAGCAAAAGCTTCCCTTTCTATGGCACTCCACCTCTGTTCCCTGGGAAGTAGTCTCCTGCTAAGGAAGACTACAGGCTGATCCCGGCCCTCTTCGTTCAGTTGTGAGAGCACCGCTCCACACCATGCTCTGAAGCGTCAGTCTGCACGACAAATTCTTTGGAGAAGTCAGGTGCCTTGAGCACGGGCGCCGTGCACATGGCTGCCTTCAGGGCATCAAAAGCTTTCTGGCAGGACTCAGTCCAGATCACTTTCCTGGGCTGCCTCTTAGAGGTCAGCTCTGTTAAGGGGGCAACGATGGTGCCATAGCCCTTAATAAATCTCCTATAATAGCCGGTGAGACCTAAGAAGGCTCTCACCTCTGTCTGGAGTCTTGGGGGCTCCCAAGCCAGAATGGTGTCAATCTTGGGTTGTAGGGCGCCACCTGGCCGCTTCCTACCTGGTGTCCCAAGTACACCACCGAACCCTGCCCGATCTGGCACTTACTGGCCTTGATCGTGAGGCCTGCACCTTGCAGAGCCCTCAACACTTTCTCAAGGTGCTGTAAATGTTCTTCCCAGCTGGAACTGAACACAGCAATGTCATCCAGGTAGGCGGCACTGAAATCCTCCAGCCCAGCCAACACCTGATTGACCAACCTCTGAAAGGTGGCAGGGGCATTCTTCAACCCGAAGGGCATCACCCGGAATTGGTAATGACCTTCTGGGGTTGAGAATGCTGATCTCTCCTTGGCCCCATCGGTTAAGGCAATCTGCCAGTACCCAGACGTCAAATCAAACGTGCTGAGGAACCGGGCAGCTCCCAACCGATCAATGAGCTCATCAGCTCTGGGGATGGGGTGCGCGTCAGTCCTGGTGACGGCATTGAGCCCACGGTAGTCCACACAAAACCGGAGTTCTGGAGTGGCACCGGGCGCCGCAGCCTTTGGGACCAAGACCACTGGGCTGGCCCAAGGACTGTGGGAGGGCTCAATCACCCCTAACGCCAACATCTTAGAGACCTCCTCCTTGATGCTGGCTCTGACCCGGTCAGTCAACCTGTAAATCTTGTGCTTCACAGGATGGCTGTCACCGGTGTCCACGTCATGGGTACACCAGTGAGTAACACCGGGAGTCAGAGAGAACAGTAGGGCGAACTGTCCCAACAACTGGCGACAGTCCCCCTGCTGCTCCTGAGTCAGAGTAGGGGAGAGGATCACACCCTCTACTGACCCATCATGCTCCTTGGTAGACAGGAGGTCAGGGAGAGGCTCGCTCTCCTCTTCCACCCCATCATCTGTCGCCAAGAGCATACTCACTTCGGACCTCTCGAAGTGGGGCTTGAGGCGGTTCACGTGAAGGACCCTCAAAGGGTTCCTTGGAGCCTGCAAATCCACCAGGTAGGTGACGTCACTTTTGCGCTCCTTTGCCTCGTATGGCCCAGTCCACTTGTCCTGCAAGGCACAAGGTGCCACTGGGGCCATGACCCACACTTTCTGCCCAGGTTGAAATTCGACCAGAGTGGCGTTCTGGTCATACCATCTCTTCATTTCTTCCTGGCTGGCTTCTAGGTTCGCCTGAGCGAGTTTCCTGAAGCGGGCAGTTTGGTTTCTAAAGGCCAGCATGTAGCTAAATACATCCTGGGGAGTTTTCCTGGGAGCCGCCTCCCAGCCTTCCTTCTACAAAACTCAGAGGTCCTCTGACAGGGTGGCCATACAGGAGCTCAAAGGGGCTGTACCCAAGAGACTTCTGAGGCACCTCCCTGTATGCAAAGAGTAGGCATGGCAAGAGGACGTCCCACTTACGCCTCATGGGTTCTGTTAGACCCTTGATCATGCCTTTCAAGGTCTGGTTGAATCTCTCCACCAGACCATTTCCTTGTGGGTGGTAAGGAGTGGTGAACTTGTAGGTTACACCACACTCCTTCCACAGGGATGTCATATACTTCGATATGAAATTGGTCCCCCTATCAGAAACCACCTCTCTGGGGAATCCCACACGGGAAAAGATCCCCATTAACGCCCGGCCCACCACTGGCGCCGTCGTTGTCCTGAGAGGGATTGCCTCCGGGTACCGGGTGGCATGGTCCACCAAGACCAGGATGTACCTGTTGCCCATGGCTGTCTTGGGATCCAGTGGCCCCACAATATCCATCCCTACCCTTTCAAAGGGTGTTCCAACAACCGGAAAAGGTTGGAGAGGAGCTTTGACCTTCCTCCCACTCTTACCACTTGCCTGGCAAGTTTGGCAAGACCTACAGTGTGCATCTGACTGCCTTCGCATTTGGGGCCAAAAGAAGTGGGTGACAAGCCTGTCAAAGGTCTTGTCCTGCCCCAAATGTCCTGCCAAAGGCACGTCATGAGCCAGACCCAGTAGGAAGGTCCTGAAGCGCTGGGGTACCACCAGCACATGGGCTGACCCAGGCTCAGCAACCTTAGGCTCACTGTATAGGAGACCACTCTCCCAGTAGATCAGATGTGACCCGGACTGATTACCAGCTGCCTGGTCTGCAGCCTGCCGCCGCAGACCCTCTAGAGTAGGGCACTCGTTCTGCTCCCTGCAGAACTCCTCCCTGGTGGGACCCCCTTCTTGCTGCCAATGGGTCAGCTCAGAGATGTCTCCCAGTTCGGCTACCTGCTCCCCTGTAGGCACCGGGCGTCCCCCTCGAGGTCCGCCTCCTCCCGGTCCGTGGGAACTTTGGGGGCCGGTTTCCCGCGCCCCTGCCCTTTCTCTTGGCAGGGACTTGGGCCACTGTTTCAGGCTCCAAGTCCTCTTGATCACCCTTTCTGGCTGCCATTGACCGAGTAGACACGCATCCCCACTCTGGCAACCCAAGCATCTCCAAGTGAGACCTGAGCTCAACCTCCTTCCATGAGGACTGCTCCAGGTCGTTTCCTAACAGACAATCTACAGGCATGGTAGGGCTCACAACCACCCTCAAGGGACCTGAGACCCCCCCATTCAAAGGGAACCTGCGCCACCATACATTGGCGCTCTGAGTTGTCTACCGCAACTACTTGGTGGAATGCTCCTGGGACTACTTGCTTCTCAGACACCAGGTGACACCGGACTGAGGTCACACTGGCTCCAGTATCTCTGAGAGCCTCTACCCTGTTCCCATTAATGGTCACCCAGGTGCTATATTTCTTTGTGTTAGGGGGCACCTGGTTTCCTGGGACCATCTCACTGTCCCCTAGTGAGACAAGGGTCATTTCTGCGGGATCCCCACCCTCCTGTGGGCACCCCTCCTCCCAAGCGCTACACTAGCCAACACTTTGGACTGTCCACCGGTGGGTGGCTGTGTCCCCTTCGGGCACTTGGGGTCCCCCTTAAAGTGACCTACCTGGTCACATGCGTAACACTTGCGGGGGCCGGTCTCAACAGGCTTCCCTGTAGAGACCCCTTTCTTCTTATCACCGGGGGCTGGGAACCTTTACCCTGGGTACTAGTTTGGGGCCCTTTAGAGAACTCCTGTACTTTACCCTTGTCCCCCCACTTTTCTGCTGGGGACCCTGCCCACCTTTGGCTGAGTCTCCCCAAACGCTTTCTTGTGGACCCTGGTACTCACCCAGCGGTCCGCTTCCATAGCAAGCTTCCTGGGGTCAGTTAGCTTACTATCAACTAGGTGCTGGCGCAGATCTGCAAAACATAGACTAGACAAGTGCTCCCATGCAATCAAGTTGTAGAGCCCCTGAAAATCTGTTACGCTACTGCCCTTCACCCAACCATCCAGAGACCTGCAGAACACATCCACACATTCCAACCAAGTGTTGACATCAGACTTCTTACTGGACCTGAACTGATCCCTGTACTTTTCAGGAGTAAGACCATACTTCGTGAGAAGGGCATCCTTCATGTCAGCATAGGTGAGGTGATACCCCTTACCCAAAGCTATCAGAGCATCCCTTGCTTCTTCCGGGAAAAGTGGCCACAATCCTGCTCCCCAATTCTCCTCAGGGACCCCATTCATGTGTATGGCTGCCTCATAACCCTGAAACCACCTTTGTATGTCATCCCCCTTCTTGAACTCCTTGCCTACGTTCTTGGGAATGTGCACAATCCTGTCTGCCTTTCTGGACGAATTGCTGCCACCATCTGAGCCTGACTTACTCCTAAGTTCTAGCTCCTTCAGTTCTCTCTCATGCTCTAAGAGCATCTTCCTCTCCTCTATGGCCAATCTCTTCTCCTCCCGCTCACTCTCCAGCCTGAGCTTCTGCAGCTCAAACTGCCTTGCCTCCCGCCTGTCCTCCAGCTCCTCTGGGGACAGACTGCTGCTGCCTGACCTGGCGGGTTCCCCCTACCCAAAAGCACATCCACCCTGGAAATAGGCTCCTCCACCTCCTCACTGAGATCACCAGGCTGCCCATTGGCATGTCTGGCTGCTACCCAGGCCCTCAGCGCCTTCTGTAGCTCCTCCTTCCTTGTGAGGCCTTTAATTTGGACTTTCAGGTTTTTACAAATCGCTCGTAACTCCTTTACGGCGTAGGATTCCAACCTGTCCTCCTCAAAGATAACTTCCAGAGATGCAACGGATGATGCAATTGATTCAGGCATGACAAAAGTCATGAGTTAAAAACTGGCAAGATCAAAAATAGGCCAAAGAAAAAGAACCAGTATGTGGTACGTAATGGTCTGCGATATGGTAGTAGTGCACACCAATCACTGTAAGTCAAGTGCAAACGCAAGTCCTATCCTCACCGCTGACAACCAATATTAGAAATGGGATCTCTAGTTGGCAAGGGCTTGCACCTTCGTCCAAGTAGGGACCCTTCTTCCTAGTCAGGGTAAGGGTTGTTACACTCGTGAAGTAACCCCTGCTCACCCTCGTGGTAGCTTGGCACGAGCAGTCAGGCTTAATTCAGAGGCAGTGTGTAAAGCATTTGCACATAACCAACAGTAATACAGTGTAAGCACTACAAACGGACACCACACCAGTTTAGAAAAATAACCAATATTTTATATACTCAAGACAAGACCAATTACGACAAAAATCCACAATACTATACTTGACGAATGAATACTTGATACGTTAACTTCTTCTTTGCAGGAATAGCACAAAAGCAAAGTTCATACGAGTCGGTAGCTCCGTCCGAGCCTACCGTGATGCTGAAAACCACAGAGTCTAACAGTTCCAGCCGACCGCGTCGATACGGGCCAGCAGAGTCGTGAACAGACTCGGTCACAGTACCTTTTCTCGTTGTGGCTGGTACGGAGTGTACGAGCCGGTCGGCGTTCGTCGCGGTTGCGGTGCAAGACGGAGCGATGCAAGGTGCGGTGTCCCTCGATGCGGTGCAGGCAGCGGCTCGATGAGCGTCGTGCAGACGGAGTCGGTGAGTCCAAGGCGTGCGATGCAGGGCGAGACGATGCTCGATGCGGTGCTGACAGGTTGCGATGCAGGCGACCAAGCCGGAGTGCGGGAGCTGGCGTCGGACAGCGGTGCGAGTCGGAGCGGTGCGTCGCAGACGTGCGAGCGGTGCCCCAAATGCGGTGCGGTCTCGACTCTTGAGCCAGTTGCAGCGACAGCGTCGGTCTGGTCCGGCTGGCCCAGTGAAGCGATGCGATGCGAACTGCGGTGCCCACAGGTCACGGTGCAAGCAGCGGCTCGATGTTGGCGGCGTCGGACGTCGCCCACGGTGAGACCAGGGTTGCGATGCGAAGCGGGGCGATGCGGTCTGCGGTGCAAACAGGTCACCGGCCAGGGATGGATTCGGTTGACGGAGTCGGTTGCAGTTCCCTTCCTCTGTGGCCACTGAAACAGCGTTCCAGAAGCGGTACCCAGAGGCTTGTGAAGTCTTTGTAGTCCCTGAGACTTCTTAACAGGAGGCCAGCTCGGTTCCTGGCCCTTGGAGATACTCAGCACAAGATTGTAGAAAGTTCAGTCCAGTCCTTTCACTGCCCAAGACAGAAGCAGCAACTGCAGGCCAACCCAACAAAGCAACAACACAGCAACGGGGCAGTACTCCTCCTGGCAGCTCTTCCAGCTCTTCGTCTTGGCAGGTTCCTTGATTCCAGCGAGATCTAAATTCATGGGGTCAGGGCCCCAATATTTATATCCCAAATTCCTTTGTTCTCTGAAGGCAGAGAGGCCTTTGCCTAGTCCAAACCAGTTCTGGAGCACTTTGTTGACAAGTCTCCGTCCCTTCTTTCAGTGAGAAGGCCAGGGACATCAGACGCACCACAGGAGGTGGAGACAGCATTGTGGAGGGAAGGCACTGTCCTATTCAGGGCCCAGGTGCGACCCCTCCCACCCATCTACAGGTCGATCCGGCTATTCAGCCCTGCGCTGACTCACCCTGTCTCCTGGCATCCCCCAGCCCCTGTCACTCACATTCCAGACAAGGAATACACAACCTCGCAGAGGCAGGCTTGGATGGTTAGACAAGAAAATACCCACTTTCTAAAAGCGGTATTTTCAAACACAGAATGTTAAAACCAACTTCACTAAAAGCTGCATTTTATCATTCTGAGTCCAGGCATACTAAACTTGAATTTCTACCATGTTCCCGGGATCAGTTAGGATTATATACTGTAATAATCAAAACCGCCCGTTCTGGCCTAGGGGAACAGGTAGCCTTGCAATAGTGAAAAACGAACTAGGCTGTAATTCACTATCAGGACATGCCGCACACACCAGGGCATGTCCTACCTTTCGCGTACAACGCACCCTGCCCACAGGGGTACCTTGGGCCTACCTTAGGGGTGACTAACATGCAGCAAAGGGAAGGTTTAGGGACTTGCAAGTGTGTGCACTTGCCAAGTCGACATGGCAGCCCCAGGCTGCGCACAGGCTCTGCGATGGCAGGCCCGAGTTACACTTTACGGGCTGTTTGCGTGGGTGGCACAATCCAGTGCTGCAGCCCACCAACAGCATTTGGTCTATAGGCCCTGGCACTCGTAGTGCACTTTACAAGGGACTGACACATAAACCAACTAGGCCAATCATGGAAACACCAATCCATAACACATTTTATACAGGAGCACTTGCACTTTCCCACTGGACCGCAGTGAGGAAAGTGCGCAGAATCATCACACCAGCAAAAACAGAGTCAAACCCGGGAGGTCAGAAAGCAAAAAGTCAGGGGAAACACGCCAAAAGATGCCAAGTCTAACAGTAGGGTTCACTATGCCCCTGCACATAGGCAATCTGAGAGAAAGTGGAAGTCATGAGTCATGCATGATGCACAGTGCCTGGCTATGTGGTGACTGTGACATGGTGGTGTTTCCAGGGCTTTAAGTGGAATAAAAAAACTGGGGTTGGGTCTCTCCAAAGGGGGTGTTTGATGTAATTAAGGGCTTGGCTTAAAACACCCAAGCCAAAAATCTGTGCTTAGTATAGTGTGCCTCCCTACTGGTATTTTGCCTCTTCTGTCATTGTATCCAGATATATAACACAAGTAACGTTACACCTACAACAAGCGAGAACTCTCGGCTTTGTCAATGGTTGTTAGTTGCATAAAATAAAAAAGCAGCAACCATGGCTTTGTTTAATATAATATTGAAAATGCATCAGTTGTAAGACGATGAGACTGTGAAAGAACTCTAGCCCCATCTTTTTAACTTGTTTCACCGTCTTCCATCTGACAGAATGCCCTACCCTAGGCCGAGGCTGAGGGCGGCCCACCACATGCTTTGCAGCCCACACTGGGCCATTGTCATTCTGTACGCGGCAATCATCAGCCACATACAGAATGACAAAGGGCAGGATGGGGCTGCTCTTGTTCTCCGAGGATGAGTGCAGGAGGCCCCATTAAGGAGTTGAGGCTTCATGCAGGGGAACAGTGCTGTTCCCTGCAATGCCTAAAGTTATGGACAAAAGGCGTCTGTAAAAGGGATCATCACGGACAACGGACGTGGGATCCAAATTACGACGGTCCATGAAATTTACGGACGGTTGGTCACCCTAATTAGTGCACGTTCCCAAGAAACAAGGAATGCTGTATGGGAGCACTACAAATGTAGTATAGGAGCGCCCTCTAGTGGATTCTCGATAGAAGGCCGTCAGTTTACCAAGCCGAAACGTTTCAAAATTCAGGAAGGAAATCAGGCAGTTTTTAGTCTGTCTAATCCTTGCAATTTTTGTTATCTTTATATAAATTTGTTAGCTTTCGGTAAAATTTAAGACCTTCTGTCACATTTGTTTTAAAGAAAGAGTCACGGAACCTTAATGCTAACCCGGTTCAAATAAATAATGCAAGATCTAACAAATAATACAATACATTTAATTTAATCTGCAGCTCTTTCATCGGAAATGAATAAAAACATGTATGTTAATGATATGAATTTATATAGCGTTTGCTGTCATAGTCTTCTAAAGATTTGCCACTGTTGTAAATACCAGATATATTTTGTGACTAACTCAATGGCGCTCACTTTATTCAACTCGGAAGGATGAAAGGCTGAGTTGACTCAGCTAGGTGTCTGTACAATCACCCATGCATTTACTGAGTGTAAAGCACATTCACTTAATGATGACCAGAGCAGCAAAGTGGGACCCTGGTAATATTGTTTTCAAAACATCATATCAGTCTTGTGGTCAGCAGACCGGCTTGGAACAAAGCTGAACAGCTCAGATAAAGCTCTTGTTCAAGACAAGTGAAGAATGGGGTGTTTTGTGAAAAACATGTTTCTCGTCTGCTTATTTTTCTGTCGTCTATACCATAACACTGTTTTTGCATAAGCAGGCATAATAATTTAATCGCATATTAATACAAAGCTAAATATATTCTCTGTTTAGAAAATGCTTGCCTGTCTCAGCTTGGTTAACCCTCTTACTGAGCACCTCTGTATCGCGTCACTACCTCTGTATTTTGTTTTAACGGATTAATGGAAAAGAAGAGACCGATCCGATTGCTCTCACATGTAAACAATTTCCAATATTGAACCTCATGCAACACACGTCTTGCAATAATATGTAACCACTTACTGCTCTTTGGTCTACCTAGCTGGAATAAGGATAACTGTTTTTGGTGAAGGAACCAATAGGAAGGACAGCGTTTGCACATGCGTAAAGTGGAACACCTCCGCAAATCCCAGGGTGCGCAAATTGGATTTTGTTCTATTTTCAAACAAGAGTCTCATCAGGTTTGGCAATTTGGAGGAAATTTGCACCGGGAAAATAGCAGATATCCAATTTGAAAAAACCGTCTAACTTGGGAATTTGCACCTGAACTGACATTAGCACCAATTGTTTAATCAGGGGCTTAATCTGTGAGGTGTGTTGGGATGGCAGGATTTGCCTGTTAGCTCGAACGAGAACGAATGTGTTCGCTGCCAGAAAACCATACTCAGATGTTGCTTCCATTAGACTTGCATTTGAGGATATAAGATGTTACCTTGTGGTGTCTTTGCATAAGTGGGAGTGCTGCAGAGACGATCACAATATGTTCTACTTTGTGCCATGAATTGAAATCTAAGGAAGAACTGGCTTTAACATTTATTTTGAAATTCTGAAATTCTCCCATAAGGGTAATTCCCCTTCGGCCAACTGCATTAACTTGTGAACATAAGCTTGAGCACACGTCCAGCTCACCAAACTCTCTTTTGACCAAGATCTACGTTGACTTTTCTGTTGTTGGTGATTAAAAAGTGTGGAGCTGAGCATTGCACAGGTGCTTTTGTCTAGGAACAAGCCTGGAGGCCCTACTGAAGATTTGCTGGATTGCACTATTGCTGACCTTGCCTGTGTGGAAGTACTGAGCCAGCCCATGGAGTCCAGAGTTGCAGACACAGTGCCTTGAAACCCTATCTACCCTTATCAGAGAGTAGAGGAGAGCTGCCTAAGAACTCTACTGCTACTATCTGCAGGCAAGGTGGGTGAAGACACCACATGAGCACACTCCTCAATGCACCACGGTTTGTTATTTTTTCGTCTTCTTAACTGACCACCGAAGACCACCTTAATAACAAAAAAATAAAGGTGCAGATTTACAAGCCCCTTGCGACACTTTTACCCCGTCGTTGCATCACTTTTGTGATGCAGCGGCATCGTAAACAATGCGCCACGTTGCGACACATTTACAACGTGATGCATCTAGGGAGATGCGTCATGTTGTAAAGCCCTGCGTCACATTATACCTGCGTCAGGTATAATGTATGCAGGGTGGGCGATCCGACGCAAGAAAGCCTCATAAATGTGATGCAGTGAAATCTACAAGATTTCACTGCGTCACTTCCACGACGCCACTGCGTCAAAACCTTACGCCTGCTTGAAGCAGGCGTAAGGAGTGACGCAGCACAATAGGAATAGGCATTCCTGAGCATTGCTGGAGTTGCGTCGTGCTTGCGACACAACTCCAGCAATGCGTTACCGTTACGCCAACAGATGCGTGACGCATCTGTCAATCCTTGCGCCACAGTGCGCCGCATTGTAAATGCGACACATCCATGGTGGCGCAAGGGTTTTTTTGCGTGACGCAACTAAACTGACGCATCTCTGCTATAATGCAGAGATGCATCAGTTTCTTGTAACTCTGCCCCACGATTCCAGTGGCCTCAACAAGTCTCCCTGCACATGCCCCTTTTAACAAGAGGCAACCACAAATCTACAGTATGTCTCACCCCCTTTCACCTTGATACTCGATCCCTCATGACATAAACATTGAGGAGCAATGTCATTGAAATAAATGCCACACAAGACTAGCTTTTAGAGGGACACCCGCTGTACCTATTTCCTGCCAAACCATGTATATAATTGTTGATTATCACTTTAATTTAACTTCACCAACTACACAGAAGATAGATTCTCTTTCTGGCAGAAGGATCGTATGCATGCAGAACACACAATGAGCATTAAAACTGCAAATGGTGACAATAGGCCAAACCCCTGCCCTCATACAATTTGGTGTCATAAAAAGTTCTATAGCATATGAGGTAAGTTACACGTACTACTTAACATCTATCATTCATCTCACAAAACATTCTCTGATCATATGCCTATAAGACCAAATTCGAAATAAATCCAATTAAGATTGAAGTCATGCTTTATGGTCATTTCAGATTTAGAAGTCGTTGGTGTGCTGATGAATAAAAACATTGCTTTGTACCAAGAACTATAAATACCTTGGGATTACCATTAGTTATCAAGGAAGAATGAAAGAGAAGCCAGAGATGAAGTATTAGTCGTAGTGAGCAATGCTCTTTCAAATGTGTATAGTTTTGATGGCTTCCATTAGATTGTGTATACATATAAATAGGACCAGCATCTATTCCTTGAGGAGATAATTTCATCACAAATGATGTGAATGTTCCGTTCGTCATTACAAGTGCATTATTGCCTAGAGGACTTGTAATATGGCAGATGGCACGTTTTGCAGCGTATTCTCTCCACCAAACTTAAAATAAGGTCCAATGTTCCCTTAGGATTCATCAATGAAGCAAATTAGCATCTCAACCAGGAAAACATTCCCCAATCACGATTGTTGTAATTTAAAAAGGGCCTATAAGTTTTAAAATTGCAAAGAAAATGATTTATTAAAAATAAATGTTAAGTTGAACAAATTAGCTAAACACATAGAAACGTTTGGAGAAGTTACAGTGTTAGACCTGGCATCCTTGGCATGGTTTTTCCCAGTTTTTTGCCTCTGCCTCCTGTATTTTTCCTGTGTGCTGAATTTCGTTTTTGTTGGTCTAGATGCTTTGGGCCCTTTGCCACCGCTGATCAGTGCCAAAGTGCAAGTGCTCCCTCTGTAAATTGTGAATATGGATTGGTGTTTCCATGATTGGCTTGTTTGACTTACTACTAAGTCCCTAGTGCAGTGCGCTGTGTGTGCCCAGGGTCTGTAAGTCAACTGCTGCTAGTGGGCTTGCATCACTGATTGTGCCACCCACACAAGCAGCCTTTCAGACGGGTCTCAGACCTGCCACTGCAGTGTCTGCGTGCAGTCTCTACCTGGCAAGTGCACCTACTTGCCAGGTGTTGGACTTGGCACCATTGGCGTGGGTCTCCCTTCCATTTTTTTGCAGTTGTCTCATCTGTTTTTGCTGGTCTAGATGCTTTGGGCACTTTGCCACTGCTGTTCAGTGCCAAAGTGCAAGTGCTCCCTTTGTAAATTGATGTAATGGATTAGTGATTCCATGATTGGCTGATTTGATTTACTTGTCAGACCCTAGTACAGTGCACCATGTGTGCCCAGGGCCTGTAAATCAAATGCTGCTGGGTGGGCTTGCAGCACTGATTGTGCCACCCACAGAAGCAGCCTGGTAAAATGTGACTCAGGCCTGCCATTGCAGAGCCTGTGTGCAGTCTGGGACAGCCATGTCGACTTGGCAAGCGCACACACTTGCCTGTCTCTAAACTTTCCCTTTTCTACATGTTAGTCATCCCTAAGGTAGGCCCAAGGTACCCCTGTGGGCAGGGAGCATTGTATGTAAAAGGTAGGACATGCCCTGATGTGTGTGGCATGTCCTGATAGTGAAATACTGCCAATTTCGTTTTTCACTATTGCAAGGCTATCTGTTCCCATAGGCCAGAATGGGCAGTTTGTTTATAACATCTTATAAACATAACTGACCCTAGGAACAAGATTGGAAAATAAAGTTTAGTATGCCTGAACTCAGAATGTTAAAGTGCATCTTTTAGTGTGGGTGATTTTTACATTCTGTGTTTGAAAATATCACTTTTAGAAAGTGGGTATTTTCTTGCCTAACCATCCAGTGTGCCTCTGCTAGGTTTGTGTATTGCATGTCTGGCTTGTGGAGTGACAGGGGCTGGGAGAGGGCAGTGGTTCCAGAAGTCTGATGAGTCAGGGCTGGGCTGAATAGGACCTGGACTGCATTTGGAGTGGTGGGAGGAGTAGTTCCTGTCACCTGCCTGGGCCAGTGTCTGCCTTCAACAATGACTGCTCTGCCCCTGTGTGTCTGGAGCCAGGGCTCACACTGACCATGGAAGTTGCTGTGCACACAAAGTGACGGACAGAACTGGTTTTGGCTGGGTACAGACACTCTCTGCCTTCAGAGAACAAAGGATTTTTGGTGTATAAAAGAGAGGCGCAGACCCCAGACTTTTAGATCACTTCTGGGAAATCAAGAGGAACCTTTGCCAAGGAGAAGAGCCGGAGAAGCTGAGGAAGATTACTGTCCCTGTGCTGTTTGCTGTTTGGGGTTGGCCTGCAGTGGCTGCTTGCTGCCAAGGAAAGGAGAAAAAGGACTTTGCTGTTTGCTTTGTCATCTTGAGGAAGATCTCCAAGGGCTTGAAACTGAGCTTGGCTCCTGTTCTGAAGTCTCAGGGACACAAAGACTTCACCACCAGCACCCCTGAGTTTCCTTGCTGGGAATTCTAACCTGCAAAGAGGTGCCTGCTGCTGTTTAGGACCTCTAGAGACTGTTTGTCGCTGGGAGCTGGAAGATCGATGCAATGAGGAAGAAGCGTGTCGCATCGGCACCGATTCCCGATGCATCGCCGAGCCACGGGGAAGAAGCGTGCCGCATCCGCACTTGGTTCCGACGCCTCGCCGAGCAACCAGGGTGAAGCGCGCCGCATTTACACCTGGTCTTGACACATCACCGAGAAAACCGTCGCAGCACCTGCCGTGCGGCTGCAAAAGATCACGCATCGCACCGGACCGTCGCATCGCATCGAGCCTCCATTTTGTCGCATCGCACGGGATCGTCGCCACGCATCGTGGTGCCATCTTGTCGCATCGTAACCGGAACGCAGTAAGAAACAGACGCATTCCCTCCTCTCCGGTAAGGAACAGACACATCGCCTCCCCTGCGCTGCAGTAAGGAACAGACGCATCGCCTCCCCCGAAGCAAGGAACTGACGCATCACCTTCCCTGCGACCATTTTGTTTGTTTTGCGTGACGCATCTAAGGTACTTTGTGAGAAAAGTGTTGCATTTACAACCTGCATTGAACTGAACTATTTCTACCATTTAAGAGCCTTATTTTTGATACTGTATTGTGGATTTTTGTCGTTTGGTCTTGTGTTAGTTTAGATAAAGATTACTTATTTTTCTAAACTGGTGTGGTGTCCATTTGTAGTGTTTTCACTGTGTTACTGTATGTGTTCACAAATGCTTTACACACTGCCTCTGAGATAAGCCTGTCTGCTCGTGCCAAGCTACCAAGGGGGTGAGCAGGGGTTATTTTAGGAGTGTATCCCCTTACCCTGACTAGAAGCAAGGGTCCCTATTTGGACAAAGGTACCTACCTCTGCCAACTAGAGACCCGCATTTCTAACATTGGTGGTCAGCGGTGAGGATTTGGACTTGCATTTGTGATTTACATACAGTGATTGGTGTACACTACTAGTGAGTGCAGACCATTACGCAACCACATACATTTTGGTAGAGTTTTTCCTTGGAACTTCTATTTTTTGAGAACTGCCAATTTTTCCACCATGAGCAAAGCAGCATCCATTGCATCTGTGGATATTGAGTTTGAAGAAGAGAGGGTTGATACCTACACTGTGCCACACCTCAAAGCTGTTTGCAAGAAATTTAAAATCTCTATAAGAGGCCTCACCAGAAAGGAGGAATACCAAGAGGCGCCGAGGGCCTGGTTGGAATCTAGGAATGCCAGTGAGCATCCTGAAGAGCCTAGGGAGGAGGTAGAGAATTTAGATGGGCAGCAGGAGGGGCCATTGGGCCTGACTGGGGAAAGTGCCTTCCAGAGTGGGCAGCAGTGTTTCTTCAAAGGGCCCGTCCCCAGAAGAGTTGGAGGACAGGGAAAGAAGCAGAGTGCATGAGATGGAGCTGAGCCAAGCTCAAACAGGGAGTCAGGATGACATAGAAACTAAGAAATTGGAGTTGGAAAATAAGAGGTTAGCCATGGAAGAGAAGAAGATGCTTTTAGAGCATGAGAGAGTGTTGAGGAGCTGGAGCTAAGCAAAGAGCTTAGAGATCACTCCCTCTGGTGGCAGCACACCTTCAGTGCCTGTAGAAGGAAGAGTATATATTCCCAAGGATGTCATTAAGGAATTCATGAAGAGGGAGGGCATTGGGCAGTGGTTTAAGGCCTATGAGGTAGCGATGACGTCCCACCGGGTCCCTGAGAAAGATTGGGAGCGGGGTTGTGGAGCCGCTTTATGGATGAAGGAAGGGACACCTTACTAGCATTGCCCAAAGAGGATCAGATGTCCTATGCCCCCATGAAGGAAGCCTTAATAGCCAGATATGGATTGACCCCAGAGCTTTATAGGCAGAAATTTAGAAATTGCAAGAAGCTGGAGTCTAGCACCTGGGTGGAATATGTGTCTTTTTTTGCAGAGCATTGGATGGTTGGGTGAAGGGTAGCAAGGTAAATGATTTTCAGGCGCTCTATGATTTGATTGCATGGGAGCACTTGTCCAGTAGTTGTTTTCCAGAGCTACGCCAGCACCTGATTGATAGTAAGCTGACTGATCCCAGGAAGCTTGCTGTGGAGACGGACCGCTGGGTCAGTACCAGGGTCCACAAGGGTCTTGTGGGAGACTCCGCCAAAGGTGGGCAGGGTCCCCAGCAGAAGAGTGGGGGGACAAGGGTAAACCAGAAGGAGTTCCAGAAAGGGCCCCAAAGTAATCCCCAAGGGAACCAAGGGACAGGGTTCCCAGCCTCCCACTGAGAAGAGACCATGGGTCCCGACAGGTAAAACTGTTCACAAGGGTCCCAAGACATGTGTTAGTTGTGGTCAAGTGGGTCACTTCCAAGAAAGTCCCAAGTGTCCCAACACAGTGACCACTGCACCCACTGGTGCACCGCCCCGGGAAATGGCTAGTGTAGCCCTGGGGGAGGAGCTGGGTTCCCAAGGTGGGTGGGGTCCCGCAGAGATGTCCCTAGTCTCTTAAGGAGACAGTGAGATGGTCCCTAGGACTCAGCTGCCTGATAACACTAAGAAGTACAGGCATTGAGTGACCATCAACGGCCATAGGGTGGAGGCTCTGAGAGACACCGGAGCCAGTGTGACAGCTGTCAGTTGTCGGCTGGTGTCTGAAGAGCAGGTGATTCCCAACGCATTCTACCCGGTAGTTGCCGCTGACAATTCAGAGTGCCACTGCAAGGTGGCACAGGTTCCCTTTGAGTGGGGGGGGTCTCAGGTACCTTTCAAGTAGCTGTGAGGCCAGCCATGCCTGTTGACTGTCTGCTAGGCAATGATTTGGAGAGCTCCCCTTGGGCAAAGGTGGAGAGAAGGTCTCATTTGGAGATGTTGTGTCTGCTTGAGTGGGCGTGTGTGACCACTCGGTCAATGACAGCCGGTAAGGGCATTCAAGAGGACCTGGAGCCTGAAAGAGTGGCCCAGGTGCCTGCCTTAAAGTGAAGAGGCAGGGGCACGGGAAACCGGCCCCGAAGTTCCCACGGTCCAGGAAGAGGCAAACCTTGAGGGGGATGCCCTGGAGCCTACAGGGGAACAAGTGGCTGAACTGAGGGACCTGCCTGAGCTGACCCATTGGCAGCAGGAAGGAGGCCCCTCCAGGGAAGAGTTCTGCGAGGAGCAGAAGAAGTGCCCTTCTCTTGTGGGTTTGCGGCAACAGGCTGCAAACCAGGCTGCAGGTGATCAGTCTGGATCACATTGGATTTACTGGGAGAATGGTCTCCTGTATAGTGAGCCTAAGGTTGCTGAGCCTGGGTCAGCCCATGTGCTGGTGGTACCCCAGCGCTTCAGAGCCTTCCTACTGGGTCTGGCTCGTGATGTGCCTTTAGCAGGACATTTGGGGCAAGACAAGACCTTTGAAAGGCTTGTCACCCACTTTTACTGGCCCCAAATGCGCAAGAGTTCAGATACTCATTGCAGGACCTGTCAGACTTGCCAGGCAAGTGGTAAGAGTGGGAGGAAGCACAAGGCTCCTCTCCAACCTTTCCCTGTGGTCAGCACCCCCTTTGAAAGGGTGGGCATTGACATTGTGGGGCCTCTGGATCCCAAGACAGCCATGGGCAACAGGTTCATCCTGGTCTTGGTGGACCATGCCACCCGGTACCCGGAAGCCATCCCTCTCCGGACTGATGCGCCCCCGTGGTGGGTCGTGCGTTGATGGGGATTTTCTCCTGTGTGGGGTTCCCCAGAGAGGTGGTGTCAGACCGTGGTACCAACTTCATATCTAAGTATATGAAGTCCCTGTGGCAGGAGTGTGGTGTAACCTATAAGTTCACCACTCCTTACCACCCCCAAGGTAATGGGCTGGTTGAGAGATTCAACCGGACCCTGAAGGGCATGATTATGGGTCTTGAGGAACCCATGAGGCGTAAGTGGGACGTCCTCTTGCCATGCCTTCTGTTTGCTTACAGAGAGGTGCCACAGAAGTCCTTAGGGTTCAGTCCCTTTGAACTGCTGTACGGCCATCCTGTGAGAGGACCTCTGAGTTTGGTGAAAGAAGGCTGGGAGAAAGCTCCCAGTAAACCTCCCCAGGATGTATATAGCTACATGCTGGCCTTCAGAAACCAGACTAGGCGTTTCAGACAACTCGCTCAGGAGAATCTGGAAGCCAGCCAGGAGGAGATGAAACGTTGGTATGATCAGAATGCCACTCTGATCGAGTTTCAGCCTGGACAAAAAGTGTGGGTCATGGCCCCAGTGGAGCCTTGTGCGCTCCAGGATAAGTGGACCGGACCATTTGAGGTGGTGGAGCGCAAGAGTAACGTCACCTACTTGGTGGACTTGCAGTCTCCTAGGAACCCTTTGCGGGTCCTGCATGTGAACCGCCTGAAGCCCCATTTGGAGAGGTCCGAAGTGGGCATGCTCCTAGCAACAGATGCTGGAATGGAAGAGGAGACTGAGCCTCTTCCTGACCTCCTGTCTGCCAAGGAGCAAGATGGGTCAGTGGACGGTGTGAACCTCTCTACCACCCTGACCCCTGAGCAGCAGAGTGACTGTCACCAACTGTTGGGACAGTTTCCTGACCTGTTCTCCCTGACCCCGGTGTCACTCAGTGGTGCAGTCCATGATGTGGACACTGGGGACAGTCCTCCAGTAAAATATAAGATTTACAGAGTGACTGACAGGGTCAGAGCTTGCATCAAGGAGGAGGTCTCCAAGATGTTAGCGCTAGGGGTGATTGAGTCCTCAGACAGCCCTTGGGCCAGCCCAGTGGTCTTGGTCCCGAAGGCTGCCGCACCCGGTGCCACACCAGAACTCCGGTTCTGTGTGGACTACCGAGGAGCTCAATTCAGTCACCAGGACTGATGCGCACCCCATCCCCAGAGCTGATGAGCTCATTGATCGGTTGGGGGCTGTCAGGTACCTCAGTACGTTTGACTTAACGTCTGGGTACTGGCAGATCACCTTGACTGATGGGGCAAGAGAGAGGTCAGCATTCTCCACACCAGATGGGCACTACCAATTCCGGGTGATGCCCTTTGGGATGAAGAATGCCCCTGCCACCTTTCAGAGGTTGGTCAACCAGGTGTTGGCTGGGCTGGAGGATTTCAGTGCCGCCTACCTAGATGACATTTCAGTGTTCAGTGCCACTTGGGAGGAACATCTGCACCACCTCTGGGAAGTGTTGAAGGCGCTGCGGAGGGCAGGCCTCACGATCAAGGCAAGTAAGTGCCAGATCGGGCAGGGTTCTGTGGTGTACTTGGGACACCAGGTTGGGGCGCCAGGTGGCGCCCTGCAGCCCAAGATTGATACCATCCTGGCTTGGGAACCCTCCAAGACCCAGACAGAGGTGAGAGCCTTTTAGGACTCACAGGGTATTACAGGAGGTTTGTCAAGGGGTATGGCAGCATTGTTGCACCCTTGACAGAGCTGACTTCCAGGCAGCAGCCCAAGAAAGTGAACTGGACTGATGCCTGCCAGAAAGCTTTTGATGCCCTGAAATCTGCCATGTGCACGGCGCCCGTGCTTCAGGCGCCCAACTTCTCAAAGGAATTCATTGTGCAGACAGATGCTTCAGAGCATGGTGTGGGGGCTGTGCTTTCACAGATGAATGAAGAGGGCCTAGACCAACCTGTAGCCTTCATTAGTAGGAGGTTACTTCCACGGGAACAGAGGTGGAGTGCGATTGAGCGTGAGGCATTTGCTGTGGTCTGGGCACTGAAGAAGTTGAGACCATACTTGTTTGGGACTCACTTCCGGGTTCAGACAGACCACAGGCCCCTCAGATGGTTGATGCAGATGAGGGGTGAGAATCCAAAGATGTTGAGGTGGTCCATTTCCCTACAGGGGATGGACTTTACGGTGGAACACCGCCCTGGTACAGAACACGCCAGTGCTGATGGTCTGTCCAGATTTTTCCACCTTAGTGAAGAGAACTCCCAGGAGGGTGGGTAGTTCTCCCCACATTTCAGCTGGAGGGGACACGTGTTAGACTTGGCACCATTGGCGTGGGTCTCCCTTCCATTTCTTGCTGTTGCCTCATCTGTTTTGGCTGGTCTAGATGCTTTGGGCACTTTGCCACTGCTGTTCAGTGCCAAAGTGCAAGTGCTCCCTTTTGTAAATTGATGTAATGGATTAGTGATTCCATGATTGGCTGATTTGATTTACTTGTCAGACCCTAGTACAGTGCACCATGTGTGCCCAGGGCCTGTAAATCAAATGCTGCTGAGTGGGCTTGCAGCACTGATTGTGCCACCCACAGAAGCAGCCTGGTAAAATGTGGCTCAGGCCTGCCATTGCAGAGCCTGTGTGCAGTCTGGGACTGCCATGTTGACTTGGCAAGTGCACACACTTGCCAGTCCCTAAACCTTCCCTTTCCTACATGTTAGTCACCCCTAAGGTAGGCCCAAGGTACCCCTGTGGGCAGGGTGCATTGTATGTGAAAGGTAGGACATGCCCTGATGTGTGTTGGCATGTCCTGATAGTGAAATACTGCCAATTTCGTTTTTCACTATTGCAAGGCTGTCTGTTCCCATAGGCCAGAATGGGCAGTTTGTTTATAACATCTTATAAACATAACTGACCCTAGGAACAAGATGGGAAAATAAAGTTTAGTATGCCTGAACTCAGAATGTTAAAGTGCATCTTTTAGTGTGGGTGATTCTTACATTCTGTGTTTGAAAATACCACTTTTAGAAAGTGGGTATTTTCTTGCCTAACCATCCAGTGTGCCTCTGCTAGGTTTGTGTATTGCATGTCTGGCTTTTGGAGTGACAGGGGGCTGGGAGAGGGCTGTGGCTCCAGAAGTCTGATGAGTCAGGGCTGGGCTGAATATGACCTGGGTTGCATTTAGAGTGGTGGGAGGAGTAGCACTTGCACTTGAATAGGCTGTGCCTGCCTGCGGCAATGTCTGCTCGTTCGACGAAGTGCTGTCTGGAGCCAGGGCTCTCACTGCCAATGGAAGTTGCTGCACTTGCAAAGTGCCCCACAGAACTGGTTTTGGCTGGGTACAGACACTCTCTGCCTTCAGAGAACAAAGGATTTTGGTGTATAAAAAGAGGGGCCAGACCCCAGACTTTAGATCACTTCTGGGAAATCAAGAGGAACCTTTGCCAAGGAGAAGAGCCGGAGAAGCTGAGGAAGATTACTGCCCTGTGCTGTTTGCTGTTTGGGGTTGGCCTGCAGTGGCTACTTGCTGCCAAGGAAAGGAGAAAAGGACTTTGCTGTTTGCTTTGTCATCTTGAGGAAGATCTCCAAGGGCTTGAAACTGAGCTTGCCTCCTGTTCTGAAGTCTCAGGGACAGAAAGACTTCACCACCAGCTCCCCTGAATTTCCTTGCTGGGAATTCTAACCTGCAAAGAGGTGCCCGCTGCTGTTTAGGACCTCTAGAGACTGCTTGTCGCTGGGAGCTGGAAGATCGACGGAACGAGGAAGAAGCGTGTCGCATCCGCACTGATTCCCGATGCATCGCCGAGCCACGGGGCAGAAGCGTGCCGAATCCGCACTTGGTTCCGACGCCTCGCCGAGCAACCAGGGAGAAGCGTGCGGCATCCACACTGGGTCCCGACGCATCGCCGAGAAAACTGTCGCAGCACCTGCCGTGCTGCTGCAAAAGATCACTCTTCGCACCAGACCGTCTCATCGCATCGAGCCACCATTTTCTCGCATCGCACCGGATCGTCGCCACGCATCGTGGCGCCATCTTGTCGCATCGTAACCGGAACGCAGTAAGAAACAGACGCATCCCCTCCTCTCCGGTAAGGAACAGACGCATCGCCTCCCTGCGCTGCAGTAAGGAACAGACGCATCGCCTCCCCGAAGCAAGGAACTGACGCATCACCTTCCCTGCGACCCTTTTGTTTGTTTTGCGTGGCGCATCTAAGGTACTTTGTGAGAAAAGTGTTGCATTTACAACTTGCATTGAACTGAACTATTTCTACCATTTGAGAGCCTTATTTTTGATACTGTATTGTGGATTTTTGTTGTTTGGTCTTGTGTTAGTTTAGGTAAAGATTACTTATTTTTCTAAACTGGTGTGGTGTCCATTTGTAGTGTCTTCACTGTATTACTGTATGTGTGCACAAATGCTTACACACTGCCTCTGAGATAAGCCTGTCTGCTCGTGCCAAGCTACCAAGGGGGTGAGCAGGGGTTATTTTAGAAGTGTATCCCCCTTACCCTGACTAGAAGCACGGATCCCTATTTGGACAAAGGTACCTACCTCTGCCAACTAGAGACCCCCATTTCTAACACCAGGCCTTAACCTTCCCTTTTATTACATGTGAGTCACCCCTAAGGTAGGCCCAAGGTACCCCTGTGGACAGGGTGTAGTGTATGTGAAAGGTAGGACATGCACTGATGTGTGTGACATGTCCTGATAGTGAAATACAGTGTATTTCATTTTTCACTATTGAGAGGCTATGTGTCCCATAAGATAGAATGGGAGTTTATTTATAACATCTTATATGTATAATTTCCCTTTCGACAATATAGAAAGATGGAGTTTAGTATGCCTGAACTCAGAATATAAAAATGCATATTTTAGTAAGGATGATTTTTATATTGTGTGATTGAAAATACCACCTTTAGAAAATGGGTATTTTCTTGCTTAGCCATCCTGTGTGCCTCTGCTGGTTTGTGAATTGACTGCCTGGCTTTGGGGTGACAGGGGCTGGAGATGTGCATTCCTGTCGACAGCTGCTGGGGGGGCGGTTGAGGTATGTCCTGCCTTTTCCTGGATGAGTAAGGGCTGGGCTGAATAGACCTGGGCTTCATTTAGAGTAGGGGGGGAGATTTCCTTTCACCTGAATGGGCCTGGTCTGTCTTATTCAATGCTGTCTCTACCTCCTGCCGGAAGCTGGACCAGAGAGGACTGGAATGGTTTTGATTGAGCACAGAGCCTCTCTGCTACCAGAGAACAAAGGAAAATGCTGTATAAATATTTGGGCCCAGAACTTTAGAATACTTGTGGACTCAAGAGGAACCTCTGCCAAGGAAAAAAGCTGGGAACGTTGAAGGAGAAGAACAGCCCCTTTGCTGTGTGGTGTCTGGGGTTGGCCTGCAGTGGCTGTTTTTGCCAAGGAGAGGACAAATACATTGCTGTGGGCTGTGTATCCTGCTTGAAGAAGATCTCCAAGGGCTTGAAGTAGAGCTTTCCCCCTGTTCTGAAGTCTCAGGGACACAAAGACTTCACCACCAGCTCCCCAGAACTTCTTTGCTGGAAGTTCTGACCTGTCAAGAGGTGCCTGTTACTGTGTTGGGCCTCCGGAGGTTGTTCCTGCTGTTGGGAGCTGGAAAAGAGACGCAACTACAGAGAATCGTGATGCATCCGCACCCGTAACCGAAGCATCACCGCAGAGCGGGAAGAATTTCCACACATCGCCATCATGCCCCTGAAGAAACCGACGGAGTGCCTGCCCGCTGCTGGAGAAATCGTGCACAGCGAATCCCGTGCAGCATGCCCGAAGTCCGAGATCAACGCACCGATTCCGACCCAGGCCCTGCTGTGCGACAACAAGAACCGACGCATCATAGTCCCGCGGCTGCAGAGAGACCAATGCAGCACCGTTGCCAAAGCATCGAGAACCGATGCTTCCCCAATCCCCACTCATCGTACCAGAGCGCCAAGTCTACATCAATGCTGGGGCCGCAGTAAGAAACCGACACATCACCTCCCCGAACAGTAAGAAACTGATGCATCACCTCCCCTTCAGTAAGGAACCGACGCATCACCTCCCCTGCATGGCAGTAAGGAACTGACTCATCACCTCCCCTAGAGTAAAGAACTGATGCATCACCTTCCCTGCGGCTGTTTTTGTTTATGATTTTGACGCATCCAAGGTACTTTGTGTTGAAAGTGTCACATCTATAGTTTGCAATGCACAGAACTGTTTTTACCTTCTGAAAGTCATATTTTGATTATTGTATGTTGAATTTTTTGTTGTTTTGGTCTTGTTTGGTTTAGATAAAGATTACGTATTTTTCTAAACTGGTGTGGTGTCCATTTGTAGTATTTTCACTGTAGTACTGTATGTGTGCACAAATGCTTTACACACTGCCTCTGAGATAATCCTGTCTGCTTGTGCCAAGCTACCAAGGGGATGAGCAGAGATTATTTTAGAAGTGTATCTCCCTTACCCTGACAAGGAAGAAGGGTCCCTACCACAACAAAGGAAGTTTAAGTCACCAATGTACTCTGGGACTAAAATAAGACAAAAAAAAATGTAAGTCCAACGATGCAAAATGATATATTAATAGATGAAGAATAAGGGTGTACTAAGACCCCAACCAAACGTGAATATTTGACATATAATCACCTGAAGAAGCAATGGTGACCACACCTTTATAAAGGCAATTAAAGTGGCAGAAGTTGTAAGGAAACGGCTCTTTTTGGATGTTCACCTACACATTTTTGTACTGATGCTGCTGGTTTATTGACTCCAAGAGTGCACTGAGGCTTACTAAGCAGAACTCAGTGCCATTGTTTTAACCCATTACAAAGTGTATGTTGATTTGGCTATCCCCAAATGGCAAGGACTAACTAACTTATAAGTCTCTATTATATGGTACCTAGGGCATGTAAGACAGACTGTCCGCCCATGGCTTCATCACTGCTTGTGCCAACCTGTGTGTGACAATGCACAAAATGACTCCCTGCCTCCCATTGCATACTCAAAGAGAAGTGGTAACACTGCTGGTTCAACTTTGCCATTTAAACTAATGGCAAAGCCCCTACTTCCCTTAGCATTATATGTCAGTCTCCCCTAAGAAAGGCCTATTGTGCCCTAATATAGAGAGCTGAATAATATTAAGTAGGAAATGCGTTTTCATATATTTCTTACTAGCAACATCTCTAAATTATTGTTTTGCTGTGGAAGGGCTAGTAGCCCTATTGGCTAACAACACAGTTGTTACCGACTGACCCGTCAACCCGTCTAACTTCTGAAGGGACTACCAAGGTGGAAATTTAAGGTATCAAATTAATAGTGGCATTAACCCAACTTGATGCCCAAGTTGAATTTAATGTCACTATTAAAGAAATGCAACTTTAAGAAAGTTTCGACTCTGTGATCCATGTTTGTCCAGTGGCCTCACACAGTCATTGGCCACCAGACAGCTTTCTGCCTGCATGGAGAGTAGTGTGAGTGACTCCCAGGCTTAGGAACAGGTATTACCTCCCCTTCGCAGAAAGCCACTCAGGGTGTTAGCCCAAAAGGTAAGCTTCAAAGATGAAGCCTCCTTTGGTGTGCAAATGGCTGTCACACTCCTGAGGGCCTGCCCTTTGTTCGGGTAGATGGGCTTGAGACAGGGACAGTAGAGGAGACCAAGGCCCAATCTGGGTTTCTCATGGGCGTGTAGTAGGCCTGGACAGTGAACTCTGCTCTGTTCGCGAAGTCTGCAGAGTTTTCTGCACTCCACGCTCTGCGGAGCTCGCGGAGTACAGAAAGCTCCGCTCCGCGTAGTGCAGCAGAGTTTTTTCCCCGCTTGCACTCGCGAATGATAAGTTCGCGAGCTGCCGCTCAGGTAGAACTTCTACCCAAGGGGCAGGAAGACCAACGCAAACGGCAGTTCACATTGCACTCCACCACTTGCGGAACTTCGTGGAGTTTTTTTGTCACTTCACGGAGTTCCTCATAGCGAAACTCCACGAAGTGCGCCCAGGCCTGGCATGTAGCCAACAGATAGCCACATCTTTATGGTGGGCTACCAAGCTCCTAACATTCAAGGAAGGGTCCTGACATCTTGAGAGTGAGCAGAATAATGCACTCTGGGATTGCCAGATGCCACACATACCCAGAAAGTCATCACCAAGAGGGAGTGAACCTGGTAGCCCATTGGTTAGTAAGTAACCACATCATCTGACTAGGGCATTTTCTGGGAATAAATATGGCACCCCTGGCACCCTGACCCTTAGATCATGTCAGAACTGGTCAAGGACTACCCTGCTGCTCCCTGGACTGCACAAAGAGATGCTGCATCGTCTGCTGGGGTGCACTTGCTAAACCTTGGGCTTGCGAGGAGAGGACTGTGCCTGTGGCTTGAGGAAAAGTTGTGCCCCACCACAAACCAAAGAAGTGACTCAAAGGAGCAGTGGACTGACCCCCTAGAACCCGCACCAAGGTCAGCACAACTGAAGTAGGCAAGTTGCTTGCCACCACGGAAGAATCTCTATTAAATGCCGCTGGGCACCCCCAAGAGACCAATCCTTGATGGCCAAAAGTTGCACCAGAGTCACGTGGACCCAGGAGTGCTGTCTGAGTCCAGATTGGTCACCCAAAAGAGACATAGATCCCCACCAAAGGATATTGCTGGAACCCCTGTGGACAGAGACCGGTAGCACAGCTTCTGCTGGCCTTCTCCGGTCTCAAAGGGGACTCCGACCTCAATGGCTAAAGTCACCCCACCTGACCCCTCGATTGAGGACTAGCCAAAAAGGCACCCACAGCACCCAGAGCATCCTTAAGCAACTTCATCTCCTGCATCCGCAGCATCAGGACCACCCCATTGAAGTCTATGACGGTTGTGCTATAACGGTGGAACTGGACTGGAAAACGCTCTGGTGGCCAGGTAAGTGGCAAAATCTACCCCATTTGCCCCCACACCTTCTACCAGTTGGATTTGGTTGCCCAAGCCTGGCTGGAGTAGCCCAACTAAGTTTTATAAACTTTTCAAAAGTTTATAAACATTACGGTTACCAGTGCTTGATTATGGTTGGATTAAAGATTACGTTGTCTCTAAAAATCTGTATCTCCGGAACCCTCTGGTGGATCCTCTTAAAATTCATAAAAATATAATCTATTCTTATAAATTGGTGTTGTATTTGTTCCGTGTTGCATGGCTCTCTTATTTCATTGTTTAATACATTTAAATGCTTCACACTAGTTCCTTTGCTTAAGCCTTGCAGCTCAAAGCCATAACTACCCAGAGTTGAGCTAATGGTTGTGCACCCCAGCCTGACTGGACCCAAGACTGTTTATATGACTGTGTTCCATGTTAAAGCTGCACAGCCACACCATATAATACACCCAGATCCACACATTGGTGCCTAGTGGTGGGATCCAGAACTTGTGTTTGGATGTGCCAGACAGTTAATAAGTTAGCAACCACTGAAAGGACCTGTCATGTCGACACTGAGGAAAAGGTTTCAAAATTTGCCAAGTTCTGTATATTCACGGCCCCATTTTCCAGAAGCTAGAAAGTCGACAACGAAGTTTTCACAAAGTGGCAAAAGGTTTTACAAGATCTTCAAAGATGGACAACAGGGAAATTGAGTTGGCCACCCTGTCCACACTAAGGATCAATGATTTGAGGGTGCTGTGCAGGAAAATCTGCCCAGGGATCACTGCCAAGAAAGAGGACCTAGAAAAGGCACTCAGAGCTTGGAAAGTAGCAAGGAGAGCTCAGGCTCAACTAGAAGAAGAGATCTACCCTTACAGTGGGGATGAAGAAGATAGTAGAGATCTCACTGAAACAGAGGGGGGGGGGGCAATGAGAGTGTGGCCTCCACAATTTGATCAAGGCATGCCTCCATATCCGGAAGTGAAAGAAGATCCACTTCTGTAAGGAGACCCAAGGACCTGGAAGCCCAGTTCAATCTCATAGAAATTCAGAAGAAGCTGGTTCTAGAGGAAAGGAGATTGGCCCTAGAAGAGAAGAGGTTCAAACTGGGAATGAAACCCTAAGAACATGGTGGCAGCAACAAGGAAACAGAGGTTAATGCAAAGGGTGCCTATGATCCCAGGCTGCCCAAGGGTTTTGTCCTAAGTATGTAGAGGGGGATGACATGGACAAATAGCTGGCATCCTATGAGAGAGCTCCCAAGATGAGAAGGGTGGGTACCCAACACTTGGGTTCCTTATTGTGGGAACTGATTCCAACAGTATGGAGAGATAGGCTGCTGACATTGGAAGATGAGGTGGCAAAGTCATCACTCAGTTGAGGGAGGCACTCATTGAGCTAATTGGTCTCACCCCAGAGGAGTACAGAGAAAAGTTTAGGAACACACACAAGGGATCAACTTAGACATCGGTGGACTTTGTAGATGCCTCTGTGAAGTCACCGGAAGGTTGGATTATTGTAACAGGGTGGATAGCTATGAGGGGCTCTACAATTTGGTGGTAGAAGAGCACATACTAACAAGAGGAGTTACACCTGCATCTGGTAGATTCTAAGCTATTTAGCCCTACAGACCTGGGAAGATAGCTGATGAATGGGTACACACTAGGGTGCCCAAAACTTCCCAAGGTGGTGAACACAAGATAGGAGGACAGCCCCCCCCCATCAGGGGAATATGGGGTCAAGCATAAAAAGTCAGAAAAACCCAAATAGCCCCCAAAAGATGCCCCAGGAGGGGAGCCTGGAGCCACATCCCAGTCAAAGGGGTGAAGGTGCCTGGAAAAGAACTATGACCCTACAAAGACTGGGGGGTGGTATGACTATAAAGAGCCAGGGCACAACAGGAAATATTCAGCATGCACCTAATAGTCACCCATGGTGACCATCTCAAGGGCATTGCCAGTATAAGAATAGGGGTGGAAGTTGTCCCTGGGGATTGCAGGGGTTACACTGAAACCACTTTAGTCTCCATGGGTGGGGAGGGAGTTGAACCCTTGGCCCACTGGCCTGCTAGCATGGTAAAGACAGTGGACAAGAATTAATAGGACTGAGGTTCTGACCTTGAAGAATACAGGTGCCAGCATCACCATGGTTATGCCTAAGCTGGTTTTCCCAGGTCAGATCATTCCTGATGTGGTACACCCAATAGTAAACTTTGACAATGTTGCAAAGTCTCATCCCATAGCTGTGGTGAGTGGGAAGGGGTTACTGGCCCTAAGAAAGTAGCTGTGTCCCCTGCCATCCCAGTGGAGTGTGTGCTGGGCAATGGTTAAGGGAAAGTCAATGGGCTTTGGACCCTGGAAAAATGACCCAAGTGCCTAGTACCAAGAGAAAGGGTAGGAAGTCTGGCAAGGCAACTTCCCAAAGTCCACAGAACAAAAAGGAGCTTAAGCCCTCAGAGGGAGGGCCTTGTGTCTGAAAAGGAGGGTGTTTCTTTAAGGGATTTGCCTGTCCTGGCAGAACTCCAAGGAACAGGTGGTCCCTCCAGAGAGGACTTGAGCCTGGGGCAATAGACTTGTCCCACTCTTGAAGGCCTGAGACTGTTGGCTGTCAAACCAGAAGAAGGTGATGTCACTGGAACCCATAAGGTGTACTGGGAGTAGGAAATCCTGTACAGTGAGGCAAGGGAACCCACACCAGGGGCAACCAGAAGAGTGATGGTCCCCCAACAGTACAGAGTTCCTCCTCGACCTGGCCCATGACATGCCCTCAGCTGGACATCTGGAGGCAGACCAAGACCTGGGACAGGCTGGTCAATCACTTTTACTGGTCTTAGATGTCAGAAAAGGTCAACCAGTTTTATCTCCCCTGTGTCACCTGCCAAGCCAGAGGCAAGGCAGGCAACAACCCAAAAGCTTCAAAGGGTTCCCTCATACCACTGCCTGTGGTGGGGACCCCCTCTGAGAGAGGGAGGGGATTAACATTGTTGGTCACCTAGATCCCCCTACTGCCTCTAGCAATAGGTTCATCTTGGTGGTAGTGGACAATGCCACCAGATATTCAGACGCAATCCCCCTTTGGACAATTACTGCTCCTGCAGTAGCTAGGGCCTAATTGGCATCTTCATCAGGGTTAGGTTTAAGGAGGTCATATCAGATAGAGGTACAAACTTCATGTCTCTGTATCTAAAAGTCATGTGGACTGAGTGTGGAGTTACTTACAAGTTCACTACCCCCTACCATCCCCAAAAGAATTGTCTTTTGGAGAGTTTCAATAAGAGAATGAAAGTCATGACCATGGGTTTACCTTAGAAACTCAAATGAAGATGGGATATTCGCCTGCTGTTTGCACACAGGGAGGTCCCTCAGAAAGGAGTAGGTTCAGCCAATTTGAGCTACTCTTTGGATACCCTGCAAGAGGTCCTTTAAGTTTATTAAGATAAGGGTGGTAGAGACCTCTCAAAGAGCCCAAACTAAACATTTTGGACTATGTATTAGGCCTTTGCTCCAGAATGGCTGAATACATGAAGAAAGCACACACACACTTGGAGGTCAGCAAGGAGCCTGTCAAGCACTGGTAGAACCAGAAGTCTACCATGGTTGAGTACCAGGCTGGACAACTGGTATGTGTCCTAGAGCCTGTAGCATCAAGAGCCCTCCAAGATAAGTAGACTGGGCCTTACCCTATCTTAAAGAAAAAGGGTGAGATTACATATTTTGTGGATTTGGGATCCCCTAGATACCCCCAAAATATTTGAATAGGGTCTAGCTCCATCATGACTGAGCAGACATCACTATGCTCATGGTGACAGATGGAGAAGAGATGGAGAGTGAGCCTCTCCCTGACCACTGTTGACCAATGTCAAAGATGGATCAGTGGAAGGAGTAGTCTTCTCTTCCACTTTAGCACAGCAACAACAAAAAGATTGTTATAATTTGCTCAGTCAGTTTACTGATCTCTTTTCCTTGAACCCATGTTTGACAACATGGTATACCCATGATGTGGGCACCGGTGACAGTTTACCTGTCAAAAGCAAAATGGACAGGTTCTCAGACCTAGTCAAAGCTAGTATCAAAGAAGAGGTTGCAAAGATGCTAGAGATGGGGGTAATTGAGCCCTCCAGTAGACTATGGGCTAGTCCAGAAGTTCTGGTGTCTATGCTATGTCCCAATGGGAGGAAAGACGGAAATTAGATTTTGTGTGGACTACACTGTCTTGAATGCAGTCACCAAGACTGGTGCCCACCCCATTCAAAGCAAAAACAAGGAGATAATGGAGGGAGCGCTGAAATTTTTCAGACACTCATCCCCAGTCACAGATCTGGGTTGAATCCATCATCATTCTTTAGCTCACTTCGCCACCTCAGTTCAGACCCAGCTATATGCAAATCAGTCTTGACCCTGTGCCTCATGGGAACAGTCCAGCCCGAACTGCCAAGCCAGGTCTTCCCTGAATCGGAAACAAGCATCCTGGGACCAGTTTCTGGGTAACACCCTTCATCAGCCAGGCTAGCTTGAATCCAGTGGCAAAGTGAGCAAGGGACCCACGTCTGGGCATACCCTGCCATCTTAGGATGAACAAAGCAAACACAAGGAGATGATGGACGGAGCGCTGAAACGTTTCAGACACTCACCCCCAGTCACAGATCTGGGTTGAATCCATCATCATTCTTTAGCTCACTTCGCCATCCTCAGTTCAGACCCAGCTATATGCAAATCAGTCTTGACCCTGTCCTCATGGGAACAGTCCAGCCCGAACTGCCAAGCCAGGTCTTTCCTGGACCGGAAACAAGCATCCTGGGACCAGTTTCTGGGTAACACCCTTCATCAGCCAGGCTAGCTTGAATCCAGTGGCAAAGTGAGCAAGGGACCCACGTCTGGGCATACCCTGCCAACTTAGGGCAAACAAAGCAAACTCAAGGAGATGATGGACGGAGCGCTGAAACTTTTCAGACACTCACCCCCACTCACAGATCTGGGTTGAATCCATCATCATTCTTTAGCTCACTTCGCCACCTCAGTTCAGACCCAGCTATATGCAAATCATTCTTGATCCTGTGCCTCATGGGAACAGTCCAGCCCAAACTGCCAAGCCAGGTCTTCCCTGAACCGGAAACAAGCATCCTGGGACCGGTTTCTGGGTAATACCCTTCATCAGCCAGGCTAGCTTGAATCCAGTGGCAAAGTGAGCAAGGGACCCACGTCTGGGCATACCCTGCCAACGTAGGGCGAACAAAGCAAACACAAGGAGATGATAGACGGAGCGCTGAAACTTTTCAGACACTCACCCCCAGTCACAGATCTGGGTTGAATCCATTATCATTCTTTAGCTCACTTCGCCACCTCAGTTCAGACTCAGCTATATGCAAATCAGTCTTGACCCTGTGCCTCTTGGGAACAGTCCAGCCCGAACTGCCAAGCCAGGTCTTACCTGAACTGGAAAAAGCATCCTGGGACCGGTGTCTGGGTAACACCTTCATCAGCCAGGCTAGCTTGAATCCAGTGGCAAAGTGAGCAAGGGACCCACATCTGGGCATACCCTGCCAACTGGATTCAAGCTAGCCTGGCTGATGAGGGCTGTTAGCCCGAAACCGGTCCCAGGATGCTTGTTTCCGGTTCAGGGAAGACCTGGCCTGGCAGTTCAGGCTGGACTGTTCCCATGAGGCACAGGGTCAAGACTGATTTGCATATAGCTGTGTCTGAACTGGGGTGGCGAAGTGAGCTAAAGAACGATCATGGATTCAACCCAGATCTGTGACTGGGGGGTGAGTATCTGAAAAGTTTCAACGCTCTGTCCATCATCTCCTTGTGTTTGCTTTGTTCGCCCTAAGTTGGCAGGGTATGCCTAGACGTGAGTCCCTTGCTCACTTTGCCACTGGATTCAAGCTAGCCTGGCTGATGAGGCTGTTAGCCCGAAACCGGTCCCAGGATGCTTGTTTTCGGTCCAGGAAGACATGGCTTGGCAGTTCGGGCTGGACTGTTCCCATGAGGCACTGGGTCAAGACTGATTTGCATATAGCTGTGTCTGAACTGGGGTGGCGAAGTGAGCTAAAGAACGATGATGGATTCAACCCAGATCTGTGACTGGGGGTGAGTGTCTGAATAGTTTCAGCGCTCCGTCCATCATCTCCTTGTGTTTGCTTTGTTCGCCCTAAGTTGGCAGGGTATGCCCAGACATGGGTCCCTTGCTCACTTTGCCACTGGATTCAAGCTAGCCTGGCTGATGAGGGCTGTTAACCTGAAACGGGTCCCAGGATGCTTGTTTTCGGTCCAGGGAAGACATGGCTTGGCAGTTCGGGCTGGACTGTTCCCATGAGGCACAGGGTCAAGACTGATTTGCATATAGCTAGTGTCTGAACTGGGGTGGCAAAGTGAGCTAAGGAACGATGATGGATTCAGCCCAGATCTGTGACTGAGGGTGAGTGTCTGAAAGTTTCAGCGCTCCATCCATCATCTCCTTGTGGTTGCTTTGTTCACCCTAAGTTGGCAGGTTATGCCCAGACATGGGTGCCTTGCTCACTTTGCCACTGGATTCAAGCTAGCCTGGCTGGTGAGGGCTTTTAGCCTGAAACCTGTCCCAAGATGCTTCTTTCCGGTCTAGGGAAGACATGGCTTGGCAGTTCGGGCTGGACTGTTCCCATGAGGCACAGGGTCAAGACTGATTTGCATATAGCTGTTTCTGAACTGGGGTGGTGAAGTGAGCTAAAGAAGGATGATGGATTAAACCCAGATCTGTGACTGGGGGTGAGTGTCTGAAAAGTTTCAGTGCTCCGTCCATCATCTCCTTCTGTTTGCTTTGTTCACCCCATTCAAAGAGCAGATGAGGCCATAGATAAGTTGGGTGCTACAAAGTATCTGAGTACCTTTGACCTGACTTCAGGTTATTGGCAGATAGCACTCACACCAGGAGACGATGAGAGGTCTGCTTTTTCAACTCCTGAAGGCCACTTTCAGTTCAAGGTGACGCCATTTGGATTGGAAAATGCACCTGCCACCTTCCAGAGGTTGGAGAATAGAGTGCTTTCAGGTTTGAAAGGCTTTAGTGCAGCATATCTGGATGATATTGCTGTCTTTAGTTCCACATGAGAGGATCACCTGGTCTACCTCAGAGAAGTGCTTCAAGCCCTTCAACAGGCAGGGCTGACTATCACGGCAAGTAAGTGTAAGATAAGGCAAGGGTCTGTAGTGTACTTGGGCCACAAAGTGGGTTGAGTCTATGTACAACCTCTCCAACCCAATATAGAGGCAATTTTGGCCCGGGAATCTCCTAAGAAACTAAGAGATTTGTAGAAGGGTATGGTACCATATTTGCACCCTTGATAGAGTTAACCTCCTAAAAGCAGCCAAGAAAAGTCATATGGACTGATCAATGTCAAAAGGCATTTGACACCCTTAAGGAAACCTTGTGCTCAGCACCTGTCCTGAAGGCACCTGACTTTAGCAACGCATTTGTTGTCCAAACTGAAACTTCAGAACATGGGATTGAGGCAGTACTGTCACAGCTGAAAGACCAGGGTCAAGATCAACCAGTTGCCTTTATCAGCAGGCAACTCCCCCCCAGAGCAGCATTGGAGTGCTATTGAGAGGGAAGCCTTTGCTGTGGTTTGGTCCCTGAAGAAGCTGACACCCTACCTGTTTGGGACTCATTTCAGAGTTCAAACTGAGCACAGGCCTCTCAGATGGCTGATACAGATGAGAGGACAGAATCCCAAACTATTGAGATGGGTCATCTCAACAGTTTGGATTCTAAGGCCTGGGACACAGGCCTGGGACTGACCATGCCAATTCAGATGGCCTTTCCAGGTTCTTCCACTTAGATGAAGAGAACCACCAGGAGAAGGGTTAGTTACTCATGACCTTCCATCTGGACCGGGACTAGGTAAGGAAATGACTCTTTTTGCATGTTTGCCCCCATAATTTTGGACTGATACTGCTGGTTAATTGACTCTGAGAGTGCACTGAGGCGTGCGCATCAGACCTCAGTGCCAGTGGTCTAACACATTACCAAGTCTACATTGAATTAGCTATCCCCAATTGGCAAGGACTGACTTACTTATAAGTCCCTAGTATGTGGTATCCAGGGTACTCTGGGCATATAAGGCAGAGTGTCCACCCAGGGCTGCAGCACTGCTTGTGCCAACCTTTGTGTGTCAATGTACAAAATTGCTCCCAGCCTGCCACTGCAGACTGGAAGGGCAGTGGTAACACTGCTAGTTTAACTTTGCCATTTAAACTAATGGCAAAGCCCCAACTTCCCCAAGCAATACATATGCTTCCCCTAAGGAAGCCCTATTGAGCCCTAAGGCAGAGGGCTGTATATTATTAAGTACGATATGCAGTTTTGTTTATGTCTTAACAGCAACACTTCTAAATTGTCTTTTTGGAAGGGCTAGTAGCCCCATTGGCTAACACAGGGTTACTAACTGACCCCTCAGACTCGCTAACTTCTGAAAGGGCTACTTACCTGGGAACTGTAAGGTATCAAATTATTCATGGCATTAAATCTGACTTGATGCCCAAGTCTAATTTCATGTCACTATTAAGAAATGCAACTTTTAGATAGTTGCCACTAAGTAATGCAATTTGTCCAGTGGCCTCAAACTGTCACTGGCTACCAGACAGCTCTCTGCCCATCTGGGGAGTTGTGTCAATGACAGCCAGGCTTAGGAACCATAGCAGCCTTGCACAGGGTGAGGTGTTACCTCCCCTTAGCAGAAAGCCACTCAGGATGTTAACCCAGAAGGCACGCTTCAAATGTGAAGCATCCTTTGGTGTGCAAATTGTGTTCATACTCCTGAGGGGGCTGCCCTTTGTTCAGGTGGGTGGGCTGGAACCAGGGACAGACAGGGGAGACCAGTGTCCAAACCGGCTTTCCCATGGGTGCAAAACCCACAGGTAATCACACCTCTAGGGTGGGCTACCAAGCTCCTGAAATCCGAGGAAGGGTCCCATCATCTTGAGTGTGATAGGAATAGTGCACACTGAGATTGCCAGATGCCAAACATAGCCAGAACGTCATTACCAAGAGGGAGGGGACCTGGTAACCCATTGGCTAATGACCACATTATCCCACCAGGGCACTTTCTGGGAAAAATATGACACCCCTGCAACCCTGACCCTTAGATCACATCAGATCTGGAACAAGGACCAAAGAAGGACTGCCCTGCTTCTCCCTGGATTGCACAAAGAGAGGCTGCACCATCTGCTGGACTGTCCCTGCTGCACAGAGGGCTAGTGAAGAGAGGACTGTGCCTGTGGCTCCTGGCATGGGGGGAAATAGTGCCCCAGCCCCTGACCAAAGGAGTGACTTTAAGGAACAGTAGACTGACCCCTGGAACCTGCACCAAAGGCAGCACAAATGAAGAAGCCCATGTCAGCAAGTTGATAGCTACTATGAAAAAATCTCTAATAACTGTCGCTGGGCAACCCCAAGAGAACAATCTTCAATGGCCAACAGTTGCATTTCATTCAGCTGGACCCAGGAGTGCCATCTGAGTCCAGATTGGTCACCCAAGAGGAACACCAGCCCCCACCAAAGGAGGGCAGGGGGGTGTCACTCTGAATGAGGTGAGGACGGAGGGGGGTCATATTGCACCTCGAGCCACCACATTCACCACAGCATTGGAAGAGATACTACTCTTCATTAAACGCCCACCCGCTGAATTCTGTTTCCCTCACTCCCTAGCAGAGGGTACACTGCCATTTTAGGATATGTGCAACTCCATGCTTAAAGGAGACTGTGTCATATGTATTACCCCCAGGAGTTGTGTATGTCTCTCCTGCTTTATGACACCACATACCTCAGCACTTTAAGCACCTTTTCTAGGGCAGAGCAGAGCTCCGCCGAATTCCACAGCATTTTTCTGCAACTCAGCGGAATTGCGTGTAGTGCAACTCTACAAACTCCGCCCATCCCTGGTTCCAAGTACTCCGTAAAGCTGATTGTGGTCCAACTTCTGTATTTAGATGTTGCAGCAATAGGCAGTTGACAACCCCGGCGGCGGTCTTCTCTGCTGGCTCACAGTACTCTGTCACCATTATGCCAGCAGGGTTGCACAGAGCTGATTTAGATGTTCCCATTGGGCTGGCTGAGTTTTGGCAACGAAATCCTGATGCAGCTACCCTCACTGAGAGAATGGAGTATGGTGACATACCAAGATGGCGGACATTATTACAAGAATGTAAAAGAGGAAATAGTCAATTTCCTTGGCACCTGAAAGTAAATTGTCCAATGGGAAGCTGGACATGAGTGTTTAAATTGTGGTCTATGCAAAACAAAAAATGACTGGCATTGAAACAGGCTATTTTGCTGAAACGCATCTGCCGCAATAAAAAGAACTGTCAGATACCGTGAGTGCTCAGATTTGGTGTTCTTGTGTTTTACATGGTGGTCACTACCATGAAAGGATGCACCCGCCCTCACGTTGTTTGGCAGGATGAAGTGGCATTTGGTGGAAAAAATAAATAAATATATATATATATATGCTGCAAACCAGGCACACCTATCCGTGACCACAACGGACAGCACTCACGGAGTTCGTTGTTGAATACTTTATTGTGCAAAGAACCTCCCTCCAACAGACGCGTTTCGCCACACGGCTTCCTCAATGTCGGTTAGTTTTTCATTAACGTGATTCTTTTAAAATACATCATACATCACGTGACTAAAAGTGAAAAACAAAAGATGGACTTGCACTTCATTGATTAACATTTCATGGCGGCCATCTTAAAACATGTAAAAATAAACAGTGCCTAATCCCAAAGTGCTAAGTGCTGTGCAAATTACAATATAAAACCCAATCTGATGACAGATAAATACATGTTACTACATTTCAGAATTGTACTATAATCAAATTCATTTATATCACAATTTCTAAAAACATATATTAATGCTCTAAAACGTTATTTCATTATAAATTCATATATATACACACATGTTCATAAGTGTCTCACCAATTCTATTAAAAGACTTACATGTAATGAATAACATTCAAATCAATAAAAGAATGGGAGACTATTTACGCCTTGTGTATAATATAAGAGCCAATGTCATCAGTATGCTAAACATAATTGTGCCCTGTATGGGCAATTTAAAAAAGTCATACTATGGGAGCCAATAAAATACTGGATTGGAAAGCAGCTAGATTTTAAGATTGTTATTCATCTAGAGATATCTCTTCATCTTTTTTGGTTATCATTTTTATTTTTATATTTTATTTGTTGTTTTACCCCAAATGTACCCACATCTCCTCATCATTATTCAGCCCAATCGGCATCTTGGTTTGAAGGTCAATGATATATTTAGACTCCAAGATACGTAACTGCTGCACTCTATTGCCACCTCTCTCCTTTTTATTGATCTGATCAATACAATAAAATCTAAGGAGGTCCCTGTTGCTTTGATGGAATTTTTCAAAATGACGTGCAACAGGGTACGTAGCGTCTTTATTAGTGATGGCTCGCATATGTTCCAAAACGCGTTTTTGTGTGGATGAATAGTACTACCAATGTAGCGCTTGGAACATGGGCATATTAGACAGTAGACTGTAAAATCGGAGTTACAATTCAGAAATTTTTCAATCTTACGGGTTGGGCCTCGGGTCCCCTGGCCTACCTGGATAATTTACAACTTTACTACTCTGTTTACAGGCTTTACATCGCTGACAAGGATAAAAACCCGCTATATTTAAGCGATTCAAGGGTTTGGGGGTTTGATTATAATGACTATGAATCAGATGGTCACCCACTGATTGGCATCGTTTGTATGTGACCATTGGTCGACTTGGGAGATTATTCTTTAAGATGTTATCTGTCTGCAGGATATGCCAATTTCTTTTAAAGATCTGTAGGATATCACTTGATTTTTCGTTGTAGCTTGTTATCATTCTTATTATGCCCATTTCATTTTCTTTTGCTTTTACCATTGTGGGACATTTTGCTACTACTAGATCCCTTCTATTGATCTTTTCAACCCTACTTTCTGCTAAATTAAGATCTGCATTTCCATAGCCTCTTTGCCTAAAGCGGTCTAAAGCCTGATCTTTGGCTTCCTTGTAACTCTGCACCGTAGTACAGTTCCGTTTAAGCCGCAACAGTTCTCCAAATGGTATGTTTTTTATGAGGCTTTTAGGATGATGGCTTCCTGCATGTAAAACTACATTACCCGCTGTAGGTTTTCTATACAAGCGGGTTAACAAGGTAGAATTTTCAATATAGACTTCTACATCTAGGTAGGTAACCGACTTATCACTGATACAGCTTGTAAATTTCAAATTTAATTCATCATTATCTAGTGAAGCAACATACTCCTCAGCCGAGGAGCGGCTGCCCCACCAAATAATAAAAAGGTCGTCGATATACCTAACCCATAGTATCATGTTTCCCATCCAAAAATCCAGTGTCTCCCCCCAGGCCACGTGCTTCTCCCACCAGCCCACGAATAAATTTGCGTAGCTGGAGGCGAAGCACGTGCCTATCGCGGTCCCGCGTTGCTGATGGTAAATCTGGCCTGCAAAGGTAAACATATTATTATGTAAACTGAAATGGATCATGTCCAACAGCATCTTGTTATGTTTTTGAAATTTAAGCTGTCTTTTGTTAAGGAACCACTCCACAGCTTTTAAACCATCTACATGTTTGATGCATGTATATAGGCTTGTTATGTCTAGTGTAATTAACAACATATCATCATCCCATACAATTCCATCAACCAGTCTCAAAAAGTCTTGGGTATCTCTGATATAGGAAGCCAGATCTCTAACTAGAGGTGCCAGGAAAGAATCAATATATATGGCAGTATTTTCTAGAAGACTGCCTATAGAGGCAACAATGGGCCTACCTGGTGGATTACATAAATCTTTGTGCACCTTTGGTAGGTGATAAAAAGTGGGCAAAATTGGCATATCACAATGTAAAAACAAATATTCGTCTTGCCCCAGCATCCCATCATTTTTCCAGTCCAATAATAATTTGTGATAGGTGCTAATACATATCAAATAGTCTTTCCGTTGTATAGAACTGTAACATTCTTTATCTCCCAGTTGTCTCATGGCCTCTTTTTGATAATCCTGTTTATTAAAAACAACCATATTCCCCCTTTTATCAGAGGGTTTTATCTCAATACTGGTATCTTCCCTCAATGTTTTCAAGGCCTCCCATTGTTTCCTCGGTAGATTATAATGTCGATCTTTCTTGATACTCTGTTTAGCCAAGTTCTTTAAGTCTGTGATGACTGCTTCATTAAAAACATCAATTGCATCGAAGGGAGTCTGTGGGATTGTTTTTGATTTTCTTTTAAAAGTACTGTGACCTCCAGTTTGAGAAATACCAATACTATCTAGATATTCATCGATGTTAATATCTGTTTCATTTGTGGAGGTATCAAGACTTTGCAATGTTAATAATGTCTGAAGATCATGACCTGTCAATGATTCCAGATCTATTTCATCATGATTTTGTTCTTCAATTTGTGTCACACTTGATCCTTTGTCAGGATGAAGAAGAAAAATTTCCGTAATTTCAACTTCCTGATATATTTAAAAAGGTCTATCCGAGTCTCAACATAATTATATCCTGAAGTCGGACAGAAGGTGGGACCCATTTGCAAGATTTTAATCTCATCATGAGATAACACTCTATTGGAGAGATTGATCACTGTTTGTTCTCCAATTTCATTTACCATTTGCCCCTTTTGCCCCTGCTGCGTGTCATTCTTGGTGTTGGGGCATCTTCTCCCACGCCTCCTACCCCTCCTTGTTTTCCGCCTTTTGTATTCTTTGTTTTTATTTGTTGTGGGGGTGGGTGCGTGGTGCCGGTCTTTGGCGTATCTCCCTTATTAACTGATATTCTTGAAAAAAAGGGATTCAAGACTCGCCTCTTCTTGGTGCGTGTTGGCCATTTGTTCCCCATCCGAAGTTTCCACTTCTGATTCTGAAGTATCCTTGTTTGTTGTAGGATTTCCTCCTAGTTGTTTCAGGGCCTTTCGTGGCGCATCATATTTCCGGGCAAATGTTAAAACACGACCTGTTAAATAGTCCTGCTCGTCCCTCTGAAATTTAGACTGTTTACGGCGTCTTATTATTGCCTCATAGTCTTTCAAACGTGTCATCATTGTATTTCTCAATTCGTCGCTGCGTTTTGTATCCTTTTCTTTACTTATAAGTTCCTCCAATTTCTTGATCTCTGCTGTAACCTTCTCATGATCACTCCAGGCATATTTGATGAGTATTTTAACCATCCCCTTTGCTGACTCCGTTGTGTGATCTGCCCACTCTTTTAATAATAGAGGGTCGGGATTCTCATAGGACGGCACTGTAAAAATACGCAATCCTCTTGGTATGCGGTCATAATCTATATACCGCTGCAGTGAGGTAGCCTCCCACCATTTTCGTAGCTCCCTTTCATGGGCTTTCTCCAAAGATTGAAATAGAATCACAAGATTAGATGGGGGAGACCCTCCCCTCACACCTGTCAGGGGTTGTAGTTGTTTAGTTCCTATTCCCGGTTTAAAAATGTCCTTAGCTGCTTCCTCTCGCTCCCGTAGACTTGACATACTTATTCTAAAACTTTAAATAGCACAGTTCTATAAGTTTGTCTGTAAGTTTAGCAACACCTGGGAGGCCTTTGCACAAGATAATACTCCTCCTCGGGATAGAGACTCTGTTTTTGTTATTAAATGTTTGAACGAAAACAGCGAGGCTCACTCACCGGCAATTCGGCGTCGCAGTGCCCGGGCAGCCGCTCGGAGTCCACGGTGCTTCTATCCCCGGCAAGGAAACCACGCTGTCTATGGTCCACACAGATGCAATATATAGAACCGTCATGCGTTCACAACAGTTACTTCCTTGTCCATGTAGAGTCTCCGGGCTGGCGGTCAAATTGAATTTAGAACACAGAACGTCACCGCCGCCGCTCCTTACTTCCCCGGGTGCTAAGTCCAGCGGTGGTGAACCACTCGATAATGCTGCAAACCAGGCACACCTATCCGTGACCAAAATAAATAAATATATATATGTGCAAAAAAAAGAAGCAGAGAACTCTGGGTAGTTCTCAAGTTTAGGTGGAAAGCAGCTCCAGTATAGAGCACTCTCAACACCAGCGACACTCAAATGTCTGCTTTTCTATTAAAGTATTTAAGCGTAGGATTAGCACAGTGCCATCCTCGCTAAGATAGAAAGGGACAAAATCTTTTACCATTTTCACAGCAAAGTCTTTAAGCATAGAATTAGCACAGTGCTATCCATGCCGAGCTGTAAAATGACCAAAGCCTTTTACCACTCCAGGCACAGTATTACAGGTTTGGATTGTTAAAATACCATCCAAGCAAACCTGAAATGAATAAAATCAAACCCTGACACGTGTTTCGCTCTTATTAGAGCACTTCAGAGAGGTATAGCTTTGTCCAGACACAAGGGAGCACTCAGTATAAGTCAAAAGAATACCCTTTCAGGCATAGAGTGACGCATAAATTATGCAAAAAAAGAAGCAGAGAACTCTGGGTAGTTCTCAAGTTTAGATGGAAAGCAGCTCCAGTATAGAGCACTCTCAACACCAGTGACACTGTAAATTTGCTCACTTCAAATGTCTGCTTTTCTATCAAAGTATTTAAGCATAGGATTAGCACAGTGCCATCCACGCCGAGATAGAAGGAGACAAAGTCTTTTACCATTTTCACAGCAAAGTTCCTAAGCATAGGATTAGCACAGTGCTATCCATGCCGAGCTGTAAAATGGCCAAAGCCTTTTACCACTCAAGGCACAGTATTACAGCTTTGGATTGGTAAAATACCATTCAAGCCAACCTGAAATGTCTATTCACTCTATGCGTGAAAGGGTATTCTTTTTATCTATCTATCTATCTATCTATCTATCTATCTATCTATCTATCTATCTATCTATCTATCTATCTATCTATCTATCTATCTATAAAATAACCTACTGGTAGTTATAGTTACAACCTAGTTTCCATAGGGAAAGCATTTTTGTTCTGCCAATAACTTTGACGCCATTTGAGGAATCCTAATGAAATTTTCAAAACTAGTTTGACACCCACTTCAGCTGCAGTGTTGAACATTTCAGGGTGATCCATATTGTGGGGGCAGAAAAAAAGGGGGTCCCAAAACACATTTTCCCCATGTTAATTCCCATAGTATATTTAGACACAGCTACAGCCCGAACTGCTGAACGGAATAACACCAGACTTGGTAGAAAGGTAGATATTAGTCCAGGGTAGTGCCTTTTTGTGATTTGGTCTGAATCCATTCAGTAGGTTTAGCGATATTAACTGAAATCCAGATATGTATATATAGGGACTCGAAGGCTCTGTGACCCCTCCTGATCTCGTGCTGAGATGTGATTGGCTACCAAACTCTTCACACCCGGAACTGTTGGTAGCCAACTTGGGACTCGGTTTGATCTGTGTCCCACAAAGTAGGGTAAACAAAGAGAGAGGGGGCAGGATAGTTCTACCCTGATCCCCTAGGCCTTTATGGGGGAGGTCCCACAGAGACACTGCAGTGCGAAAAAAGCATCGCTGATCATGTCATGAGTGATGTAATATGTGAGGCCATAAGCAGTGCATTGTTGAGAAGTAAGTTATAATTAGCTCAGCTGACTATAACTGCTGAATTTCACTGGTTTTATACAAGTGAAATCTGAGCCTAACTATAACATCCCTGAAACCTTTGTTTTTCTAAGGTTTTTTAAATTCTATATCCTAACTATAACATCCCTATAACCTTTGTTTCTTTCAGTGAATTTCTAAGTTTTTAAAAAAATGTTGTTTCCTAACTATAACATCCCTGTAACCTTTGGATTTTTAAGTGAATTCAAAGGTTTTTTAATAATATTTCCTTAATGTAACCATTAACCTTTGACAGTGAGTGTTTGAGTGAGTGCATGAGTGTCTCAGTAAGTCTGTCAGTAGGTGCGTGAGTATCTGAGTGGGTCTGTGAGTCAGTTTGAGAGTGTCTGAGTAGGTAGCTGAGTGGATGTGTGAGTGTCTGCGTGCTCCCTGTTTTGCTCTCTTCTTTACTGTTTTGACTTTTCTGCTTGTTTTTCTGCTCTCTGTTTTACCTTACCTGCTCATTTTCTGCCTCTGTTTTCTCTTTCCTGCTCATTTCTCTGCCCTCTATTTTGCCTCTTTCTGCTCCTTGCTGACTTTTAATTTGCCTCATTCTGCTTATTTCTCACCTCTATTTTGCCACTTCCTACTGGTTTCGGACCTTGATTCTGCTTCTTTCTGCGCATTGCTGATCTTTATTTTGCATGTTTCTGCTAATTTCTCACAAAAAATGGGGGAGGGGGACAAGAAGCAGGACCTAGATCCAGTGACTCGTGCTCCTGAAAATTAGAATCGTTGCTCGGGGAGTCACAGTTCCTATGGAAAAAGTGTGATAGGAGGAGGGGAGAAGGAGTTGTTCTCTTAATATAGTGCCTGGGGACAGTGTGTCCTTATCTTGCTGCCCTCACACATCCCGAAGGATTTCATGCTTCATCATTGGGCGGTGCTCCTCATTGGGCCGGTGCTGCAATGCTCTATGGGTCCCCCGAAGGGTCACTTTATCGGAGATCTTTTGAATAATAAAGCCGTCAGAGTGTGTGCGGGTCTGAGTGGGAGTGGTGTCCTAGTGTGAAGTTAAAAGATGGCTGGTGGGGGAACTGGTAGATTTAATAGGGAATAACCCCTCTGTCACCAATAAAAAGCCAGAAGGTTGTGCTGTTTGTGGGTGATAATGGCCCCCGGTAGCTAGACAGGTGTCATGTCCATATTGGGCATGTTGAAGGTCGACATGTTTCGCGCAGATCGTGGTCTCAGGAGGAGATCCTTTGCGCTTCTTCAGGGCCAATGTGTGCTGTGAGTGCTAGAGCAGAGTGGTGTCCTGTCAATTAGCCGAAGTGCCATTTGCTAGAGTAATGTAATCTGGAACGACAAAATAAACAAGATAAAAGGAATGGAGGAAATGCAGTTGTGCGTGTAAACCCATATAGAAGGGTACAGATAAAGAACGGAGCTAAGGTCCCCCATTGGTCGATCGTGTGCTTGTGGTATTTACCAACTACTATTATCACCCAGCAAAGTATTTACCAGGTGGTAGGCTGTCATTAAACATAGTGTCGTGGTGACGCTCAAGTGGACGAACAAACATAAATATATAAAAGCATCTCGGTTAAAATCATGATGTGATGTACAATGTCATAGACATACTGGCGTAGACAAACAAACACATAGATGCATTTTGTTAAACCAAGGGCAAGGTCATGGGCCAGTCAATCTGGTATTTCATTCTGTGAGCTGTGCCGACTGGATTGGTATCATAGAAAAATATATATATATATTGCAGTATTGTGAGTAAAAACATATATTAAGTTAGACCATTGATGGCAAGACCTTAGGTCACACTGTGCTGACATGGGGTGGATGGCGTGGTATGCGCTTACCTATACAAAACGGGGTTAATGTCCCATGAGGTACAGCTGTATTAGTCCTCGAAATCTGAGCAGAGAGTCATGGCATTAGTTGCTTAATGCGTACAGAGCTGAATGCAACGGAACGCGCAGGGCCAGGGGGAGACTGTACTTACAGTTTCGTAGGATCAGCAGGTCTATTAACCTACCCGAACTCTCGCCGCCTCGAAGGATGTTCATTGCGGCTCTCTCTGTATTTGTGCTGTGTGTTAGCTGGCATTCCAGGGGGTGTGTCCGGGGGCGCCTAGCATGTGACATAGTAGTCACATGTGCGTGTCGGGAAAGCGGGCGCCATCTTGGAGTGGGTTTGCATTGTAATTGCGGGAAGGAAAGAAAGAAGTGCCCTACTTGTTTATCAAGGGTACCCCTACAGGTTATTGATGATATGCGCCTCAGAGCAGTATGGCCCTAGATGGATATAATTGCAGGGGTGCTCATATGTGATAAATGGCAAGGTCACAGAAGTGAGCGCAAGGCACGTATCACAATGCGGCGCTGGTCCTTATGAGTCCGCAAAGCTGACAAAGCCAGTACCTTTTGGGATATAGTAAAAATGATATGTACCCCAAAGTGGTATAGACCTGGTTGAATGGTGCTGCATGTAATATAAGTGGCAGGGTAATGGAAAGAAGCGAAGAATGCGCGAGACAGGCAACTATTATTGTTAATTCCGTGGACTAACACAGTGGAAAAGTGGTGGCAGAACGGTGCACATAAAAAAGGGGGAGGGGAGGTGGTGTATTACCCTCATAGTTTGTATATGCCAAAGGGGCATGGTTGTAGAATAGAGCGCACTATGCGCTTGGTTGGAGAAATATAATATCACAATGTGGCATAGTCTGTTGGTTTTTTATAGCAGAGAAGGCCAGTATCTGGAGAGACACAGCTGAGGGCCTAAGCGCTATTGTGGAATCATAAGAATACACGGAGGCAGAGAAAGGGTGGGAGACTATGAGCGGAGGTAGATCATAATCATGAACTAAGAGCGGAATAACGATAATATATTCCATGTATTCTTGGGGTATCAGTATCGCTACTGTGTCATGCATGGTTAGTGTCATACATATATGGCATAGGTGTTGCTTAGGATGGATGGTTCAAGTCTGTAATTCAATCCAAGGGATCTCATCATTCAGCCCGTTCACATTAGAGCGCAGTTTGAACACCCACCGTTGTTCTTTGCGGAACAGGGTAGAGGTGTTCCAAGCCGTATTGGCTTCCAGAATGGTCCATTTGAGTTGGTCTCTGGTGTGGTTGTGTTCAATGAAATGAGTGCTCATTTTTGTTGTGCTGCGGCCGCAGCGAATGTTGCTTTTATGTTTATTGATGCGAGTTCTGACTTGTCTGGTTGTCATGCCCACTTAGAGAAGACTGAATGGGCACTTGATTAGGTATATGCAGTTTTTGTGTTGCAGTTGGTGTGTTGACGTTGAGTCCGCGAAAGGGCGCCCAACTGGAGTTCCTTGGTATGGCTAGTGAAGGTACATACATTGCAGTTACCACTTGAGTAATGCCCTTTCACAGATGGGAGGTCCCATAGGGTGGTCTGGTTAGTTGATCTTCTTGTTTGAGGTCTAGTATGGACTAGCATGTCTCTTAGGTTCTGTGTCCTCTTAAAGGCAAACCTGGGGCGTTCCAAATGCAGGTCCCCTGTACTGACAATGTGCCAATGTTTTAGAACAATGTTTTTCACTTGGTTGGAGGTAGGGGTGAATGTAGTTAGACAAGTCATGATGTCTTCTCGTGTTCTGGTGTTTGTTTCCAACAGTGCTTCGCGGTGGTTATTGCGTGCTCTCTTCTTCACGTTTCTGATGACTTGTCTAGGGTAGTTCTTTCTCCGGAGGTTGTTGCTTAGGGTTTCTGCTTGCGTCTCGTAGTTGCAGATGTTGCTGCAGTTCCTTTTCAGTCTAAGGAATTGTCCGTAGGGAAGGTTCTCCCTAAGTGCTTTGGGGTGATGACTATTGAAAGGGAGGAGGCTGTTGCAATCAGTAGGTTTCTTGTATGTCTTTGTTTTGAGGTTGCCGTGATCCAGTGTGCTGAGAAGATCCAGAAAGGGGAGTTCCTTGGTGGATGTTGATAAAGTGAATTTGAGGAAAGGGTCCTGGGTATTGATCCAGTTGTGGAATTCAATGCATCTTTCTACCGTTTCTGCCCAAAAGACAAGGATATCGTCAATATAGCGCTTCCATTGTATAATCTCAGTTGAGTGTGGATTAGTCTCTGACAGTATATGGGATGTTTCAAAATGGGCCATGTATAGGCATGCCAGGATCGGCGCGAAAGTGCTGCCCATGGATGTTCCGTGGTACTGGTGGTACAGTTGATTTTTGTATTTGAAAAAATTGTTCTTGAGGGCTATTTTAGTGCACTCCACAATGAAGTCTACAGGCATGTAAACTTCATTATGGAGTGAAATTTTCTTGTGCACCATTGACGTAACAGCCCTGTACACTTCCATCCCTCATGATTTGGTCATTGAGGTGATAGAATTTTTCTTACTACAATCTGATCTGAACCAAGATTTAAAAATCTTCCTGTTGGAACTTCTTCAATTCACCTTATATCACAGCTACTTTGTCCATAAGGAGAAATTCTTCCTCCAACTGTTGGGAACTTCCATGGGGAATTGCGCAGCTCCCAGCTACGCAAATCTCTTCATGCACAAGTTTGAACTCGACAATATTCTCAATAATGAAGCCTGGAAAAAACGTCTAGTGACCTATCTAAGGTATATAGACGATATCTTCATTGTCTGGCAAGGCCCTAAAGAAGAGTTAACATCGGCCATTGATATCTTGAACCAAGTCAATGATCGGATAAAGTTCACGTACAATATTGATAATTGGAAGATAATTTTCCTAGACGTGCACGTTTACATCCATGATCAACAATTGGAAACAACCTTATATAGGAAAGACACAGATCGCAACAATCTGTTGCATTTCAGTAGCTTCCACCAACATGCCCTCAAAGCTCACTTGCCCTATTCCCAATTACTAAGGGTCAAGAGAATCGTTTCAGATCCAGAACAACTGTCTGTGAACATCACAAGCATGGTGGAACGTATTCATGACATAGGAGATCCCACAGAAATTCTGACTACGGCTACGAAGCGGGCATCTGAGATCTCTCGCACCCAACTTTTGTCTACACAAAACAGAAAAGCGCAATCAAACAGAGTAGTTATGGTGTCGAAATTTTCGACAGAAAGCAATGGATTGAAAAAGATCATACTCAAACATTGGCCAATGCTTCAGCAGGAGTCAGATTTCCAAACAATCATTTGTGGACAAACCACTTTTTGCTTATGAAAGGAGTAAAAATCTGGCAGAACTACTCAGAACCAAAAGACTAAACATCTGCACTGAAACTCACAAAGGTACAATTCCATGCCACAATTGTGGCAACTGCAATAACATCATTAAAGGCAACATAGTGAACCATCCGACTAAAGGTTACAAAATCAAACTCTTCAACACAGACACATGTGACTCAGAAAATCTAGTGTACTTACTCAAATGCCCATGTGGGCTAGCTTACATCGGCAAGACAGAAAGGAAGATTAAGACAAGAATAAATGAACATAAAAGTAACATTAGAAACAAGAACCTAAATCGGTAGTGGCAACACATTTAACAACCCATAATCACAACATCAGTCAACTACATTTCCTAGTCTGTGAAGTGGGGGACATAAAAGAGGAAGAGACAATCGCAAGTTCTTAATACAGCGTGAAATGTTCTGGATCAAGAAGATGAACACTTTGATGCCTTATGGCCTCAACGACCGCATTGAATACAGTTGTTACATTTAACCTGTGTTGTCTATCTACAACTTGTTCCTTTGTCCTAGTGCCTCTCAAATTCCTTAACCTTCTTCAGTTTTTAGTTTTAACATACATTGGTTATCCTTGAGTCACATTCTGTTCTTCTTACATCTTTTACCTGTCTCTCACTATTTCACTGTTTTTCCCTTTCTGCAGACTTGTCTTTAGTCTTGGTTTGCCCTTTCATACTTTTAACTGGGACCCCTTCAACTGTGACCTGATATGAATTTGAACATCTACATTGATATGTTTCTCTTGTTAAGGGTGTTTATTACATCATTTATTTTTCATCCATTTTCCTTTCTTCTTTTTTTACATTTACCCTCTTGTTGTTAGTTGTGCTTAGCCATTTATGCGATACAGGTTGTCCTTTAGAGACTGTTTTTCATATCGACACCACGGTAAGATGGCCACTGCACTTTCTGGACGTGAATGTTATCTGCCATAGTCCCTTTTCACTTTTCATACTCCTGAGCATGCTAATATGGCGGCCATTCCGGGCGGCTTCGTTTCATTTCTCAAACCCGCGTTCCGAGGTTATCACAGCCGGTTCTCCCGATCGAAGCATGCCACACACTCAAGCGCTTTAAGGTACAATGATTTCGCAATTTAATTCTCATTAAAACATGAGAGTTTTTGAATGAGGAATGCTGCATGATTAGACGCGTTTAAAAGGCACCGGCAGCATTGTGGTGTTAATTCACGTTCTCACCCCAGCTAACCATCGGGCATGAATATTGAATCAACTTCGGGTTTACATGAATGCTAACATTTACATTGTTGCACAGTTGCTACACATCGTATCGTTTTTTTCTGCACATGGTTTCATGACCTCTTGGCTTTAGCCACTGATTATCGCAGCACGTGTTTCACAGTTATTGCATTGATCTCACTTCTTTTCAAATTCCCGTAGCGTTTTGTCACCAGCACTTTTTCACATGGGTACAAACAGGCACAAAGGAAAACACGGTACTTTGCATAAAATACTAGGGAAATGATACTTTGTATTTGAGTTTCGTCGTCTCATTCGCCCATTCTCGTTGTTCCTTAGGAAATTACCCCCTGATGAAGGGCGGAGGTCTGCCCGAAATGCATTGGGGCTAATGCACGCTTGTTTTCTAAATGCTTCATTTACCATGGATTCACATGAAGAATATGAATAACTCATGAATTTAATGAGATTACGTCAATACATCCCATAATAAATGATGTGTTGGAACATTCACAGTTGAACCTGGATTTTATTGATTAAATTCATTTCCAATTTGGATTCAGGCAGTGCACTCTGAGGGACACTTCCCAGCGGGAAAGTGCAACAGTGTTCATTATTATACACCCAGGTTTGGAGGGTGATACCTCTGTGCACGCCATTAACACTTCTTACATTGAAGATACCATTTTCAAAAAAATCTTTCTTTCTAAATAAACGGTGTGCGGGATCCAATACCTGTTGATTTATAGTCCATTTTGAATCATCCCATATACTGTCAGAGACTAACCCATACTCAATTGAGATTATACAATAGAAGCACTATATCGACGATATCCTGGTCTTTTGGGCAGGAACAGAAGAAAGATGCATTGAATTCTACAACTGGATCAATACCCAGGACCCTTTCCTCAAATTCACTTTATCAACATCCACCAAGGAATTCCCTTTCTGGATCTTCTCATCACACTGGATCACGGGAACCTCAAAACAAAGACATACAAGAAACCTACTGATTGCAACAGCCTCCTCCCTTTCAATAGCCATCACCCCAAAGCACTTAAGGAGAACCTTCCCTACGGACAATTCCTTAGACTGAGAAGGAACTGCAGCAACATCTGTGACTACGAGACGCAAGCAGAAACCCTAAGCAACAACCTCCGGAGAAAGAACTACCCTAGACAAGTCATCAGAAACGTGAAGAAGAGAGCACGCAATACCCACCGCAAAGCGCTGTTGGAAACAAACACCAGAACACAAGAAGACATCATGACTTGTGTAACTACATTCACCCCTACCTCCAACCAAGGAAAAAACATTGTTCTAAAACATTGGCACATTGTCAATACAGGGGACCTGCATTTGGAATGCCCCAGGTTTGCCTTTAAGAGGAAACAGAACCTAAGAGACATGCTAGCCCATACTAGACCTCAAACAAGAAGATCAACTAACCAGACCACCATATCAGACCTCCCATCTGTGAAAGGGCATTACCCAAGTGGTAACTGCAATGTATGTACCTCCACTAGCCATACCAAGGAACTCCAGTTGGCCGCCCTTACGTGGACTCAACGTCAACACACCAACTGCAACACAAAAAACTGCGTATACCTAATCAAGTGCCCATGCAGTCTTCTCTACGTGGGCATGACAACCAGACAAGTCAGAACTCGCATCAATGAACATAAAAGCAACATCCGCTGCGGCTGCAGCACAACAAAAATGAGCACTCATTTCATTGAAGACAACCACACCACAGATCAACACAAATGGACCATTCTGGAAGCCAATACGGCTTGGAACACCTCTACCCTGTTCCGCAAAGAACAACGGTGGGTGTTCAAACTGCGATCTAATGTGAACGGGCTGAATGATGAGATCCCTTGGATTGAAATACAGACTTGAACCATCCATCCATAGCAACACCTCATGCCTTATATGTATGACCACTAACCATACATGACACAGTAGCGATACTGATACCACAAGAATACATGGAATATATTATCTTTATTCCGCTCTTAGTTCATGACTATGATCTACCTCTGCTCATAGTCCCCCACCCTTTCTCTGCCTCCGTGCATTCTTATGATTCCACAATAGCGCTTAGGCGCTCAGATGTGTCTCTCCAGATACTGGCCTTCTCTGCTATAAAAAACCAACACAGGCTTTGCCACTTTGTAATATTATCTTTCTCCAACCAAGCGCATAGTGTGCTCTATTCTACAACCATGCCCCTTTGGCATATACAAACTACAAGGGTAATACACCCGCCTCCCCCCTTTTTTATGTGCACCATTCTGCCGCCACTTTTCCACTGTGTTAGTCCACGGAATTAACAATAATAGTTGCCTGTCTCGCGCATTCTGCACTTCTTTCCGTTAGCCTGCCACTTATATTACATGCAGCACCATTCAACAAGGTCTATACCACTTTGGGGTACCTATCATCTTTACTATATCCCCCCCAGGTACTGGCTTTGTCAGCTTTGCGGAACGATATGGACCAGTGCTGCACTGTGATACGCGCCTTGCGCTCACTTCCCTGACCTTAGCATATGAGCCCCCTTGCAATTATATCCATCCAGGGCCATACTGCTCTGAGGTGCATATCATCAAAAACCTGTAGGGGTACCCTTGATAATCAAGTAGGACACTTCTTTCTTTCCTTCCCGCAATTACAATGGAAACCCACTCCAAGATGGTGCCCGCTTTCCCGACACGCACACGTGACTACTACGTCACATGCTGGACGCACCCGGACACACCCCCGCGACCGCCAGCTAACACACAGCCCAAATACAGAGAAAGTCGCAGTGAACATCCTCCGAGGTGACGAGAGGTCGGGTAGGTTAATAGACCTGCTGGTCCTACGAAACTGTAAGCACAGTCTCCCCCTGGCCCTGCGCATTCCATTGCATTCAGCTCTGTATGCATTAAGCAACTAATGCCATAACTCTCTGCACAGATTTCGAGGACTACCTCAGCTACACCTCATGGGACATTAACCCCGTTTTGTATAGGTAAGCGCATACCACGCCATCCACCCCATGTCAGCACAGTGTGACCTGAGGTCTTGCCTTCAATGGTCTACCTTAATATATGTTTTTACTCACAATACCGTGATAAATATATATTTTTCTATGATACCAATCCAGTCGGCACAGCTCACAGAATGAAATACCAGATTGACTGGCCCATGACCTTGTCCTTGGCTTAACAAAATGCATCTATGTGTTTGTTTGTCTACGCCAGTATGTCTATGACATTGTACATCACGTCATGATTTTAACCGAGATGCCTTTATATATTTATATGTTTGTTCGTCCACTTAAGCGTTACCACGACACTATGTTTGATGACAGCCTACCACCTGGTAAATACTTTGCTGGGTGATAATAGTAGTTGGTAAATACCACAAGCACACGGTCGACCAATGTGGGACCTTAGCTCCGTTCTTTATCTGTACCCTTCTATAAGGGTTTACACGCGCAACTGCATTTCCTTCATTCCTTTTATCTTGTTTCTTTTGTCGTTCCAGATTACATTACACTAGCAAGTGGCACTTCGACTAATTGACAGGCCACCACACTGCACTAGCACTCACAGCACACTTTACATTGGTCCTAAAGAAGCGCAAAGGATCTCCTCCTGAGACCACAATCTGTGCGAAACATGTCAACCTTCAACATGCCCAATATGGACATGACACCTGTCTAGCTACCGGGGGCCATTATCACCCCCAAGCAGCACAACCTTCTGGTTTTTCATTGATGACAGAGGGGTTATTCCCTATTAAATCTACCAGTTCCCCCTCCAGCCATCTTTTAACTTCACACTAGGACACCACTCCCACTCAGACCCACACACACCCTTACGGCTTTATTATTCAAAAGATCTCCGATAAAGAGACCCTTCTGGGGACCCGTACGGCACTGCAGCGCCGGCCCAACGAGGAGCACCGCCCAATGATGAAGCGTGAAACCTTCGGGTGTGTGAGGGCACCAAGATAAGGACACACTGTCCCCAGGCACTACATTAAGAGAACGACTCCTTCTCCCCTCCTCCTATCACACTTTTTCCATAGGAACTGTGAGTCCCCTGAGCAACGATTCTGCTCATTTCTCACCTTTATTTTGCCTTTTGCTACTGGTTTCTGTCCTCTATTTTTCCTATTTTTGCTCATTGCTGACCTTTATTTTGCCTCTTTCTGCTTGTTTCTCATCTTTATTTTGCCTCTTGCTGCTGGTTTCTGACCTATATTTTGCCTCTTTCTGCTCGTTTCTCACCTTTATTTTGCCTCTTTCTGCTCGTGTCTCACCTTTATTTTGCCTCTTGCTGCTGGCTTCTGATCTCTACTTTGCCTCTTTCTGCTTGTTGTTGACCTTTATTCTGCCTCTTTCTGCTCGTTTCTCACATTTATTTCACCTCTTGCTGCTGGTTTCTGTCCTGTATTTTGCCTCTTTCTGCTTGTTTCTCACCTTTATTTTGCCTCTTTCTGCTAATTTCTGAACTTTCTTTTACGTCATGCTGCTCATTTCTGACCTTTATTCTGCTTATTTCTCACCTTTATTTAGCCTCTTTCTGCTTGTTGCTGACCTTTATTTTGCCTCTTTCTCCTCGTTTCTCACCTTTATTTTGCCTCTTGCTGCTGGTTATTGATCTCTTTTTTGCCTCTTTTTGCTAGTTTCTCACCTTTATTTTGCCTCTTGCTGCTGGTGTCTGACCTCTAATTTGCCTCTTTCTGCTCGTTTTTGATCTTTATTCTGCCTCTTTCTGCTCCCTTCTGACCTTTATTCTGCCTCTTTCTGCTTGTTGCTGACCTTTATTTTGCCTCTTTTTGCTCGTTTCTCACCTTTATTTTGCCTCTTTCTGCTTGTTTCTCACCTTTATTTTGTTTCTTTCTGCTCGTTTATCACCTTTAATTTGCCTTTTGCTTCTCTCTTTTTTTTTTCTTTTTTTGTCCTCATTCGCCTTTAACCATAGTAGACAAACCGTCTGTTCATACCCCTACTCAACAACCTAGGATAGCACCGGCTCTTTTTGATGGATTCTCTCGATACCTTCAGCCTGTAGGGGTATATTTCCAGACTGACATGCTACTTTCCCTCAGAAGAAAGAGGATAGGTTTCACTCCCACTTGATCTATACGACCAGATGGACTCTTTCGATGTCCCGGGGGAAGACCCAGCATAGTCCAAGGAGTATCCAATAGGCATAATCATCGGACCCGCCCTTTGTTATAACATATTCAAAATGGAAGTAACATGACATATATGAAGATTTTTCTTAAACTATTTCCATTGAAGCAGCAGGTCCCAGTATGCAATCTTCTTTCGACTACCAGATCTAGCCAAGTCCATCTTAGATGTTTCATATAAAGAAGTCAGCCAGTCCGAGTGTTTGGGAGGGACAGGGTCTACCCACTGTATACAAATTTGTCTCCTTGCCAATAAGATTGAATAAAATAATAACGATCTGGCTGGTCCTACAATATGGCTATTGAGACCGAAAATTATCAGAGACAGGTCCATTAAGATTGGTACTCTCAAAATACTCTCCATTGTTATCCGTACCTCTTCCCAAAATGCGCCAATTGAGGGACAGTCTTTAAACATATGTGAGTCCGATGCTTCTACTAACCCACATTTTTTACAATTGACTTGAGAGCCTTTTAAGATTTTGGAGAGCCTAAGGGGGGATAAGTATGCTCGATGGACCGTGAAGATATGATTCCTCTTCAACCAGGCAGGTTTAACTATTCTAAAGAGATTTTTGAAAGAATCCTGCCATAATAGATCACACTGTACATTTGGCATCTGTTCACTCCAGAGCTCATGAGCCAGCTTAAATTCCCCATCAACCACCTCTTCTATGGCCCAATACCAATATGAGACCTCCTTCTTCCCTACTGGCCTCTCCACCAACTGCTCCTCTAGACGGTTTCCCTCACCAATAGATTTTTTCTGTGTAATTTGGGACTGTACCCAGCTTTGTAGCTGAATATACTTGAATCTTGAGAGACCACTACCCACTCTCATCTTTAGATCTTCCCATGAAATAAACGATTTATTACTAACAAGATCTCCCCATACTCTTAATCCAGCATCTTTAAGTGGCATCGCTAGCTTGTCCCGAAGGCATTCTGGCGAGCCCGGAGTGTTCCAGAGTGGCGCTAAATTAGAAAAATAGTTAAGACCCGTCAAGTTTTTAATCTTGCCCATATTCTGGCAAATCCCTGTAGGACCTTTAGTTTGACTTTCTTAAAAAAAATTTGGTCACCAAATTTAAACATAAAACCCTCCTCCGGTAGACCCGCCCCTTTTAACATAGCTAATAGCATATCTCCGCCCCCTGTGTCAATAGGCATTTTTAATAGCATCCGAGAGTATGTACGTTGAAAAGCCCACGCGTAGTATTGAAGATCAGGTAACGCGAGACCTCCTTTCTCCCTCCTACGCCTTAGCTTTTTCCAGGCTATCCTAGTAGATTTGTATGCCCAAATAAAAGAGTTTATTTCTTGTTGAAATTTTTCTATAGTACGTTTGTCAAAATGTAAAGGGATTGTATTAAAAAGGAAAGTGGCCTTAGGTAGTATTGACATTTTAACAAGATTCACCCTCCCCAAGATGGATAAAGGAAGATGGGCCCATGTCTTCATCTGTTTGTGACACTCTCGGAGGACTCGTGTTAAATTGACATCTGCTAGTTTATCTATATCCTGAACAACTCTGACCCCAAGGTAACGCATATTATAACTTGTGTGATGTACCGTACCCGAGATGTTCTAGGTCATAATTTCTGTTTTCCCGGCATTTATCTCGTATCCTGAAACCTGCCCAAATTCCTCCGCCAATTTGACAACTGCCGGTAAAGTTGTATCCAAATCAGCTGATAATATCAGAATGTCATGCGCATACAGTGCCACCTTCCTCTCCCAATCCCCGTGTCTGAAAGGCACAATGTCAAGATATTCTCTGAGCCTCTGTGCAAACGGCTCAATATACAAATCAAACAACAGGGGGGAGAGGGGGCAGCCCTGTCGAGTCCCTCTGGTAATATTAAATGCCTTGGTAAGACTACCATTAACCAAAAGCTTGGCCGATGGCGCCTGATATAGCAACTGTATGGTGCGACAAAACTTGACACCCAAATTAAATTTTCCCAAAACGTCTGACAGGTAGACCCAATTAACCCTGTCAAAAGCCTTAGTAGCATCCAGGGTTAAAGCTGCCAGGGGAAGTGAGTAGGTGGAAGCAATGTCTATTGGGCCAACCAGATCGCGGGTGAGGTCTGCCAATTGTCTCCCTTTCACGAACCCCTTTTGGTCGGGATGAAGGATATTCTTCGCCACCACCCCCAACCTAGTAGCTAAAATGGAAGTAAAGATTTTAAAATCGGCGTTTAAAAGTGATATGGGGCGATATGAACCGCAGCTAGTGGAATTTTAACCGGTTTTAAAATCAGGACTATTGTAGCATCATTCCATGATGGAGGTGGACTAGATCCTTCCAGAAATATTTTATTAAATAGACGAGTTAGTATTGGAATTATACTCTCCCGGAGTGATCTATATAATTCAACTGGTAGTCCATCGGGACCAGCCGCTTTCCCCCTTTTACCGCCTGCCAATGCCTTCCTTACTTCCTCTTGCATTATGCTCTGTTCTAGGTCTAACTGTTGCTCAGCACTGATAGATTTTAAGGTGATTTTTTCCAGCCATGTTCTTACCCTAGTTTTATCCTCTATGGAGGTCTCTTTATATATCTCCTGAAAGTACTCCAGGAAGGCCTCCCCAATACCTTCATCCGAAGATGTGGAGGCTGCCCCGTTACCCCCAGAGATTTCCTTTATGTGGTTACGGAGCCGGTCTGCTTTGATTTTCCAGGCAAGTAATTTCCCCGCTCCTTCCCCGTACTCAAAGTGGGCAATCTTGCTAGCCTCCCATCTACTCACAAGCCTCCCCTGAAGAATACTCTCCAGCTTTTCCTTCAAAATTTTACACCTATCAAGATCTTCCTTTTGACCTATTCCCACCTGGCTGTTCATTCTTGCCTCTACTATCCTCATTTCTTGTTCCAGGGCTGAGATCTCTTCTTTATATTTTTTACGCCTGTAGCTTGACCTATTAATTATAATACCCCTCAAAAAAGCTTTAAGAGTGTCCCATATTATGTTAATATCAGCTGTCCCCATATTGGTCTCTAAAAATAGAATTGCTTCACTAGAGAGAAAACTTGTTTCCTCCTCTTCAAGTAACAGTGTACGATCGAAGGACCATGTTCTAGCCTGTTGTGTCTGTATACATTCTAAGGTCATCAAAATACCAGGGTGATCAGACAAATGTGATGGCAGATATTTTATATCCTTTACTTTGTCCCTAAGACTATAGCTAAGTAAGATGTAATCTATTCGCGACTTATGTTTGTATTTAAAATTCCTATAGGATACCCCCAATTGTTGTCCTGACCTCTCTCTCCAGATGTCGCTAAGCCCCAATTGGGACATTATTGTCAAAAGGGACGCCCTAGACCTTGAAGGAACTATCGCTCTGCTGTTAGAAGATTTGTCTAGTTTAGGATCCAGAAAAATATTAAAATCTCCTGCCCAAATCACAGGCTCTGGGAAATCCAATAAGTGTGAGGAAATGGTATGGAGACTGGAGGGGTCGTCCTGATTCGGACCATAATAGCCAACTAAGGTAAGAAGGAAACCCCTTAGAATGATCTTCAATATCAGCCATCTCCCCCCAGGGTCCCCCTTATATTGTAGGACCTGTACATTAGCTGTTTTTTTTAAGAGAATCAGCACTCCTCTAATGTTTGCCATCTGGTTGGTGCAGACAAAAGAATCCACCCATTTCTGAGATCTTAATATTTCTTTCGTCTCTGCCTCAAGAAGATGTGTCTCCTGGATGACCATGACCTGCGCTGGGGAATCTTTTAGATATTGTAAAATCTTTACTCTACGTGACCTCACACGCAGGCCATTCACATTCCAGGACAACATCTGAAATATAGTCATGTTATTAGGGTTCAGTACCCCAGGCCCTCCCTTGACCGAGGCAGAGACGACGTCTAAATCTTAGCATATCGGCCGACTCCCTCCTGAACAAGACTAGCAAATCTAAGCAACCTAAAAAGATCAAGGCGGATGAGGTGATTTTATTTTTTATTCCCCGGTGCGCCCCTATCCCCCCTACCCCCCACCCCTTGGAGAACCCTACCCCCATTTGACTGGACTAGTTGTTGTCCAGGTGTGGTGACCGTGAACTACTCCCCTCAGCCCCCTACACAATTGTGTGTGTTACCATACAAAAACAAAAAAGTGATAAAAATCAGAAAGAAAAAAAATATATATACGAAATGTGCTTTAATTATCTCACTTAAAAGGTCAAAAAGAGCCTTTCTTCTCTTCCCTTTTTCTTTATTTTTTTTAAAGTTTTTTATTTTTTTTGCATCTTTATCCTCTTTTTTTTTTTTCTCCTCTCTCTCTCTCTCTCTGCTTTTTGAACATGCTTACCCTTAGCTTAAGTTATACAGAACTCATTTATAAGGCTCATAAAAACACTATTCTGTACCACTCACTTCTCCTCCCTCCTATGTTTCCAAAGGTAGGAGCCTAAAGGACCCCTTTACTGATAGTGGCCAGCAATTCATCTGCCTCCTGAATCGACCTGATATTGTGCATTTTATTATTATGCATGATTTTTAGAAAGGCTGGGAATTTAAGTTGTGCCACAGCTCCGGCTTTCCTGAAGTTATCCATCCTTCTACCGAGCTTCCACTGCCTTTCTAGAGTATCTCTTGATAAATCCGAGCGGACTTCAAAGGTAAAATCCTTGCTTCTTAATGATTTTGATTTTAGAGCCAAATTCAAGATGTTTTCCTTTACTGCGTAAGTAAGGAAGTTGATAAGAATCTTTCTAGGTTTTGTCCTGGTTGGATTCAGACGGAAGGGGGCTCTATGAACTCTTTGTATGTCCTTTTCCAGGAACTCGGTAGCCTCTTCCAGTGGCAGAACTTCCTTGATCAGTTTAGCCATAAAGGTTTTGAGGTCTGACCCTTCTTTCCCCTCAGGGACATTCAAAACGCGAAGATTATTCCTACGGGAATTATTTTCCAGCGTCTCCATTCTTTCTCGCAGAGCAGCCTCCCCTCTTTGTAGTTCATGAATTTTGGTTTCTGCAGTCCCTAAGTTGGCCTTTAACTCATCAACAGAGTGTTCTAGAGATTCGGTTCTGGCATTTAGGAGGTCCACCTTTTTTTCTAGGATCTCGCATGAGTTCCTTATTCCTCCCTGATTAGCTACCGAAACCGCAAAGCCTTGCTTGATGTCTTCTTGTAATGAGGTGAACAGAGCTTGCATCGATTCTAGTGCGGGGACAGTCTGCTCCCGCTTCTGCTCCTGCAGCCTTAGACCTAGCCCTCCTCCATCTGTACTAGAGTTGGTGGCTGCAGCTGAACTCTGAGGGCCCAGTTCTATCGCCCCGTAAACCCTGTTTCTGATCTCTCTTCTATTCGCTCCCTAAATGCCTCGTTTTCAATAGGCTCTGTTTCTGTGGACTCCATCATACCCCGAGATTCTCCTGGTATACAATCCGTAAGGCCACTTAAGCTAGTTAAGCCGGATAAGCCAGATACTCCAATACCAGCGTTCTCTCTGTATTCAGCTCCCTGCTTTGTAATGGTCAAAACCTCCGGTTGCACCCTAAAAAGACCTCAACGAGGGGTAATCTTAACCTTGTTATGTACAGAAGTGGTCTTGTTTCTCACCCCTTTATACTTCTGGTCTTAGTCTGACAATTTTGGAAAGCCGGATACTCACTGGACAAACTAGAGGCACTAAGGGCACTAGGAATGTATTTTGCCATTACGGCCTCCAGAACCTCCCCCTCCTCTGACTCGTTTCCTAGCCCTCCACTCTCCTCTCCCTTTACTTTGCTTTTGCCTTTTTTGTTTCCAGGCACACTCCCGCGTTTCCTACCTTTTTTCCCTGTTTTACCGCCTGATTTACCTCGGTCTCCACCGTCCCCAATGTCTTCTCTGGCGCCTATCTGCGTGCTGTTTTCCCTGCTTGCACTCCGAAGTTCCGAGAAACGGACAGGAGACACGTCCTCCACTCTGCCTGGAGGCACCTTCAATTCCTTTGATGCTACTACGGCGAGTGTGGAAACCGGAGCCACCCGCTCCGTGGAAACATCGCCTCCGAGACTCCCTGCCCCGCTAGCGCCCGCTGCTCTGAAAAAATGCCCAATACTGGCGCTGCCACTGCCGGCCCGGAGGAGCCCGCGAGCCGCCGCTCTGCGGCCGCGCCTCAGCTCCAGGGCGGCTGAACACCAGCGCGGAAAACAAGGTGGGCGGGATGCACCGTCCGACTTCAAGGGCATTCGTCTTCTTCCACCGTCTGATTCCACCCTACCTCAGGGCTCAACCTCAGCTTCTCCGACCCCAGGAACACACAGGAAGGGTCCATCAACAAAGGTACTACTCAAGCATGAGGTAACATTTCACAGACTGTTACACGGCAAGGGGCAGTAGCACGGACACACGCGGCTGCTCAGCTAGCAGACGCCATGTTCTCCCCCCCAAACCGAGTTGCTTTGTTATCACCTACATTGCCTTTTGCTTCTCGTTCTGACCTCTATTCTGCCTCTTTTTGCTCGCTTTTCACCTTTATTATGCCTCTTTCTGCTCGTTGCTGACCTTTATTTTGCCTTTTTCTGCTTGTTTCTCACATTTATGTTGCCTCTTGCTGCTAGTTTATGACTTCTACTTTGCCTCTTTCTGCTCGTTTCTCACCATTATTTTGCTTATTTCTGCTCATTTCTCTCCTTTATTTTGCCTATTTCTGCCACCTGCTGATCTGTATTCTGCCTCTCTCTGCTCCCTCGTCACCTTTATTTTGCCTCTCTCTGCTTGTCTCTGATCTCTATTCTGGCTCTTTCTGCTCATTTCTCAACTTTATTCTGCCTCTGTCTGCACCCTTCTGACCTTTATTTTGTCTCTTTCTATTCGTATCTTACCTTTATTTTGCCTCTCTCTGCTCATTTCCCACCTTTATTTTACCTCTTGCTGCTGGTTTCTGACTTTTACATTCCCTCTTTCTGCTCGTTTTTGACCTTTATTCTGCCTCTTTCTGCTCCTTTCAGACCTTTATTCTGCCTCTTTCTGCTCCCTTCTGACCTTTATTCAGCCTCTTTCTGCTTGTTGCTGACCTTTATTTTGCCTCTTTTTGCTAGTTTCTCACCTTTTTTTTTACTCTTGCTGCTGGCTGCAGACCTCTATTTTGCCTCTTTCTGCTTGTTTCTCACCTTTATGTTGCTTCTTTCTGCTCGTTTATCACCTTTAATTTGCCTTTTGCTTCTCGTTCTGACCTCTATTCTGCCTCTTTTTGCTCGCTTCTCACATTTGTTCTGCCTCTTTTTGCTCGTTTCTCACCTTTATTATGCCTCTTTCTGCTCGTTGCTGACCTTTATTTTGCCTTTTTCTGCTTGTTTCTCACATTTTTTTTGCCTCTTGCTGCTGGTTTCTGACCTCTAATTTGCCTCTTTCTGCTCATTTTTGATCTTTATTCTGCCTCTTTCTGCTCCCTTCTGACCTTTATTCAGCCTCTTTCTGCTTGTTGCTGACCTTTATTTTGCCTCTTTCTGCTCCCTTCTGACCTTTATTCAGCCTCTTTCTGCTTGTTGCTGACCTTTATTTTGCCTCTTTTTGCTAGTTTCTCACCTTTTTTTTTACTCTTGCTGCTGACTTCAGTCCTCTATTTTGCCTCTTTCTGCTTGTTTCTCACCTCTATTTTGCTTCTTTCTGCTCGTTAATCACCTTTAATTTGCCTTTTGCTTCTCGTTCTGACCTCTATTCTGCCTCTTTTTGCTCGCTTCTCACATTTGTTCTGCCTCTTTTTGCTCGCTTCTCACCTTTATTATGCCTCTTTCTGCTCGTTGCTGACCTTTATTTTGCCTTTTTCTGCTTGTTGCACACATTTATGTTGCCTCTTGCTGCTAGTTTATGACTTCTACTTTGCCTCTTTCTGCTCGTTTCTCTCCATTATTTTGCCTATTTCTGCTCATTTCTCTCCTTTATTTTGCCTATTTCTGCCACATGCTGATCTGTATTCTGCCTCTGTCTGCTCCCTCGTCTCCTTTATTTTGCCTCTCTCTGCTTGTCTCTGATCTCTATTCTGCCTCTTTCTGCTCATTTCTCAACTTTACTCTGCCTCTGTCTGCACCCTTCTGACCTTTATTTTGTCTCTTTCTATTCGTTTCTTACCTTTATTTTGCCTCTCTCTGCTCATTTCCCACCTTTATTTTGCCTCTTGCTGCTGGTTTCTGACTTTTACATTCCCTCTTTCTGCTCGTTTTTGACCTTTATTCTGCCTCTTTCTGCTCCTTTCAGACCTTTATTCTGCCTCTTCCCGCTCGTTGCTGACCTTTATTTTGGCTCTTTCTGCTCATTTCTCACCTTTATTTTGCCTCTGGCTGCTGGTTTCTGTCCTCTATTTTGCCTCTTTCTGCTTGATTTTCCCCTTTATTTTGCCTCTTTCTGCTCATTTCTGAAATTTATTATGCCTCTTGCTTCTCATTTCTGGCCTTTATTCTGCCTCTTTCTGCTCATTTCTCACCTTTATTTAGCGTCTTTCTGCTTGTTGCTTATCTTTATTTTGCTTCTTTTTGCTAATTTCTCACCTTTATTTGCCTCTTGCTGCTCATTTCTTACCTCTATTTTATCTCTTCCTGCTAATTTTTGACCTTTATTCTGCTTCTTTCTGCTCCCTTCTGACTTTTATTCTGCCTCTGTCAGGATTCCTGTCACAGCTCACCTCTCTTGACTATCACAATGACTCTTGCCATTCCTCCCAAAATGTATGAATGAACAAATGTCTTGTACCCTGACTTTTGACCATATTACATGCTGTTGGTAATAGCTAGCTGCAGTTGGTGTTTCCCGGTTTGTTTGAAAAGGCTTAATAGCTTTTACAAATGTTTTACCATGCTTATGCAAGGCCAGGTTTCAGGCACCACAGAAACAGCCAGAAAATCTACCAAAATAAGCCTCAAGAAACCGGCATAAATGACCTCAATCTGAACCCTCCGGAATACTGCCCCCATCAAATTAATCCCCTGTACCTTTTCCTTGCTATAAGCAATTAGAATGTGACATTTGTGAACATTCTAAAACACCTTTAGAAGACAGCCTCATCAAATTAATCATCTGCACCTATTCCTTGCTATATGAAATTAGAATGCGACTTTTGTGAACATTCTAAAGCAGCTTATAGAAGGCAGCCTCATCCAGTTAATTATTTGCACCTGTTCCTTGTTACAAACAATTAGAATGTGACCTTTATGAATGTTCTAAATCAATCTTATTAAAAGACCGTCCGCACTCCTCCCCTTCAATTAGCCTCTTTGCCTGCCACTTACCTGTTTCCCAGCTTCCAGGACTCTGTCTTGCCAGCTCCCTTGATCCTCACGCTTCAACCTCACTGCAAAGAATGTCCTGTACTAGTCCTGCACCTGGATGGAAAAAAGGCCAAGAAGAAAATTTGCTTGTGGGTTTGATGCTAAAATCATACTCACTACAGTTTGGAAAATGTTGATAAAAGAACCTCTACAGATAATCTAAATGAAACAAAACAGCAACAAAACTAAAGGTTGGTTGAGATTTTAAAAGCTTTCGTGAGGCTGATACCTTAAGAGATAGACTTAATACTAGACTAAAGCCTTATTATTTGTTTGTTTATAAGTACCATATCTGCCAGTACCATTCATCAGACTTGTGTGAATGCCTGCTGCAGTGTTGCTGTGGAGTAGACGAGCCACAGCATCATTGACTCTACACGCTCTCTCCATCCCAACCCCCTACCCCTGAGATTTGCCTCTGGAGCAGTGTCTCCTCCTGTAAATCGAGGGCAAGTCTCGGGAGGATTTGGGAAATAGTGTTGCCGCCCCATTGGAATCATCTGGGATCCAGGTGGGTGGCTAATGATAGAAGGCTAAGCCACACACCTAACTTTCCTTTCAGGCGGCACCATGACCAATCAAGACCAAATATTCATGGACGATCTAGCACGTGCTTTATCAGGGTACCTCAATATCATGAACAATCTGACTGACTAAATACAGCAGTTGCAACTAGATACGAATAGGTTAAAAGAAGAAAATGCAACACTTAAGGAAGAGTTGCAATGAGAGAGGACATATGGAGGGACACTAAACCCAAGGATAATCTCCCAGTTTTGACCCAACCTGTGTTTGGAGAACCATTTCAGAGAGGGGCCTTTACAACTACTGACCAGAATGTGCATGTATCTATCTCTACTCCCAGTCCTGTGCCCTTAGCAGCTCCAGGAACACTTTCATGGTGACAGTGCTAAATTTGCAGCCTTTATGAGTCAATGCCAAGGACATCTCCTATGCAAACCTCAGGCGTTCCCCAAAGGCGCTGCTAAAGTAGCGTTTGTAATCTCTTATTTGGGACGTCTATCGGCTAACTGGACAATTCCTTTAATAGAAACAAATGATCCCCTTTTGTACAACAATTCTACTTTTAAGGCTGCCATGACAAAGTTATTTTCAAAACATATTTTTATCCAGGCAAGTGACAATGAGTTATTAAACCTACAACAAGGTTCTAAGGACCTGCTGACTTATATCACTACTTTCAATCGACTGGTGGCGAAAACGCCCTGGCCGGAAGAGAAAAGAACATCCTTAATCTATAGAGAGTTAAGAGATGACCTTAAAGATTCTCCCTCACACATCGTCGATCTGCCTGATGATTGTGCAGAATTTATTGATCTTATGGTTAGGCTAGATCCCTGATTGGGTGAGCAAAATGGTGACTGATCTCGCCGTGACACCAGAGTAATTGTTCTCACAGCCGGAAAGAAGGAGTCAGACAATAATATATAATATATATATATATATATACATATACAAAAAATATTTTTTATATATACATCTAAATATTTTTTCTATAAGATTATTTTTTTATATTTATATATCTATATATGTGTGTGTAACAAAAAGCTTTTTATTAAAAATATAAAAATGGAGTCGCGTACGCGATACCTGCATTTTTACGTGAACCCAGTTATATATTTAAATGTGTAAAATATAGTGAAATTATTACTTTATGTATATCTTAAGGGTAGTAGTTTACTAGTAGAGTAATAAAATGAATATGTAGTTATGCTAAAGGCAAATTAAAAACGAAATGTATGTATTGGGTGGGTTCGCGATACCATCGCACACACTACCGGGCCTTACTTCCGGGTCCGCGCAGGCATCGCGGCTCCAGCGTGATTTCTAATAGTCATATTTATGATAATGCACAATTTAGAATTGATCATTACTTTATTATTTTGGTTTAAAATATTTTGTATCTCCTTGTTTGTTTCCAAGATGTAAATGCGGATATTAATACATATATATAGACAATAATAATCTTAAGTTCAAGGTTACAGTTTTGCTAAGATAATAAAGAAACTTGTATATTAATAAGAAAAAGTTATTAATTTTTTTTTTAATAATAATTTAAGGAGTCGCGGTATGTCCGGGTAGATCGCAACTTCCAGGTTCGCGATGGGGACGCAAATCGATTTTTATTTTTACAATAATATTGTATACAAATATAAATTCATTTACTTTATTTTAAATGAAGAGATACAGTTATTTGTAAATGAAATATTATAAGATACAACCAAATATCATTGAAATGAAAGATTAAAAGAAGTTGCAAAATCGCGTTCGGTACGCGGTCGCGTACCCCATGTAACACAAAAAAAGAGATTTGAATGGTTAAACATCCTGTCATCACTAACCTAGATAGATCCCACCCTCTTTCTTCTACTTTAGGGTGTGATTGGCAACAGACACACTCATTCTAGAAGAAGCTATTTTGTAGGTGGTTTGGTGTTTTTTTTTATTTTCAATTTGAGAATGTAAAATGGCAACATCTTCAGACCTGCATGAAAAAGAGGAGGAACCACAAAAGAAAAAAGAGAGTGTGGTGTGGGAATTTTTTACTATTCCCGAGGGACAGAAAAAGGTCAATGCGCAGAAGGTCACCTGCAACATTTGTAAGAAGGTGCTGTCTCGGAGATCCGAGAAAAAGTATTCTTGTGGAACGTCTTCCATGTATAAACATCTGAAGAACATGCACGAGAACCGGCTTGCATGAGCAGAACTTGCAAGACTGAAAGAAAATGAAGGTGGCCAAGATGCGCAGGCTGGAACATCAAGACCGGGCGACAGGCTGCAGAACATTCATCTAACACTGCCTGATTTCACCAAGGCAGGACTTTTTTGCCCTAAATGTACTACGGTTTTGAGTACATGTTAGACACCATTAACAACCATTGTTGTTGATTTTTTTTCCCCCAATTAGGCACATTGTTTTATATTGTTTTTTTGTTTAAATTTTCAATTTAAAAAATCTAAAAAAAACAACAAAATAGATAGAAAAAAACAAAAAATATATAAAATAGTTTTTTTTTAAAACGGGTATTACAGAACCCCTTATTCTGGTTTAAAAAAGAAAAAGTATATGTTGTGTGAATGGATGAGTGCATGGGTAGTGGCTGTGTGATTGGATGAGTGCATGGGTTGTGTCTGAGTGATTGGATGAGTGCATGGGTAGAGCCTGTGTGATTAAATGATTGCATGCGTAGTGCCTGAGTGAATGAATGAGTGCAAGGGTAGAGCCTAAGTGACTGGATGAGTGCATGGGTAGTGCCTGGATGATTGGATGAGTGCATAGGTAGTACCTGAGTTAATAGATGAGTGCAAGGGTAGTGCCTTGGTCATTGGATGAGTGCATGGATAGTGCATAAGAGAATGGATGAGTGTATACATAGTGCCGGAGTGAATGATTGAGTGCAAGAGTAGTGCCTAAGTGATTGAATGAGTGCATGGGTAGTGCCTGGGTGACAGGATGAGTGCAAGGGTACTGCCTGGGTCATTGCATAAGTGCATGGGTAGTGCCTGAGAGAATGGATGAGTGTATGCATACTGCCTAAGTGAATTTTTGAGTGCAAGGAGAGTGCCTGAGTAAGTGCTTGAGTGCATGGATAGTGCCTGGGTATTTGGATGAGTGCATGGGTAGTGTCTGGGTGAATGGATGAGTGCATGGGCAGGTCATGAACAAATGGATATGTGCAAGGATTAGTGTATGAATATTGAGATGAGTGCAAAGGTACTCCTTGGGTGAATGTATGAGTACATGGATAGTGCTTGAGTCAATGAATGAGTGCATAGGTACTCCCTGAGTAAATCGATGAGTGCAAATCTAGTTGCTATGTGATTCATAAGTGTACAGGTAGTGTGTGAATGAATGGATGAGTGCATGGGTTTTACCATATTCAATAGATTCTATTTTTTAAAACTTTGGCCTATTCGCACTATGTTATAAGTTAAAATACTAGTTCAAATGAGAAGATACATCAAACTTCAAAACTGTCAAATTTTGAAATATAATAAAAAGCACTTTTAATACTCACCTGTCCTGTAAAACAAAAGATAAAGTAATACATACACTTTCATGTACACACATTTAGAGAGCATTTGGTGCAAAACAAAAGTATTCTGGTATGTGTAGGTTTCCTTTGATGTAACATGACACCACATATAGACACACACACACATTGATGGCTTGAGAAACATGGTGAGACTTACAACAGTGACATGAGGAGAGTTGGCCTTTCATATTTGCCTAGGCCTAAGTTTGTGAGCTGACAGTGAATAATGAAGCTGCAAGAGAAAAGTGAGGTTTAAAACATGATGGCAGATAGAATTGTGTTTATGCTAGTTCATATCAGTGTCTGGAAAGATACACTTAAAGTGGGCTGCATTAATTTAGATGTCTGCTTTAAATGAATAGTGCACTTTGTCAAGTTTAATATCTTCGTGCTATCATGACTGAGGTAATGTGTCTACTTCTACATGTATTCTGACACATATTGTGCATCTAAAAACCCTAACTGAAAAACTATGTAGCTTATCATACAGGTGCACACATCTTATCAGTTCTACTAGAGCATTAAGCCACAGAAACAGACATCTGTTACCTATGTATGCATCATAGAAGTCCTTGAATAGAGATTTCAATACACACCTGCCCTGTATAATGAGAAGAAAGTAACTCACAATAAAAGCACTTTTATTGGTGTATGCACTTTTGCAGAAAGTGTGATACTGCTCCTCAGGAATAGGATGATACTTTTCAAGTAGTCTAAAAGATGAAGATTATTTATATTAGAAACAAATAACATATAATTACATTTTAAACATTTCTTCAGTTTATCATGAATATTGTATTATGTATTCTTACCTTTCAAGTATTTTAGATACACCATTCAGTAAAACTATCTTACAGTAGTATTAGCCTAAACAGCATTAAAACTGTTTTCAATCTTGAACAGTACCTACTGTAAAGAAGAAAAAGAAAAACTTTTATTGAATGATAATATATTAGCGAAATTATAATATTACATTTTTGAGAGCATAACATTAATTTATAATTAGATAACATTCTCAATTTCCCTTTTTTGCTGTTCTCAGATAGCATATAACTTCACCATACACAGTGATTTGAATGTAGCATCATCATTGAACAGCGGGAAAAAACAATCAACTTGATTGTACAAAAAAAAAAATTCAGCATAGTACATCATTATCAATATGTGTTACTATGCGTTTTCCTATCTACACTTTCTTAATCACTTCTTTTATCTACATTAACTCTATTTTTTATCACAAATACTTTTGATAACATGTACAATCTCATTTACATCTGGTACAATATTGACAACAAATATATAAACTATTTGCTTTTAAACACAATTTACTAAATATTATATCGATTAGGCAAATTAATAATGAAAACACTTATTCTAAATACTAATAGATTGCACTGCTTTCTATTTCCTGTTAACATCTTCCCCAATAGGCCGAATGATGTTCTCAAAACTTTGGCTGCAGAAATAACATATAAGAATTTGTTAATTGGAAAGGCAATCTAGGTTTGAATTCCAGGTGGGCATCATTGCAACGTGTCCATCCTTTGTTACACTTTAAATAAACAATATAGTGTACAGATGTTGTAGTAGGTCCATCATGGAAAATAATAACCACTGTTATATAAGTTCTTCCTGAAATAGATATTTGACTTACTGTAAAATCTGTTATTTTTGTTTCCAATTTTCTTCCATTTGTCCTACAACATTGTAACATTAAAATGACATATTTCCCAAATCTTTCTATATGTAATGTAGACAGCATCTCTGATCTACAATGTGAACATATATCCTGATTTGATGTTTTAATCAACTTGTTAAAAGGTACTGATTTGCAGTCTGGTATTGTTAAGTATAAGAATCGTTCTGATTGTATTTCAGTGGTAGAAGTAAATGAACACTCGTCACACTTATGGTTGGCTCTATTTGTAACTTAGTCCAAATAAGTTATCAATGTGTATTCCTTTGTGTTCTAATACTCCAAGCATGAGCATTAGAAATTCTTGTGCATCTTGTTCTATGTTTAGAGTAAATGTCAATGAACCAGTACATATATATAAAAGATGCCGAATGCCAGAAGCAGTATGCATTTTACTTCTGTCACTTACCAACTGTTAAAATAAATAATGTAATGCAGAATAAAAACTTTTTTCACGATTTTCCATGATTTCATGATGAAGATGTGGTAAATGAAACACAATATTCAGAATCACATTACCATAACAGTTGATACCGAAACTGTTTTTCAACTGGTAGCCTACAATGTCATCATCACTTTCTACTTTTTTTTCTTTACGCCTTCAACTTTCTCTTTAATTGTTTTCTTATTTTTAACCTCACTTGATTGTTTGATATATTTCCATTTTGGACACACTATACGTTTCTCATATATTGGATATTCACCTAAATGAGGAACATAAAGTCTTCTTAAACGATTGACTCTCTTACACAATTTGCATCAGCACTGTTTTTTATCATCAAAATCTATCAAATGTAAACAAGACAATGTTCTTACTCAAGACAATGCAACGTATGTCATTCCCTCTTTGAACGTCGTACTTCCAATTAATACAAAAGCTCTGTCTATACTTAAACCTTGAGATTTATGAATAGTTACTGCATATGCTAGAGACAGATGAAACTGTTGTCTATGAACATACAAGTCTTTTACAAGCAAAAAACGTACAACACAACGTCCAATCTGTCTTACCTCATTAATCTGGTCAAATTTTATAATCAAAAATTCTATTCCATCTCTATTTTGAAAATTAACAAAATCAACAACTTTTCCTATTGCTCCATTTACTAATCCTTCGTCTACATTCAAATTACGCCGCAAAATTACTCACCAGTTTTTACATACATTTAAACTCATTTATAATCCTGCAGGTTTAGATACAGACTTTTACAAAGAATCCAATTTAGCCTGTAGTTTCTCAGTAAGAAGAATTGTTACTCCCTGATGTTCGATTTTGTCAGTAGCTTTAATTTCCAGAATTTGTTGTTTTTCCAGCTTGAGAAGTTGTAGAACACTCTTGCAGTGTAGGCATTAGGCAAACTATAGACTTGTTTTCTACAAGCATATTGTACATTACTTCTGCTGCTGTTTTTTGAGATATAAACAAGTTCCTTAGTAGCCGACTTTCTAAAGCTTGTTTACCACGTTCCGTCAACATACCAATTCTTATGTCTTTAAGAATATTTCCATAATCTTTATCACCTGCTTGTCACATGTTCTTAACAAGTTCTTTATATTCAAAGTTTAACCAAATATTTACATTCCCAATAATTTCCAAAGATTTCCTTGAGTCATCATGGAGAAATGTTTTAAAAACAGGTTGTCCTTTAACGGGAGTAAGTTGCAGTAGGTCTCCAAATGCAATTAAATGTTTTCCTCCAAAAAGAACATTGTAATCTGTGTTTAAAATCTGTTGCATTCCCAAGTGCACAAACCCAAGCATTACGTTTGACACCATGCTCAACTCATCAATGATTAAAAGCTATAGTTTCTTCAGTACCCTTGAGACTTCATAACAAGCTTCTCCCAATAGCTTTTGATATTCCAATTTATTATCATGTTCAATAGTTAGCATAAGTAATCGATGTAAAGTAATACCTTTAATGTTGTGTGCTTATAATCCAGTTGAAGCTGTTACGACACGTGATTCTGTGGTTTTGTGAGAATAACTGCTCAAAACTTTAATTAAGAAACTTTTTCCTGTTCCAGCTTAACCACTAATGTACAATAGAATAGGTTCAAATGATAAACATTGGCATTCTTTTTTTTCATTGAGCAAACCATGTTCTACCTGTTGTTTGACTTGTGGATGTATTTATTTTTGTTCAATATTTAGTTGTTCCTCTAACTTTTCAAATTGAATAAAATTCTGCTGAGCTTGCTGCATTGCAGTTTCTACCTCATTCATGGCTATTGTTGCTTCATTTTCAATAATTGGTTGTCCCAGTGGACCTTGAGTCAGTGGACCAGAACTTTGACTGCTTTGTGAACTTTCTCTAGCTATTTCAGCTGCAATAGTACCTTCTTGTTCAATCTCATCATTTAACATTTGTAAGTAAGTTGGGAACATTGTACACTGAATGCTGTCTTTAGTTGCATTAAAAGAATCTTCATAGCAGTCAAAATCTCCAAGTAATTCTGTTTCATTACGCCAAGGCTTGAACAGTTGCAGAAGTGCTAAATAGGAAAATTCTCTCTTATCTGCAGTTTACCAACTCAGTATTCTGTGGTTAATAAGATTCCCTTTGGCATGTTTCACTAAACATCCATCACATCCAAATACTGCATATTTTTCTTCTTTTATATTTTCTCTAACATTCTTTTTAAACCTATAATGCTGAAGTATTTCATACAGGCATAGGTTTTCAAGATGTGGACTCCTTTTGGGATAGTATGTATCCAACATATTAGTTTTGACAATATCAGTACTTTGTGGCTCATACCGTGTAGTAAGTATTCAATTTCTTGTAAAGATTTCAATACTCCTAGACTGATTTAAATGATTCCTCTTGACTTTGATTATAAACTGGCTGAGCTCAAGCGATCCCAATATTTGTAGGATCCAATCTCTCTATGGGAAAGCATTTTCAAGCTAAAGCTGTACAATTTCTTGCTAAGACTCTTTTCTGCCGAAATTTCTTCCCACATTTCTTTCATCTCTGACTTTTCAGATTTTGTAATATATGATGCCCGTTTCATTGCCGCCACTTTGCTTCTTCTGCCACAACCGGGATGGGGCCAGGACTCCAAGCCCCCAGGCAGCATTGCGGCCATTTGCCGCTGCGCACGTCATCAACAGCGCCAGGAGGCGCGTTAAAGACCAACGCGAGCTCCTGCAGCACGGGACGCGTGCGGGCAAAGCCCGGGCCAAGGGCGGGCCCGTCCAAGCCCATCAGAGCCCGGAGGAGGCTGGGCTGGGCCCCCCCTCTAACAACTGATATTTAGGGGCTCTGAGTTATTGGATAAGCCTCCTAAATGGGAAGGAAGAAGACAATTGTGCTGGAATCAGATGGGGTAACTACGACAGCTCTTGACTTTTTTCTGGCTAAAGCTACCTGCCATTTCAAAGGAGATTGCACTAACTGAAAGGAGGTTAACGCTTGGCGGGGAAGGGTCTTTTGCCAATGTAATGCATGTCACTACTAACACTGTCAGTATATCTCAAGATAACACAAGTAGTAAAGGTGTAACGGAAGGTGATATTATATTCCACAGTGACTTGGCTCCTCCTATTCCCTCAGGCAATGATCTAACGCCCCCGCCTAAAGATATATCAGGTAAAAGGAAAAGAGGACCACCTAAAGAGCCTTTATTGAAGAAACCAAAGAGACCCAGAAAGACTCCATCTATCCAGACCACTCCGAATTCTCAGCCAGTAATACAGAAAATTACACAGCCTGTGACAAATTTGGATATTTTATTGGACAAATTGGTTTTAATCTTGCAACCTATAAGGCAACGATTAGACTCTATTGAGTCAAAAATTCAGAATATAGTGGAAAATGGTTTACTTGTTCTGAGAAACTTAGATGGTTATACAAAAGAAACGTACCCAGAACAGAATTCATCTTTAAAATCATTAGTTATTGTACCGGAACCCGAACCTACTGTAAACATTCAAGGGAAACATGGGAAACAAGGGGTGAATTCTATTAGGAGCCAGCATACATTAGATCTACTGCCTAGAGCACAAGGGATAAATGACCTGGTTGTGGTTTCTAATAAATGCAATAATTACTTAGGGGCTTATGTGATACCAGAGGCCACTCATCCCATTGCCATAGACTCAGCAAGAGAGGCAGATGTTAACCCAGCCCAGGAAATAAGAAATCCTCCTTCTAGGGATCAAATGCATTGCCCGATTTCTGAGCGTATGGGGGAAGGTAGCTGTCAGGCATTACATCTTCCACCAGCTGCCTGCCCTCTCGTCCTAGTATTGGTTAATGCTCCAGTTCTGAATCTGGCACAAACAGAAACGACTGCCCAACTTATGAATAAAGCAAGGTACTGGCTAGCTAAGCATGTTAGGATGGGGCTATATATTCAAGACCAACTGATTATGGCTAGGAGAACACCATGGGTTGGCCATACTTCTAAGACCTGCATGGGGGACTGTATTTTACTTAATTTTAATAATGCAAAGGTTGTGGGAGAGTTATTCGCACAACTCGCAAAAGCATTACCATCAGGATCCCAGATATATCCTGTTCCTCTTGGTTATTTTTATAGACCAGCTCATAATCTGAAACCACAGCCTTATAGGTCAAATATTGACAGAAGCTGCTTTATCCCAAAAGATAATTCAACAATCCCTATTACAAACAGATTTCTCCCTTTAGAAAACCTGGATTCTTGTGATTGACGTGCGAGTTCTTCCTCTCTATTGTTCACTTCAATTAGTTCATTAGGGTTCCATAGAAAGAACCTAGATATCGATGACTCTGGTGTTAGTAGTAATGTAATTCACAAGCCCTCAGAGACAGCGGGTGCTAGCGGGGTATTAAAGGTTGGACGCCATAAGGAGATAGAGGTAGCTGAAACAGAGAAATCGGAGCTAAACTACTCTTTTTTATCATGGAATATAGCAGGATATAAAAGCAAAAAGGTTAACAAGGAGTGGCTAAACGAAATAACAAAATTCCAGATTATATGTTTCCAGGAAACCTGGGAAGTGGAACAAATTTATTTAAACGGATACCAGTCTTTTAATACCCCAGCCCTTCCATCGATAGGAGGGAGAGCGAAGGGGGGTATTCTTACTATGCTAGCAAACACAATTACATTTAAAGTTTTGACATTCTGGAATGATTCCCCTTATTTTCATATATTGATAATAAAAGGATATAAAAACTGGGATTTATTACTAATAAATTTCTACAATAACAATTTTGAGAATCCCACACTAGTGGCAGAATGCCTAGACAGGGTTATGGAAAACTTAATCCTTGGTCACCCGATCCCATTACAAACTATCTGGGTAGGGGATTTTAACATAAGGAAATGTCCAAGTGAAGAACCAAGATTTTGTGGGATAGTTGACCAAAATGGCGATCGAATATTCCACTTTATGCACTCACCTTATGGAAATTCATTAAATTCTATCTTAATGACTTGGATTTTAGAACCTAGGAATGAGCAAACTCTAGATATTACTAACAGGGTTCCTACCTTACAATTTGCCCCCACTTTTCAAAGATCAGATCACAGGTCTACGATCGATTATATAATTACCTGTGATAAGTTTAAAAGCAGTATTACGGAAGTTAAGGTTAAAATGACAGAATTTAGTGACCATGGGATGCTTGCATGTAATATGACATGGAGGGAGGAAGGTAAAAAAATTAGGAAATATGTACCTGAACCCATTCTCGCAAAAAGAAATGGCTATACTTTAAAGTGGGACAAAGTGGATGAGGCCTCCTTAATCACTAAGACTATAAATACCAAGTATAATGAGGTATTGCTGTGTTTAGATTCATCGATAAATGACTCAGAGGTGGTTGAAGCATTTAAAAAGAACTAAAATCACAACTAACCCGCCCCAGGCCTACCCACGTGGGCCATGAATGTCACTGGTTTGATAAAGCCTGCTCCGAAGCATCAGCAAATTTACAGAAAGCCTTAAAAACCCATCCAAGAGAAAAAGATCGAATTCGTACTTTAAGGGCAAATTATAAAAAGGCTAGAGCTAATAGGCAGAAGCAACTAAAGGTGGAGGCATGGGATGCCTTAAAATATGCCTCACTTTAGAATGATAGTAAAGCTTTCTGGTCAGTGATCAATTCCCCTTTATGTTGGGAAAAGGAGGGGCCAAACCTAGATGTGCATATAAGTGAATAAAATTGGGTAACCCACTTTCAAGCTATATTTCAAAGGGTTAAATATCCCGTTCCAATTGTGACAGCATCCTCTATTAATGAGACTAATTTATGTTCTTCAGTCTAGAAGACATTGAAGTTGCTCTTTCTCAGTCCCCTTCTATGAAAGCAGCAGGCCCAGATGGGATCCCGGCGGACATTTTCCTTGCAAATACTGAGCTATGGTCCCCTCTATTGACAATTGTTTTTAATTCAATAGCCAAAAAAGGGCCGCTACTATCATGGAAACTGTTGGACTTGGCCCTTTTTGGCAGGTTCACCCCTAAACTTTTTGCCTTTTCTCTGACATTGTGTTGGTGGTTTTAGGCCTCTGGGCACTTTAGCACTGTGGTCCAGTGTAAAGTGCGTGCACTCTCTGTGTTACATTGGTGAGATTGGCCTGCCCTCCCATAGGAATGCATTGGGGATTCCCTGATCAGTGTGTGTCAGTGGTAATTCATGGTATGGGAGGAGCAGAGTGGTCGAATTTGGTATGTATGAAATTGTGAGAATAAATGCTGCGCAATGGTGTGCGCAGATTTCTTATGACTATGGGAGAAATGCCACTTTTAGAAGTTGGCATTTCTGTGTGCTATGTGTCTGCCTGCCTGATGTGAATTGCATGTCTGGCTTGTGAGTGACAGGGGCTGGGAGGTGTGTGTGGCTCCAGGAGGGGCAGGGTGAGTCAGCGCTGGGCTGAATAGGACATCTGTGCTGGGAGTAGTGGGAGGAGTAATCCCCTGACTCTGAATAGGAGTGTGCCTGCCCTGTACAATGCTGGCTCCGCCCCCTGTGGTGTGTCTGATCACCTAGCTCCCACATGACAAAGGGAAAGAGGAGCTTGGAAAACAAAGTGCTCCAAATCCCCCCTGAACCAGTTACATCTGGTTCCCCCATGCCCTGCACTACAGACAAAGGAAATGTTGGTATAAATATAGGGGCTGTGACCCCATGAAATTGTTCAGTTCTTGTTCCTGAATCCTGCTGGGGCATGCTGCTGCTGGGCCCCAGGAGGGGCTGCCATGAAGGCTTGCCTCCCTGGGCCCTGCATTGCCCCTTCATCTCTAAGGACTTTCATTTGGTAGCCCTTGCGCCCTGTGAGCGCTATATCCTAATTTTGCCAGGAGAGGAATGAGTAGGTTTTTGCAGCGCTGAGCTGCTCGTCCTGTTGGAGGGAATCCCCGCATGAGGGATTCCCCCATGATGCTGATCGTGGGTGCCCACCCCGCTTTTTCTTTTTATTCTATTGCGGGTGCCCACCCCGCTCTCAGGTACCTTTTGAAGGCGGGTGCCCACCCCACTTCATGCCTTTACTTTAAAGCGGGTGCCTACCCCGCATGAACCTGCCGCCGGAGATCCGACCGGAGCCTTGCGGGCTCCACAGCGAAGTCCCGGGTCCAAGGAGGGGGCCCGGGTGAAGTAAGGAAGTGCGGGCGGAAAGGAGGACGGGAGCCTACCCCGCCTCCCCGAGCTCGGAAACGAAGACCCGGTTCCCAGGACGGGGCCTGGGTGAAGTGACGTGAAGAGAGCCGGATTTAGCCTCCCCAGCGAGGGAGAAGAGCGGAGTGCCGGTCCTGAGGCCTGAGAGGAGACCGGAGGAATCCTGCCCTGAGCCCTGGTGAGTGGAGCTGCTGCTTGCCAGTGCCAATTTCTAGTCCTGAGTTACCCGCGAGAGAGAGCGGGTCGCTCCTACGATTGGGGGCCATTTAGTCTGCACAGTCCCAGAGTGGGGCTTGGGGGCATTTCGTGGCACAGTTTGTTGGTGCCAGTCCAGGCATAGTGCCAGTGCCATCTATGCATCGAGGGGGCAGTTTATTTAGAGAGCCCCAGTGGGGCCCCGAGGGCATAGTCGTGCCAGGGCCCATGTGACATTTTCCCCAGTTGCGCCGCCATAGCGGGCAAATGCAACGTTTGGCATATTTGTTACAGAGTCCCTGAGTGGGACCAGAGAGGGCACAGTGGTGCCAGGCCTTCTTTACTTCCACAGCTGCATGGCAATTAGCATCAGCTGCTACGTTTAGGCCAAAAGTTCTTTGGGGGCATGTTTTGAGTGAGATAGGAGTGAGATGCACTCCTCTGCCCAGCGCAATTGCGCACCTGGATTCCGCTGCCTTGGAAGCAGCCCTGACATTTTGGACATAGGGCATTTGATCCCCTTTGAGAAGGCCAGTTGGCCAGGGGGACTGTTGGGTTTGTAGGGCGCCAGGCCCTAATGAGATTTATGTGGTGCGCAGGAAATGTGATTCATGTACTGTGATTTACGCACCCTGTTTTATGCCTCTACTGTGGTTTATGTTATGAGGTTTTGCATATTGCGGTTTATGCTAGTGAGATTATTCTCTACTGTGAGTTATGCCCCTAATGTGAGTTATGCTTAGGAGGTTATGGTCTAATATGTTTAGGCTTATGAGGTTGGCGCAGAATGTATTTCACGCCTAATGTGATACTGTGCATAATATGGTTTGTGTTACAGGATGATGCTGAGTACAGTGTTTGCTAGTAATTACTGGTTGTGTATGCTTATTATATGTTCTACATTTACTAAGTTCACTTTGTGATGGTACTGACAGTGGTCCCGTTGGCCCTGTCAGGTGTACATAATCCCTTGTAGATATTACCTAGTGCCAGGTGGCACAATGTATATTATATGATTACTATTCTAATGTGTTATGATAATACAAAGGCTATTTTTGATATAACCTTGTGTGGAGTTCCTTTTGTAGTGTGCCTAGTGGTTTGCTGCTGTGTGTGTGTGTTGCGCAAACGCTTTACACATTGCCTCCGGGATAAGCCTGACTGCTCGTGCCAAGCTACCAAGGGGGTGAGCAGGGGTTATCTTGGGTGTGTAACTCCCTTGCCCTGACTAGAGTGGTGGTCTCTGCCTGGCTTTGGCGCAAGCCTTAGCCAACCAGAGATCCCAATTCTAACAGAAACATTCAGTGATAATACCAGTTTATAAAAAAGGTGATCCGGCCAATCCGGTTAATTACCGTCCTATATCACTGATAGATAGTACGGCAAAACTTATGGGCCGGGTTCTATTAAATAGGCTTGAGAGTTGGGCAGATGAAACAAAACTTTTGGCTGAAGTTCAGTATGGTTTTAGGAAGGGGAGGGGAACCCTTGATCAGTGCTTGAATCTGAGCCTAATAGTGGCAAATTACACAATCGCAAAGACAGGCCATCTTTACATGGCATTTATGGACCTGTCTGCCGCTTTCGATTGTGTTTCACATAGTAAATTGTGGTCAATTATGGAGATGATGGGTGTAGAGAAACCGATAATAGATTTCATAAGACAACTCTATACTGATGAAACAGCCTCAGTTCGCTATGGGATCGAAGGGGAGTGCACTACACCTTTTAAGATAGAGAAAGGAGTCAGACAGGGCTGTGTCCTGGCTCCTTTCCTATTCACTCTTTATACGAACAACCTGAATAAAGCCCTGATGGAAAAGACCAAGGATGTTCCAAAAGAAAAAGAAACTACCCTTTCGATCCTATTATATGTGGATGACGCTGTTCTGTTGACTCGCACCCCATTGGCTCTCCAATCACTTATAGAACAATATACGACCTTTATGGCCGATTTAGACCTGAAGGTTAACAAAAAGAAAACCTTCATTTTGACCATAGGAAGAACTTTAAAGAAGCCGCCTAGTTTCTATCTAGATGGGAATAAGATTGAACAAGTTGACCATTTTAGGTATCTTGGCGTACTTTTCGATTCCAAATTGAGATGGAAAGAGATGGTTCAAGATACAATGATTGAATTTGAATTTGAAGTTAGCGCACACCTCAAATGAAAAACTCGCAAAACTGTTTGAACTTGTGAAGCACGTTTGCGTGCATCTAGTTAGAGGCAGCCAGCCTCGAAATACGAATTGCACTGCTGGTGAATGGACACCAGTATACTAGATGCACTGCTTGAATCATGAAAACAACCCTTGGCTGTATTGTAAAACACTGAAATAACACATTTTTCAATTATCTAAACAAAAAATGCAATATCGTAGACATTGAATATTGATGATTTAATCAATATTGTTATGCATTTACAAAAATGTTTAAACTAGCAAATAAAAAGAACCACAGTCATGTGCAAAAATCAATACAATTGAAATCAAGCGACACAAGGCTGTTACATATATTAAACAAGTTGCCGGCCTAGCCCAATGCATTTCGGGATTATATTCATCCCTTCTTCAGGGGCCGCTGCGAAAAAACATAAGCATAATCAATGTGCTGCTAAACATTAGTATACAAAACGCAATTAAACACACACCTGAAACGACCAGGTTAGGCAGAAAAGAATGAGCCTCAATATGAATTACGCAAGGCGATACCAAAAACTAAAACCATGCATTACTAAATTGTGCTATGAGAAAGATTGTGGTGGAAGATCTGTGAAACTCAGCTGTGCAGAACGACAGATGAAGTTGTTGAGACGCAAAATCAATAAAGTTTAAACGCCTCATAGTTGAAACACCAGAAAGTGATAAATCTAAAGTATTAAAAACAAGTAAAGCAGGTGAAAAATCACAAGATAACCAGTGTTGATAAGAATGATGGACTTGTGCTTTTATTATACTCATGTTTAAAACTGACAATATGCTCGCAAAAAAGACTCACTTCGAGCTGTCACAACCTGAAACCAATCTGTAGAACTCTCAAGGCGATGGAAACTGTCTCTGCGCCGGAGCGCATTGGGGTCTTTGGGTTTTGCGTTTTCAAGAGTGAATTGTGCCTGTACCAAATATAATTGAGATGCCCTACGTGAATACCCACAAACATTCAAGCAATCCTCTACGATGCTCAATAAACATGTTCAGAGACTGCTTACCCCTATAGAAATGTATGCTGGTCACTACAATGAAAAAACGCTGCGAGCATAGATCCGTCTGCCAATGACTCCCAAAAATCTCGAAACTGCAAATAAAAACAAGCGAATCTAATAAGAATGAAAAACCGTATAGTCGAGTCTGAGCTGTTAACTGTGCGCTGTATGTAAACCTCTGCTTACCGCGTATTCTTCCTGGCATCACCCAAGAGTTCTCCAAAACACTGAATGGCTCTAAGTCCGTCAAGTGAGTGAACTCAGTCCTTCCAAAATGTAGATGAAGTCTAACGGTCCTGTTTGACGATACTAACGCAATGACGACTGATGGGCGTAGACAGAGGACTAAACCTCTAAACTTAGTCTCCATCTTAGAATGGAGTAAAACCACTCCCATACTGTAATATGTGATGCCTATGACTGTTGTACCTGACGCTCCTTGTGTTTTGTATATGTACCCTAAACCTAGAGCTATAATAAATACCAAACCAGTGTGATAAATGTATATGACCTTAACAATCACATATTAATGGTGAACGCGGTATCTTTTGATCAAAAAAGAGAACCTGCCAACACTGTTCGGAAATGCCCTATGAATCGATGATGGATATGTTCAAAAAGTGACGAGCTAGCTGAAGAATAAACTACCTGTGGATTGAAAAAAGAAACTGCGCCCACTCGAAAAAACCACGTTCCTTGATGCCACTGTGTAATGGCTAGTCCAAAAAACCGCTACCACTTGAGAGCTGCCCTGCACCCTAAAAATGACTGATACGGTGTAACTGAAAGCTCAAAGCGTGTAGTGTGAAAAGAGCATTGAAAACAGCTAATGAAACCAACCCCGAGGATAAAAATAATAAATAGTGATGTGCTCGCCCTCTACCTGCCCTTTAAGTTAGTGAATGGTAAGAAAGCAGTTAAATGATGAAAAAAAATGATGAAAAAAGAAAAGAGAAAAAGGAAAGTTATCAAATTATATCACCATTTGATTGCCATGCGTAATCATACTTTCACAATCTAATAAAAGTGACCCGAAGGGTCTAATGAACTCACGTACATGAAGTGGCAGAACGTGTTCAAAGAAAGCACGACATTTCCAATTTATCGTTGAGACCACCTGGCATCATTGTATTAAGCATTTTTATCCACCACATTTCCCTCTGCAAAAGGAGTCTAGCATTGTCACGACCTGGTTTGCAAAACAAAATTTCAAGAATGGTGAACCTCAATTGTGCAAGATAGAATGAACCATCTAGGTAGGAGCATTGTTGGAATTTTCAGATTTTCCAAAAAATAGGGAGTCAAGCCCATACAAGAAATGGCTAAAGTTTATCTTGCAAAAGCAAAATCGATAGGTACATATGGGGCAGCGATTTGGGGGACAGTAGATGTGGGGGATTACAAAAGATGGAAGATAAATTTGTGAAAAGATTACTGTCCGTACCTGAGGCATGTTCAAACTTCACATCTCATAAAGAATTAGATCTCCCTTTTATTTGTGACTCTATCAAAATGGCTCCGCTCTTACTGTGGTTATCAATCTGGAAACGCAAAACAGTACCGTTAAATCAAATGATTTTAAAAGATGTGATGAAGCTAGATTATGCTCTTAAAATTCCATGGATATCATATATTAAAGAATCTTTTATTTCGCTAGGGCTGGGGAATCTGTACACTACACCAAAATTGTGCAAAAGCTTTCCTAAAAGTAAGTTGAAAGGGATCTTTATGGAGAAATGTAAAAGGGACAGATGGGAGTGTCATAAAGGGTAAAGTACAATTTGGTATACCAAGCCCTACCGAGAGTATACGGTGGCTAGTTGTCATACCTTTCTTTTGTAGAGAACCCACTGCACCGTTTTATTTTGATGAGATTTCGTCTGAACTATATTCCGCTTATGCTGGGTTATCCTCGGAATGTTTACTCAATAAGCCAGCTCTCCCTTTGCCCATGTGATGGAAAGTCTAAACAAACTATTTTGCACACATTATTTTTTTGTCTCCTATATACCGCTGAATGGAAGAAATTTATTGTGCCAGTGGTCTAGAAATTCAATCTGCGATATTTTAAGGAGGCACTATTGGTTCTTCAAAATCTAGAAACCCAGTTTGTATGTTATGCAATCATCTCTTATCTTTTGGCAGTTTTAAAAGTGCAAGGAGTCTCAAATATCCGTTTAATTGAATAAGGGTTGAGTATGATGACTGCTTTAAAAGGAGTCCCTATGCTGAAAACACGCGTTGATTATAAAAATATAAATTATGTGTCAGATCTTAAATTGAAATGTTTTGGCGGCTATGGTTTTAAATGGTAATAGTGGCATATTATGCCTTATATGATCCTTTTAATAATGAATCCTCTTTTTAAATAATTTTATAAAATTTTAATCGATCTGATTACTGTTCTGGATTATATTGCAATAATTCCTAATGTTTTACATGTATGGAATGAATTTTGTTAAATGTACGTTTCTGCATTTTACTTTTTGAAATGCGAAATAAAGATGATTGATTGATATATGATGTAACATAACGAGCAACAGCAATTGAATTCTCTGCAACATACTGAATATCCATATTTGCATTCCACATTTTCAAAATAACTGGATTGTAGTCATTAATGTACTTTGATGCATCTGTTCTTTTTAAGTTGTATGTATTCTTTGGATATTTTCAAGTTACTGTATGTCTTACGGCTGAGAAAAAACTATTTACTCTTCCTTTAGAAATTATAGGACGTGGGAATCCAAAATGACATTTTGTATAAAATTTTCCTTTACATGTATATTTCTGTCTGCAGTATTTCCCACATCTATGACTTTGAAACCGTAAAACTTGTTGTCTCCAGGTCTTTTCTCCTCCTTCTCTTGGAATGGCACATGTAACATACTGTTCGATGAAACACAAAACAGTTTCATCACTATCTGTTTCAAACTTTGGTGCATTCTTTATCTATAAAAGCATGTGTATATGAGAAACACCTCTGGCTTGGTACTCTTTTCGCCAAAAGAAATCAGTTACCTCTCCAAGCGGTGGCACACTTTTATTACAGATAAATGACATCATAGCTTGAAACTTGTGGTTCAAATATCTGCAGACATTTACAGGATCCAAACAACAGAGTTCTCCAGCTGTCTTCAATTCAATGTTTTTCTCATTTGAATTCACTTCTCGAAGGAATTAAAGTAAATCATCCCACGCATATTCAGCACAGCTAAGTGTTAGAAACCATGTAGATGTACCTAAGTTTCTTAACATGCATTTAAGTTCACCATGACGTCAATACCAATATTTATTGGTACCACGTTGGCATGCCATCAAATTCATTAACTGAGATTCTAAAATTTCATCTCTTTCTTGAACTTTGCCCATGAACTCTTTTGCAGAAACATGTTGAAGATGAACTCCTGTTTTTAATATATGGTTTACTGCATATGAAAGTGCAGACAAATCACTTTCAAACAGAAGATGAAGTCTATATGGAATGCACTGCCGAAATCTTGGATCTTCACAATACAATCTTGTTGATCGGTACTCTGAATCTGGAATCTGTACAGCTCACTCATCAAATCATCCACCTTCTCCAGTGGGGAATAGCTGTAGAAAAGAACAAGCTTCTACACTTTTTCCCATAGACTCATGAGAGTTTCCTCTGCTTCTTTCATTTGAAATAATTCAATACTGTGTCCTTTGATTTCTTTCGAATACAAAGGATCCATAGTATAATGTTCATAAATCTCTTCACTCCTTGACTTGTCCACTTTTTCAATTTGTCCACTTGAGATTAGTGTTTCATCTTGTAAGCATATTACTTGTTCATCAACATTTACATTCTTATAATAAATATTATTCCGTACCAGGTATAATGTATCATTTCAAAGTTTATTAATCATCTACAAACTCTTGCCAGATTTTTCTACTCTTTGTTGGTACACCATTTACTAGAATAACTACTGGCTCATTATCCCCTCTCTCTCCACCAACAGTTTCAATGTTTTTCTTAAAATCTAAAGGTAAGTATACAACTCTTCCTTTGAGACCTTTTTGCAAATCTGTTGGTGGCAGCTTACCTGTTTTAGGCTCCATACGATCTATGGCCTGAAATGGGTGTACAGATTGAATAAGAATAGACTCATATACATTTAAATCTGCTTGTTCCTGAGGAATAGGTACTGACTCTAAGTTGTTATGTACTGCTCTAGCTGGCATTTTGTTTTCTTCTAATTTGTTGTAACAGTACTTACGAATAACTTGATCACTGGCCAACACAAACAAACCTTCTACACACACATAAACACCAAATTCCTGCCACTTATCATTGTTTTCTTTTTCACTTTTTAAATACAAATCAACATTCCTAGTTTGAATTCTATAGTGAGTACCTCGACCACAAATACAAATATAGTTCAGTTTTTAAGCTGAAGTTGTGTTAAACTTTGTCATTTCTTTGGCAAAATCATCAATACTAATCTCTTTCTCCTGTTCTTCAACACCTACACTTATCAATCTCTCAGTTTCTTTACACTCCTTTTCAGAACCAAAAAAATGAAACAATATACCATCACAAACTTTCTGTACATCTGATACAGAACCATGCAAAAGAGCTGTATTCATCTCACTTAAACATAATGCAGGAGTTTTTACATAGTAAAGGCTCCTTACTAACTTCCGCATTTCAGAGTGGTGTACAGCTAACATTCTTAAATGATGAAAAGTCCTTTGGCACACCTTTCTTGAAATACAAGCCAGAGAATGACCCTGCAACTTAGTATATTTTCTTATTTTACATGAATCTAGTCCTTGTAACATCTTAATCTTCTGTTTGACACTTTTTTTTGCATATTGTCATCAAAAAATCGTAATATGCCAATAGACTCCTGGCGAATACTGTGGATACTGCTACAGTCTCACTGATATACAGGAGCTTGTGTACTCTTTCTTTGAACTTCTTCAGCTATTACTTCTTCTATATTCCTAGAAACCATTTTTAGGTCTCGCCTACGCAGCGCGCATGCGCTGATTAGGAGGAGACCTCTTAGAATCAATTCAGTTTTTGTCCTAAAAACGTGCACGCGTTGCATTGCTTTTAATGGCAACGCGTGCACGTTTGGTGATTCCCTTGCGGGAGCGAGCGGCGCCATCTGGTAGCAATTATCGCGCTCGCTCCCGCAAGGGAAACGCTGCGCGTCCCTGCTCTCGGCCGCACTCCCCCCACTTGTGAGCGCGAGGCGCGCACGCTTGTTTTACTACTTAAGAGCATCGCTTTTGCTCATGGTGGCAAGTTCCCTTTGTTCCGCAATTAAGCAGGAGTCACAGATGTGTGAAAAGTAGGCCGCGGGTTGAAGGGTGCGTGCTCCCTACTCGCGCAAATTGAAAGTGACAGACACCTTGCTCTGCCACTAATTTGCCTCCACGTTAAAAAGGCCTCTGGAGGGCCTAATTGGTTTGAAAAAGTTTCAGCCTGGCTCCGTCTTCTGGGACTATTGGAGTTGTTTGTGGGGAAATGGTTAATTGCAGCCCATCCTTGAAGGAAAGCACGGAGAGGCCGCCTCCCCCCCGTTCGAGAATAGCGCCAGGCTGACATAGGTCACGGGGGTCAAGCCCACTGAAATGAGGCAAAATCGGCGCCCCATTCTTCTGAGCACAACTCTCCTTTGTCTTCGCCCACTACAGAGGTGTTCTGCATGCCTTTGAGGGCTAATCAGACCCTCTGCAGTAATCACTCAAAAAACCCAATTAGCGAAGAATGTCGCCACAGAGTCTTCACTTTAATTTCACATGAAATAGCCCTACCCCTAAAAACTGCGACCCGGAAATGTTCATCTACTGTTTATTTTCTTAATATAAAGCAGAAAGTGGCTTCTTATATTTTTTTATTACTAATGAGCTGTAGGTTCCCTAACTATATAACGCCTGGCCAGGGAGCGGTCAGCGCTATATAAAGGCATTTTCAGTTTGTGCCGGTTGCTACCTTTTTTTCGTGCGCGCCTGTCCCTCAGTTTCAAATTCACCACATTACTGTACAACAGAAGTAGTAGGTTTGTTCACTAATTCATACGCACAACTGCTACATCAGGAGCAGAGCTGCCATAGGTGCTCTAGGCGAAGTGCGCACTTTATCACACCCTCCCCCCCCTTCCCTCCCCGCCCACCTCTAGCATACCAGCAGGCTTTATACCTAGCCGACATACGTGGCAGCCTAGACTAGGACCATTATAAACAATAGATTTTTCGAGCTATATGCAAAACTCAGATTTTTCTTTTTTTGTTTACAAGTAACTATATTGCTGCAGCCTCCCATTACGTGATGTCCCTGACGAGATTACTTTAACAAGCTAGCTATGTATTCTCAATGTTTATCAATTATTATTCAAACTCAAACTGTTTGATGTCGGCTACTCAAAACAAGCATTGGCATAGCCAATAGGTCTCGCCTTGGGGACCTTATAAGTGTTTAGCCATGCAACGGTCGATGTTGTTGCACCAAGGATATTGTGCTGCATAACTAAATACTTATAAGGTCCCAAAAGCGAGACCTATTGGCTATGCCAATGCTTGTTTTATTTCTGCTCAACATCGAGAGTCCGGGGGAGCAGCTGTGCGACCAGAGAGCCTTCTCATGCCTGTTTACAGAAAGTCCGTGCTCAGAGCACTCAAAAGATCACAAAATGCAGGCAGCTATGGCGCTGAGCAGGCTATAAATCATATAATACATAAGGTTTCAAACGCTGAGGGACAGGGTGCTGGGAACTGGCGCCCTTGGAATGCGCCGTGGCTCTCTGCTTCACAGCCCTTGTGAAGACTTTTCTTATCTGCTTGTTAAATAAACAAGCAGATAAGAAAAGTCTTCCCAACAGCCGTGAAGCAGAAAGAGAAAATTGAAAACAGATGCGCTTGTCGCGATGGGCGGCATCACAAAACTGCAAGGGCGTCAACAAAAATGACGTCCAGCAAATTGAAAGCGAGAATTAAACATAAATCAGGACGTGAGCGAATCATAAACGATTCGGACACAGGGGCGTGGATTTTAGTCCCCTTCTTCTAGTGTTTACTATAGCTCTCGCCAGGCGAGGAGCGCATGCGCTCCTACGCCAGGCCGAGACCTAAAAAGGGCCAAGTCCTACAGCAGTGTTGCGAAGTTCATGGGTATTGGCGTGAGGTGATTGCTGCTCTGTCCCAAATGATAGACACCCCTCTTGCCGTGCCCCCCCTACTGGCACTTCTGGGCTACACAGCTGAACTACAAACATCATACAGAATTTTTTTTGCAATGAGTCTTTTGCTGGCCAAACGGAGGGTGGCGTGCAGATGGGGCAGAGGGCGGGCCCCCAAATTTAAGGAATGGCAAGCAGACCTTATTTATTGTAAGGATCCGTTAATGAACTATGCAGAACTCCTGACAGCCTTGTCTCGCCCAAGAGACATCTGGGAGCCCCTGATGGATTATGTGAGGGAACACTCGATCTGAACCTGTGTGCTTTGGGTTTGGGTGCACAAACTGGACATTCAGCTGGGGGCCCTGCGGGTGGGGAGGAACGCACGATAAGTATATTTCATTTGTCTGCCTATGTCTCCTTATGAACTTACTGGTACTGTGGAATCGTTTCACAACGTTGTGCCCATATCATAGTGAAAGTCTGTGCTTAATTAACAAACGCCTGTTAAAATGCTATTGCGATCCGCTGTAGATATTACCTCTAGCAGTAGGTATGCTTATTGTCCGTGCTGTGCATTTATACACTGCATTGATGTATGTTATGTTTCTATGTAAGTTGAAAAACCCAATAAACACATGTAAAAAAATGGATTGGCATAACTTAATAAGCCACAAATTTCTCTGACAATGCTCGGGAGTGTTTACAAATACATTCACTTTCACATCAGGAAAGTAATTAAGAATTTTAAAAATAGATGAGAGGCTAGTACCCTGGTCAAAAAGCATAACGGCAAACTGAGGGCCCCTGTGATAAAATAGAGAGAGAGAAACAAGGGGAAATGACACAAGAAGGACAAAACAAAACTCAGATCTTCCTCGCAGGGTCAAAAAGCTTCATTATAAATTGGATTTTGCATAAATGTAGCAGTATTCATTTCAATTCAAGAGTTCTTTATTTCGGCCTTTATGGCCATAAAAGCACAAATAAAAGGTATGACACAATTCATACATTAAAATTTCCCAAAGGTAAAATGCATGTGCATTACAATGTCAAAGAATTCCGAATAAAAGTTTTAAAATGTATAAAATACATAAAAATACACATTTGTGACATTTAAAATAGGAAAAGATGGGGTTGATAAAAGTTTGTAATCACAGAAATGCGATAAGATGATCGAATTAGGTGGGACCTAATTTTAAAATGGCTTGGTGTACACATCACAAAGAGAATAAATATCGAGAAACTGAGTACACGATAGGCATGCTAGTATCATATTTTACTATCCTGTAAGCCTCTGCACAGTGATTTGTTCCGAGGTTTCTACATACCTGTAGTAACCATCGGTGTTTCGCCTTCTTGTATGCAGGGCAAAAAAATAGTACGTGTTGGTCCGTCTCCAAAATGTTATTGCAGACCCGACAACCCTGAGTCAGAGTGCCCCCCCAGTTGTTTGTAAATGCTCGAAATGGCAATACTCTGTGTCTAAATTGAAGATAGAGCTTTTTAGGAAGGGGAGGCTGGATGACGTCAAGAGCAGGTTCTAGCCTGTATAGCTCTTTAACTTCTAGGAAGGATGCATTCAATATACCAGTCGTGGGGTTCCTCTTTATCTGATTAAGTTTGTATTCCCTAAAGGTTTTTGACAGGGCCTTCCTGGATAATGACAAGCAGCTTCCTTCAGCGTTAGCCCATAGGTCGCCCATCCCCATAGCTTCTAAATTGTTTTTAGGTCTCGCCTACGCAGCACGCATGCGCTGCGTAGGAGGGGACCTTTAGTCATCGATTCAGCTTTCAGGCCAAAACGTGCACGCATTGCATTGCTTTTAATGGCAACGCGTGCACGTTTGGCGATTCACTTGCGGGCACGAGCTTTGGCACCATCTGTTTCGAATTAACTTGGAAACAGATGGTGCCCTTGCTCGCGCGCACGCAAGGGAAACAGGCTTTGTTTGTTTTAGGTCATTTTTTTTCTGCTTAGTTGCAACTCACACTAACTAGGTTTAAATGTTCTCTCTCTCTCCTCTCTAATTCCGTTTCTCACTCTCTCAATTTAATAAATAACGAAATACTGCCTTTCAATTAAAAAACATTCCTAACTTTTCTTTTCATTTCGGTCTTCCAAGTGAAATAATAGTCACTTGCATTAGACATTACAACTCTGAATATCCTTTATGCTGAAAGCAAAAAATCTATCCTGCGATTAGGTTTATTTCAAACGTTTTGTTCCCCCTTTTTTTATTCATTAAACACACTGCCTTGACTGCTGCTTAAAAACTGCAGCTTTACCACTTTTTTGCCAATGGATGTTTCATGTATTAATATACTAATCATCCTGCCTTTACTTTAGGCTTTTGGAACCCCACTGGCTTACAGTTTATGCAGGCATACACAGCACACATTACCCCCTGCGCTGTCAGCAACAGCGCAGGGGGTAATCATTGCCGCCTATTTTCCCAAACCTTACCTTCTTTTGCATTCGCGGCACTTCTTGCTAAGCAGTCTGTTGCGTGTTCAACCTTCACGTGTCTCTTACATATATTACGTCTTTAAAAATCTCTCGCTCTCACTCTCTCTCCTCTCCCGCGCTCTCAACCCCCACCCCTTCCTATTTCATGTGTGAATATTCTGGTTTCTCTCCAGTATCAGGGAAGGCTTCTGTTTAATATGCAATTGTATTTATCGATGCACACTCTCATCTTTCAGCAGTCCCACAACAGTAAAGCTTATGGGGATGTTCGTTTTCAATAAAGTTTTGGTTTCACAGTATGCTGTCATCAACAGCGCATGGGGGTAATCATTGCCACCTATTTTCCCAAACATTACCTTCTTTTGCATTCGCGGCACTTCTTGCTAAGCAGTCTGTTGCGTGTTCAACCTTCACGTGTCCCTTACATATATTACGTCTTTAAAAATCTCTCGCTCTCACTCTCTCTCCTCTCCCACGCTCTCAACCCCCACCCCTTCCTATTTCATGTGTGAATATTCTTGTTTCTCTCCAGTATCAGGGAAGGCTTCTGTTTAATATGCAATTGTATTTATCGATGCACACTCTCATCTTTCAGCAGTCCCACAACAGTAAAGCTTATGGGGATGTTCGTTTTCAATAAAGTTTTGGTTTCACAGTATGCTGTCAGCAACAGCGCAGGGGGTAATCATTGCCGCCTATTTTCCCAAACCTTACCTTCTTTTGCATTCGCGGCACTTCTTGCTAAGCAGTCTGTTGCGTGTTCAACCTTCACTTGTCTCTTACATATATTACGTCTTTAAAAATCTCGCGTTCTCACTCTTTCTCCTCTCCCGCGCTCTCAACCCCCACCCCTTCCTATTTCATGTGTGAATATTCTGGTTTCTCTCCAGTATCAGGGAAGGCTTCTGTTTAATATGCAATTGTATTTATTGCATGCTTGCCAAGATATTTTAACGGAGTAAGCCATGCACGGTTAGGAGTAAAATTAACACCGCAAAATAAAGGAAAATTCCCGTTCCGGAGTCACTGCACATTGGCTCCTGTAAACCTTTTATACTAATTGTAAACATTAATATTCACTGATCATACTTTCAAGCGCTTACATTATCACACCATTATGCGAAGCGCTACCATAGGTAAACACAATCAATCAATTCGTTCCTGTTAAATAACGTCCTGCAAGCTGGGTACCCTGTTAGATCACTGTACAAAACAACACGCCAAACAAATAGCATGGTGGGTTGCGCACTTGCTGCACAAATCTAATGACTGCACCCTGTGTCACAACTGAGCCGGCCACCCAGCATAAACGCCTTTCAGCCATAAAATCACACAGGCTCTGTTTCTTTCTTTTTTCCCCCCTTTCTCTCCTTCGGTCCCCCCTTCTATAATTCCATCCCACTTCATCTGTTTGTATCATCCCCTTTTCTTCTCCCTTCTCCAATTTATAACATGCTGATCACTTCAAATGTTATTAGCACTTATGTAACTTGGAGATCTATCTACAATAAATGCTATACAGGGGCTTAATTTTTGCCGGTGTGTGGCGGAATGCTTATTGCAAAAAGTATCTCAACAAGCAATTTTACTTGCAAAACATATACCATGCGATAGGGCAGGTAAGCCACACATGTATTTACCCCATTTACAAGGTGTGGTCCTTTCACGCACTCGCACTCTCTCTGTCTCTCCCCCTCGCCCTGCTCCGTTTCTCTCACTCACACACAAAGCAATAGGCGGCCAATGGAGGGGGATGGAGGGGAGCAGAACAAGCCTTTATGTATACAAAAATATCAACGTAGCCGCCCACGAGCTCGCTGAAAGCAAAAAAACTATAGCGCACCGTTATATTACGCTCTCTCCACCCCCACCCCTTCGTATTTCATGTGTGATTATTGTTGTTCCTCTTTCTGCCTCACTCTTTTTAACAACCGCAATGTAAACTCAGGTTAGTTCATCAACCTTCTAAGCATCGACATTTGAGTTGGCCAACCTGCGATTACGTTTATTTCAAACGTTTTGTTCCCATTTTTTTTATTCATTAAACACACTGCCTTGACTGCTGCTTAAACACTACAGCGTTACCACTTTTTTGACAATCAATCAATCAATCAATCAATCAATCACGGCATTTATAGAGCGCGCTACTCACCCGGGAGGGTCTCAAGGCGCTGGGGGAGGGGGTAAGTTACTGCTCGAACAGCCAGGTCTTGAGCTGCTTCCTGAAGGAGAGATGGTCCTGGGTTCGCCGAAGGTGAGTGGGGAGGGAGTTCCAGGTCTTGGCTGCCAGGTAGGAGAAGGATCTTCCTCCGGCGGTGGTTCTGCGGATGCATGGTACGGTGGCGAGGGCGTGGCTGGTTGATCGTAGCTGGCGGGTGGGCGTGTAGAAGGTCATGCGGTCGTTGAGGTACTTTGGGCCCAGGTCGTGGAGGGCCTTGTGTGCGTGGATGAGGAGTCTGAACGTGATTCTCTTGCTGACGGGGAGCCAGTGCAGGTCTTTCAGGTGTCCGGTGATGTGGCTGTGTCGGGGGATGTCCAGGATGAGTCGTGCGGAGGCGTTCTGGATGCGCTGGAGTCTTTTTGAAGTTTGGCTGTGGTTCCGGCGTAGAGGGTGTTCCCATAGTCCAGTCGGCTGGTGACGAGTGCCTGGGTGATGGTCAATGGATGTTTCGTGTATTAATGTACTAAGCATCCTGCCTTTACTTTAGGCTTTTGAAACACCACTGGCTTACAGTTTATGCAGGCATACACAAGCACACTTCCTCCACTGGCAATAGCCTTTGGGTCACCTTACACCAAAGTTGTACACAAATGTTATGAAGTCCTCAGGCGCTCCCATTAAGATCAATTAACAAGTTGTTGTGACAAAGCTTTACAGGAACCAGACCAGCGACTCCACATCCACAGCAGGCAGACACAGCACACCTCCTACGACACTGTCTCTACCATCCTCCTCTCCCGTCTGGGGTTTGTTCCTCACAAGCTTCCACCAATATGGCCATATCTCCACATACAACGTAAATAACTTTAGCTACAATCGTCCATTTTCCTGTATCTTTGCTCACTTTTAAACAACTATTTACCCTTAAACTGTTTTTTAAACAAAAAACAACCACCAAAAACAAGCTATAATTTGTTCCACGTCTCACCTAAAATACAGCCTGTATACACTAACACTACGTTTCACTCTCGCTGCTTTTTCTCTTTTATACCACACATTTATTTAAAAAAAAAAACTTCTAACAATCCCACCAGCCCACAGTGTTTTGGTTGCTCGCATTCCCACTTAATATTTCTAACTTATAAATTGGAATTCAAACATTGGGGTTTGCTTTACATTATTACACTTCCGTAAAACTTTATTCTCGCTACTACCAGCTCCAGCCTCATACATACATTAACATTTAAGCAACATCCACCTATACGTTCTTAGCTCCACATTAATTTACATAAGGCACTTTAGCTAAGCCGCAAGACATTTTCATTAACATAACACGTAACTTTAAACAAAAACACTACCATTAACACCCTACTACTAATGCATTCACCCCTTCCTATTCACACCACGTCTAGCTCCATCTTATCACCACATTTTTTACAATGCTACCAGTGAATCTTTTTGTTAGCATTCAATTCGCTTCACTACGTTTATTACCTTCAACCTTACTTAAACTCATACCCCAACAACTGTTCAAAAAAACTTCCTCCAAGCGGCTTCCACAGACAGATCGTAGCGTTTCTCCAGGTTCCAGGCTACCATCACACGAGAACAACTGTTCAAAATACTTCCTCCAAGCGGCTTCCACAGACAGATCGTAGCGTTTCTCCAGGTTCCAGGCTACCATCACACGAGAACAACTGTTCAAAATAATTTCTCCAAGCGGCTTCTACGGACATATCGTACCGCTTCTCCGTGTTCCAAGCTACCATCTCTTGTAAGTACATTCCAACTTATACCAGTACCAGAAAAATTTAGTTGCAACTCTTAACTGTGTATTTTGCATTTGCTTTACGCCTTCCAAATACTAACATTATTTTTTTCTACTGTTTACCTGTTATGCCATTTGTTTATAAATACTTCACACGTATACATTACAAGGTAAAATGCAATTGTATGCCTTTAGTTTAATTTAAAACTTAACCTTTTCAAACTATATATTTATTTTAGGTGCAAACAAAATACAGCTTGGTCAACAAACAAAAAACGTTCAAGGACTACTGGGATAACGTTGTCTTCATACCAGCAACAACATTAAAACTGTGGTAAGTGCATCGGAAATATAATTTGCCTAAATGTAAAAAACGTTGTATTTTCACACAAAAGGGGTAGTCAAACTTTTAAATGAAGTTATAAACCACGTACAGTGCTTACAAACTTTACCATAAGTTTTAAACGCTATTACAATGTAGCTACAATACTACCTACATTGCTCTAAATTCTCTCGCAAAAATTTTGTTTACTTATAAAATAGATGCGACTTGGCATACATGACTCAAACATTTACCCGCTCTTCTCCTCCTTATTTCTAGTAGTACCTTACTAAAATATAATCCTCTCACACATCGTTTTTAGGTCTCGCCTACGCAGTGCGCATGCGCTGCATAGGAGAGACCTTTAGCAGGCATCCACTTCAGTACTTGTTTTTTTAATTTCCATACTGTATTTTTTTTTCTCAAACGACTAATGTATTTTTGGGGCGTGTTGATGCGTGTCACCTTTGGCTTGTTAATGAGGCGTCGTAAGCTTTTAGGGACACCATCCATTTCTTCAGCTGCTATTAGTACACGTGCGTTATCGGCACATGGGGGTGCGGTTAAGGAACCGATAATGAACTGCCTTCTGCTTTCATCACACAGCCAGTCGCTGGCAGGAGAGTGGTAAGTGCACTCAGATTATAGTGAAATATCTAATGTAAAGCAATAGCCATGTGATGCATGCCATGTTTTATAACTTTGCTGAGAACTGCAAAGCAGAGCGTTGCTCCTCTCTTCTCAAGACCCATCTGTTCTCCAGCACTTTCCCAAACCTGCATTGATACATGGCCACAATCAATCTTGTGGAGGTGCTGAACAGAGCCAGACGAAACTTAAGCAGGGGATACGAGAGCACATGATTTTTGTCAATCGCCCGTTGAAGCTCTCCTTCTCTGGCACTGTGCATTTTAATGCATTCCTAGTTTTATTCTTCAGATACTGTAAGCGGGGCTGCCGTCTCATTTTTTATGTGCAGCATGACCTGTGACCCGGAACTACCTCTGAGCACTTCCGAGAAACTCAAAACTCACTGTGGTGCATTTACAGACTGGGACCCTGCTGAGGATGTTACTCTTCTCTGATGACTTATTACTGCGCTTCTTGGTGCGCTCTACTGTCCCTGTGGTCCCTATTACACTTGTAGCAGGTGTTAGTTATAAACCAGCGAAATGTTACATAAGTTCTCGACCACACAAGCTTGAAAGGTTAGATGGTCCAGGCAGAGTCAAATCTGTGTTTTCAGGTTAATTACAGATCTCTCCAATGGATGCATTGATCTACTGTGGTAATGTGATGTAGCATCTTGAGACCCTTATGGGTGGGCAGTCGCCCTTTACAAGAAACCTGATTTGATGTTATGGCATCTTATCAACTAATTGATTGTACCACAGTTTACATTAAAATAATGTTTTTTTTTAAACCAGATGGATGTTACGTATTTTTCAAGAAGCATGTGCGCCAACTTGGTTTTTCTATTCCTTTTCGAGAGCTGCGGTCATTCTTGTATTTCTATCAAGCAAGAGGCCTCTTTCGTTGCCTACTGCTGCCGGGTCTTGACTGGAAGAGTAAACAAGAATTGGCAAAGCAAATAGGTTTTGCCTGTGCAAAATATATTGGCTTTGTCAATGTGTTTACATGTTTTTTTAACATGTCTTAAAGTGAAATAAAAAAGTGCTATGATGTGGCCAGCATAGACCACGTCATAGTGCTTTTTTTAAAAAATTTATTTTTTTATACTTTAAACCATGTTGCACACCAGCTCAACTTCTGTGCACCATATAAATAACATTGACCAAGCCAATAGATTTGGCATAGGCAAAACCTATTGGCTTTGCCAATGCTTGTTTAAAATGCTCTTAATGACTTAAGGACAGACCCTGACTCCAAGTGGACTTAAAGACTTTGGCAAAACCATTCGCTCTGGCTAAACACTTATAAGGTCCCAAAGGCGAGACCTATTGGCTTGTGGCATGAGACTTTGGGAATGGTTGTGTAAGAAAAAGAAATGCATGGGGCAAGTCCCAGAGTGGAAGAAAAGAAGGGCTATTTGTTTATAAATCACGAAAATCAAGTGTAGATTTGTGGCATGTAAAAGCAAAACGACATAGAAATAGAACAAGCATTTGCAATGCAATAGGTCTCGCATTTACGCAAGTTTGAGCTATTGACATTGCAAATAACAATGCCTTTTATTTTTATTTTAAAAACATAAATAAAAAGCATTGTCATTTACAATGCCAATAGCTTAAACTCGCGTAACTGCGAGACCTATTGCATTGCAAATGCTTGTTTCCTTTGGAATGGGAGAGCCATCTTTCACCTCATAACATTGACCACTAGTATCAACTGTGTTCTTTTGAAAATAACTTTCTTCATTAAAGAAAGGCTCAGTACTGAAAGTGTGCTTCCATTCACCAGTAAAGATTTGCAAAAGTTACTTCTATTAACAAGCCTTTTTCTTTTGCCCTTCATAAACAACATTGTTTTATCCAATGTTCTCATTCTCTTCAATATTAATATAAATCATTTTCATATCAATTCAAAAGCTCTATCTATTTTAAATCTGTTGCTTTTTCATATAAGCTGCTGATCTTCTTATATGTTCTTTATAATTTTTTTATACATTTTTAATTGCTCTACTTCTAAACATTCTTCTTCTTATATCCTTATGCTCTTTTTGCCTTCTTGTGATGTGCATTGTTTTTCCATAAATTGATGTTGTTTTACTATGACATTTTTTGTTTTGCTTCTGATTTGTTGTAAAACCTTTTTTTCTTTTCAACATTTTCCACATTTTTCACTCTCTGTAAAACTGTTTTTAAGACACTGTTTAGTTCTCTTACAAGAAGAGTTTTTTCCTGTATAACCTTCTGTGGATCATCTAATTTCTTCTTTTTAGTCTTCTTTAAGTAGTACTGTTTTCTTTTTTCTCTTCTCTTTTCATGTTTTCTTGCCATATTCAATTTGTGTGCCAAATAAAATAAATATCTAAAAAACAAAGAACTGTTTCAATAGTTTGTTACATCAATTAATATTTTTAAATTCATAATATTTTAATATTCATAATAATCAATAAACAGTTGCATAGAATTACATTGGCATTCTCTCCATAACAAATAAATAGGTAGGATACCTAACTATGTACATTAGCAAAGCTATAAATGGTTGAAAGTATGGAAACATTTATAAATTACTGTACACTTTATTTTCTAAATTTGTGTACAAGAAGATGTATGATTTACTTTTTCCTTATTACACAGGGCAGTCAGATGTTTAACTCTATATTCCACTGCTTCTGATGATCAAGACTTTGCCGACTGAATGTTGTAGAAGGAGTAAGAACATTTGTCCAGCTGTATGTTAACCAATATACATTTCAAGTTAGGGTCATCAGATACACAACACGTGTCAGAATACATGTAGAAGTGGACACATACCTGAGTCAGGATAGTACGCACATATTCAAGCTTGACAGAGTGCACTTTCCATTTAAAGTAGACACCTACATTTATATGGCCTGCTTCAAGTGTACCTTTCTAGAGACTCATATGAACTGCCATATAAACTAATCCATCCATCAACATGTTTTAAACCACACTTTTCTCTTGTAGCTTCATTATTCACTGATAGCTCACAAACTAAGGCCTAACCAAATATGAAAGGCAAACTCTTCTCATGTCACTGTTGTAAGTCTCACCATATTACTCAAGACCTCAATGTCTGTGTCTGTGCCTCTTTGTCGTGAGAGGATACATCAAAAGAAGCCTACAAATAGCAGAATAACATTGTTTCACAGCACATGCTCTGTAGATTTTTGTACAAGACAGTGTATGTATTACTTTAGCCTCATTATATAGCGCAGATGGGTATTGAACTCTCTATTCGAGCACTTCTCTGACGCCTACATAGGTAACAGATGTCTGCTTCTGTGACTGAATGCTCTAGTAGAACTGACAACATTTGTGCACCTATGTGATAAGCTACATAGGGGCCGATTCACAGAACTAATCTGAGCCAAAATCCTAAACTTACTACTTTTGGTATTCACAGAAGGCACTTACGATTTTTGGTATTCACAGAATGCACTTACGACCCCTAACTTTATGTCCGCACTCGGGCCGGAATTTCCGCACCCGGACTGTACTCTCTGCACCCGGAGCTTACTCTCTGCTTCCGGAACCTACGCTCCACACCCGGACCGTACTCTCCGGCCAGGGCCGTACTCTCCGGCTCAAGCCGTAATCTCCTGCTGGGACCGGATAAAGTGTAATCAATGGGCCGGATTGTATTTTTTACAAAAAGGAACATTAGGAATGTATGATAAATGGTAGAGAAGGTTATGAAAAACAGTTTGGGCAGGGAAAAGGGTACAGCCAGACACTACATCATAACCCAGAAACGTTTTCTCCTTTGCATCATGGTACATGCAGTGCACAATTTAGTGCTCCCTCAGTGTTGACTGTGCAGTCAACACTGTTTTGTTATTTATTTCTATTAAAAATATTGTTGATCATTTACACTATTTAAAAACTTTCATTATGTTGCTGATGTCATCAGCCAGGTAGTGATCCTTTTGCACAAATACTATCCATGCTGTCATCTAATCTCTGTAGCACAACTTTGGCACTAATAGGATAACGCAGGCATTATCCTTGCATTTTTCATTTCACAGAGGCAAAACCCATGCACTCATGCAATCACCGAGACACTACCCCTGCACTTAAGCAATCACCAATGCTCTACCCATGTACTCATGCAATCACTCAGGCACTACTGTTGAACTCATTCATTCACCTCTAATACTACTTCTGCACTCATTCATTCAGTGATACACTACCCATGCACTCATCCAATGACCCAGGCATTTCTGTTGCAGTCATCCTTCTACTCAGGCACTACCCATGTACTCATCTAAGCAACCAGACATTAGCCATGCACTAATAAAGTCACTCAGACACTACCCATGCACTCATCCAATGACCCAGGCATTACTCTTGCACTCATACTTGCACTCATCAAATGACCCAGACATTACCCTACCACCAAACCTTCCACTCAGGCACTACTCATGCACTCATCCATTCACTCAGGCAGTACCCAAATACTCATGATGTGCAGTCAACACTGAGGGGAGCACAAATTGTGCACTGCATGTACCATGATGCAAAGGAGAAAACTTTTCTGGGTTATGATGTAGTGTCTGGCCGTACCCTTTTCCCTGCCCAAACTATTTTTCATGACCTCCTCTACCATTTATCACACATTCTTAATGTACATTTTTGTAAAAATTGCAATCCGGCCCATTGATTACACTTTATCCGGCCCCAGCCGGAGATTACGGCTCAAGCCGGAGAGTACGGTTGTAGCCAGAGAGTACGGTCCGGGTGCGGAGAGTACCCTCCGGGTGTGGAGAGTACGGTCCGGGTGCGGAAATTCCGGCCCGAGTGCTGACGTAAAGTTAGGAGTCGTAAGTGCATTCTGTGAATACCAAAAATCGTAAGTGCCTTCTGTGAATACCAAAAGTAGTAAGTTTAGGATTTTGTCTCAAATTAGTTCTGTGAATCGGCCCCGCAGTTTTTAAGTTAGGGTCATCAGATGCACAACACTTGTCAGAATACATGTAGAAGTAGACACATACCTCAGTCATGATCGCACGCATATATTCAAACTTGACAGGCTGCACCTTCCATTTAAACCAGGCACCTAAATTAATGCGCCCTACTTTAAGTGTAACTTTTCAAACACTCATATGAACTACCATAAACACTAATCTATCTGCCAACATGTTTTAAACCTCACTTTTCTCTTGCACCTTCATTATTCACTGACACCTCACAAACTTAGACCTAGGCAAATATGAAAGACGAACTCTTTTCATGTCACTGTTGTAAGTCTCACCATGTTTCTCAAGACCTGAATGTGTGTGCCTGTGCCTGGTTGTGGTTACATGATGCATCAAAAGAAGCCTACAAATACCAGAATACCCCTGTTTCACACCACATACTCTCTAAATTTCTGTGGAAGAAGGTGTACGTACTACTTTCTCCTCATTATACGGGGCAGGTAGGTATTGAACTCTGTATTCAAGGGCTTCTATGACACCTACATAAGTAACAGATGTCTCCTTCTGCAATTGAATGCTCTAGTTGGACTCGTAACATTTGTACACTTATATGATAAGCTACTTAGTTTTTAACTTATGGTCATCAGATGCCCAACACATATCAAAATACATGTAAAAGTAGACACATACATCAGTCATGATAGCACGCACAAATTCTAACTTGACAGACTGCACTATCCATTTATACCAGGCACCTAAATTAATGCAGCCTACTTTAAGTGTACCTTTCCAGACACTCATATGAACTACCATGAACACAAATCCATGTGCCATCATGTTCTAAACCTCACTTTTCTCTTGCAGCTTCATTATTCACTGTCAGCTCACAAACTTAGGTCTAGGCAAATATGAAAGGCCAACTCTTCTCATGTCACTGTTGTAAGTCTCACCATGTTTCTCAAGACCTCGATGTGAGTGTCTGTGCCTGTTTGTGGTGACATGATACATGAAAAGAAGCCTACAAATACCAGAATACCTTTGTTTCACACCACAGACTCTCTAAATTTGTGTACAAGAAAGTGTATGCATTACTTTAGCCTCATTACATAGCACAGATGGGTATTGAAGTCTCTACTCGAGAACTTCTCTGACGCCTACATAGGTAACAGATGTCTGCTCTGCAACTGAATGCTCTAGTACTACTGACAACATTTGTGCACTTACATGATAAGCTACATAGCTTTTATGTCATCGACACTTGTCAGAATACATGTAGAAGTAGAAACATAGCTCAGACATGATAGCACGCAGAGATTCAAACTTAATAGAGTGCACCTTCCATTTATAGCAGACACCTAAATTAATGTGACTTACTTTAAGTGTACCTTTACAGACACTCATATATATTAGCATAAACACTAATCAATCTGCCAACATGTTTTAAACCTCACTTTTCTCTTGCAGCTTCATTATTCTCTGACTCCTCACAAACTTAGGCCTAGGCAAATATGAAAGGCCAACTCTTCCCATGTCACTCTTGTAAGTCTCACCATGATTCTCAAGACCTAAATGTGTGTATCTGTGCCTGTTTGTGGTGACATGATACATCAAAAGAAGCCTACAAATACCAGAATACCTCTGTTTCACACCACATACTCTCTAAATTTGCATAGAAGAAGGTGTATGTACTACTTTCTCCTTATTATACAGGGCAGGTAGGTATTGAACTCTGCATTCAAGTGCTTCTGTGACACCTACATAGGTAACAGATGTCTCCTGCAACTAAATGCTAGAAGGACTGCTAACATCAGTACACCTATATGTTAAGCTACATAGTTTTTAACTTATGGCCATCAGATGCACAACACATGTCAGAATACATGTAAAAGTAGACACATTCATCAGTCATGATAGCACACAGATATTCAAACTTGACAGACTGCACTTTCCATCAAAACAAGACACCTAAATTAATGTGGCCTACTTTAAGTGTACCTTTCCAGACACTCATATGAACTACCATGAACACAAATCCATCTGCCAACATGTTTTCAACCTCACTTTTCTCTTGCAGCTTCATTATTCACTGTCAGCTCACAAACTTAGGCCTAGGCAAATATGAAAGACCAACTTTTCTCATGTCACTGTTGTAAGTCTCACCATGTTTCTCAAAACCTCAATGAGTGTGTCTGTGCCTCTCTGTGGTGACATATTACATCAAAAGAAGCCTACAAATAGCAGAACTCCTTTGTTTCACAGCACATGCTCTCTAAATTTGTGTACAAGAAAGTGTATGTATTACTTTAGCCTCATTATATAGCGCAGATGGGTATTGAACTCTCTATTCGAGCACTACTCTGACGCCTACATAGGTACCAGATGTCTGCTTCTGCAACTGAATGCTCTAGTAGAACTGACAACATTTGTGCATCTATATGATTAGCTGCATAGTTTTTAACTTAGGTTCATCAGATGCACAACTCATGTCAGAATACATGTAGAAGACACATACCTCCGTCATGATAGCATGCATATATTCAAACTTGACAGAGTGCACTTTACTTTTAAAGCAAACACCTAAATTTATGCAATCTACATCAAGTGTACCTTTTCCGAACCTCATATAAACTAGCATCAACACTAATTCATCTGCCATCACGTTTAAACCTCACTTTTCTCTTTCACCTTCATTATTCACTGACACTACACAAAATAAGAACCTAGGTAAATATAAAAAAACAACTTTTCTCATGTCACTATTGTAAGTTTCATACTTTTATACTTATTTCAAGTATATATGATGTTACAACACAAACTATTACAACACATACTTTTACAGCATGATTTTTGCAATGCAGCTTCCATTATAATGCATACTATTACAATACAAGCCTTTAAAACACATGTACCATTATAATGCCTGCGCCGTAATGGATGTTTCACACACAGAGAGTTATATAGACTGGGATACAGTTTAGTACATCTGACAACATGATTTAAACCTCATTTTTCTGTACTACTTTCATTACAGACTCTGGAAGCACACATATTAGTATGCACAACCTATTTCAATCTTCATTTGAGTACAATAAAACAGACTACAATACACGTTCCTACATTTGGTAACATATTTCAAACATCATATTTCTCAAATGCTTTACAAGCATTACAAATAATGCATTGCAAAGTTAAAAATGTCATTACAAACGCTGAAGCACTCCTACACAATACATAAGACACCTTACACATTTGTAACTCACCTCTGAAATACTATTGCAGAATATGAAAATATCAGAAACTCCTAAAAGATTTTCTTTCCCACACAATAAATGTGATGCACCACTCTCAACAAGGTAAAACCAGTAATGGCAAACTTTCCCTCTCTTTCTGCACACAAACGAATGTAAGCAACAAATCAAAATGCTCCCTTCAGTTTTTCAAATTCTAAAACCCATTATTATTGGATAGACATATTAACCCTTTAATACTCTCTTCTAAAAGTGCCCAATCTGGTTCTGTAATTTACTCGAGTCGCGACTCCACCGCGGTGCCGCAGTGTAGCATCGCGATAGAGTCATGAACCCTTACAGGAGTTCAAAAACCTTTTTCCAATAATGCTAGTATTATTTTTTAAGAACAACCACTTCTAAACATAGTACTGATTTGGGAAAACTTACTTTAGAAGCACAACACATATATATCTAACTTCCCAGTTCATATTTTAAAACCACAGTTAACTTTTAACCTTTCCCCCATTCTGCTTAATCCTAGTTTCCACAGTCACAGTTTCTGCAACATTTAACTGTACCAGCAGGTCACAAGTTCACCATATATTCAAATTCAGCAGACTAGCTTACAAATGCAAATAGCAGGTGTGGTTGACTTTTGCAAAATATTAGCTTATTCTGTCTACTGTACCTTTCAAACTTTTTTCTATAACCAATCAGAAAGATTTTTGTTCAGCAAAGTAACATGCATCCTATTTTTTGAGCACACATTGTTTATGAAAAACCAATCAGTTATCTACTTTTTCTAAAACAGCGTCTTCTCCACCATTTTAGATACCTCTCATTCGGTCAACTGACTTACTCAGCTACAGATGTCTTTTGATTCCTTCCACACATCCCTTCAAAATGCTCGAGCCCCCCTACACTGCCCTGGGGACCACCACCTCCCCGGGGCATACATTAATGAAAATGCGGGGGTCCATTGGGGACCCCCAGCCCCGGGGACCACCACCTCCCCAGGTCTATTAGAAAGATGGGAGGGAGCAGCACGGCCCCCCTCCAGGAACCTTCCGTGGCTCTGGGGACCACCACCCCCCAGGGCCGTCTCCAGCAATATCCTGGGGTGCCCACCCCCGGGACATTGCAGTTTGCTATGGCATGGCGGGAGCACTGCTCCCGCCATGCCATAGCAAACTTCTGCTTCATGGAAGTGAGAGCAGGAAAACTGCTCTCGCTTCCATGAACCGAAGCAGAACTGGTTTTGGGCAAAGGGAGCTGCTAACATGCAGCTCCCTCTGCACAAAAGCAATGCCAGCTCCCGCAGGAGGTGGGTAGTCGGCAGGCACCGCGGGGTCATTGGGGCTCCCCCGCGGTCCCCAACAAAGAGGACAAGCCACGGGGGATGGAGTCCCCGGGGACGAAAATGGCCCAGGTAGGGGGGCCACACACGCCCCCTACCCATTATAAAAAAATAAAAAAAGGATTGGCCATGCCCCGGGGGATGGGGTCCCCGGGGCTATATAGGCCTCGGGAGGCAGCCGCGCGGCCCCTGTCCAAAATATAAAAAAAAAATAGAGGGCAGGCCCCGGGGATGGGTTACCCAGGGCCAAAACTGGCCCAGGGAAGGGGGGGCCATGCGGCCCCCTTTCATAAAAAAAGTTTTTGCCGGACCCCAGGGGATGGGGTCCCCGTGGCTGTAATCAGCCTCAGGAGGGGGGCTGCATGCCCCCCTCCCTTTTCACATTTCATTTTTTTTTTTAAATGGCTCAGGCCCCGGGGGATGGGGTCCCCGGGGCCCAAAAGGGTCAAGGGGAGGGGGGACACATAGCCCCTCTTCCTAAAATAAAAAAAAGAAGAAACCGGCAACTCGGTGGAGGACCCGCCCTCTCCCTGCACGACTCTGCAAACGTGCCTCCTGGCACGCTCTGGGTTGGGGGATGAAGTCCCCTTCACTGGTGAGGGTCCTTAGGGGCCAACAAGCCCACCAGGTACCTCCAGTAAGCCCCACGTTTGCAGAGTGGTGGAGAAAGGGAGCATGGCCTGTGTCCACCACTCAGCAATCCCACTGTGTGGGGCTTACTGGAGGTAACAGGTAGGCTAGTTGGCCCCTAAGGACCCCCAGCAGCGAAGGGGACTTCAATCCCCATCCAAGAGCGTGCCAGGGAGCGCATTAGCAGAGTGGTGGGCAAAGGGGGCATGGCCTGCTATGAGAACTTAGCAATCCTGCTGTGTGGGACTTACTGGAGGTAATAGAAGGGGTAGTTGGCCCCCAAGGATGTCCTTGGGGGCAACCTACCCCTCCTGTTACCTCCAGTAAGTCCCACACAGTGGGATTGCTAAGAGGTCTTCGGAGGCCACGCCCCCCTTTCTCCACCACTCTGCAAATGCGCCTCCTGGCACACTACTGGTTGGGGGATGAAGTCCACTTTACTCCTGAAAGACTTTGGGGGCTAAGAAGCCCTCCTGGTACCTCCTGTAAGTCCTACGCAGTGGAATTCCGAAGCGCTGGTCAGAGGCCCAGCCCCCTTTCTCCACCACTCTGCAAACGCGACTACTAGTTAAAGAAGCATTTGCAATGCAATAGGTCTCGCATTTGCAAGAGTGAGAGCTATTGGCGTTGTGAATGTCAAAGTTTTTTTCTAATGTTTTTTGGAGTGGAGTGGATGTACGTTGTGTGTAGTGGAATCATGTGGTAAGTTGTGCAGTGAAATTATGTGGATAGAAAGTATGTGGTATTTAGTGTATAGGAATCATGTAGAGTGGGATTATGTGTTATGGAGAGTAATTATTTGGTATGGTAGTCTGTGTTGTGGAGTGGTAACGTCAGGTTTAGTCTTCCTGATTTCCATAGAAGCTCAACTATAAACTCAATGAGACAAAAAAAGAAGGAACCACTGAGGAGCACTTCTGGACCTAGTCAGAGGTATGAGCAGGGCCACTGGAATTATGCGACTGATCAGCTGCACTGATTTTCGCATAATTATACATTTTCCGCATTTGCCACATAATCTATCATCTGCTGCAGAATCTGCAGATTTGAACAAAAAAAAACTTGTTTCTAGCTCAAACGGCTCAAACGTTACCAAAAATGCAGCAACAAGTGTTACAGCGCGGTGGAAGGCCCTTTGCATAGCTGGAATGGTCACCTATTACTTATTGCGAAATGTGGGTGTTAAATTGGTTTTAATGGTGCGCAAACCACTCTTGCTTCTTTCTGCGCCTCTCTTGCCTCTTTCTGCATTTCTCTTGCTTCTTTCTGCACCTTTCTTCCTCTTTCTGCACTTCTCTGCCTCTTTCTGCACATCTCTTCCGCTTTCTGCACCTCCCTTCTTTCTGCAACTCTCTTGCTTCTTTCTACACCTCTGTTGCTTCTATCTGCACTTCTCTTGCCTCTTTTTGCACCCTCTTCCCTCTTTATGCATCTCTCTTGCCTCTTTCTGCACCTCTCTTGCCTCTTTCTGCAGTTCTTTTGCCTCTTTCTGCACCTCACTTGCTTCTTTGTGCACTTCCCTTGCTTATTTCTGCACCTCTCTTGCTTCTTTCAGCACTTCTCTTGCCTCTTTCTGCACTTCTCTTGCCCGTTTCTGTACCTCTCTTGCCTCTTTCTGCACTTCTCTTGCTTCTTTCAGCACCTCTGTTTCTTCTTTCAGCACTTCTCTTGCCTCTTTCTGCACTTCTCTTGCCCGTTTCTGTACCTCTCTTGCCTCTTTCTGCACTTCTCTTGCTTCTTTCTGCACCTCTGTTTCTTCTTTCAACACTTCTCTTACCTCTTTCTGCACCTCTGTTGCTTCTTTCTGAACTTCTCTTGCCTGTTTCTTCATTTCTGTTGCTTTTTTCTGCACTTGCCTTGCCTCTTTCTGTACCCCTCTTGCCTCTTTATGCACCTCTGTTGGTTATTTCTGCACTTCTCTTGCTTCTTTCTACACCTCTCTTGCTTCTTTTTGCACCCCTCTTGCCTCTTTCTGCACCCCTCTCCCCTCTTTCTGCACCTCTCTTGCCTGTCTCTGCAACTCTCTTGCCTCTTTCTGCAGTTCTCTTGCCTCCTTCTGCACCTCTGTTGCCTCTTTCTGCACCTCACTAGCTTCTTTCTGCACCCCTCTTGCCTCTTTCTGCACCCCTCTTCCCTCTTTCTGCACCTTTCTTGCCTCTTTATGCACCCCTGTTCCCTCTTTCTGTACCTCTCTTGCCTATTTCTGCACCTCTCTTGCCTCTTTGTGGACGTCTCTTACCTCTTTCTGCACCTCTGTTGCTTCTTTCTGAACTTCTCTTGCCTGTTTCTTCATTTCTGTTGCTTTTTTCTGCACTTGCCTTGCCTCTTTCTGTACCCCTCTTGCCTCTTTATGCACCTCTGTTGGTTATTTCTGCACTTCTCTTGCTTCTTTCTACACCTCTCTTGCTTCTTTTTGCACCCCTCTTGCCTCTTTCTGCACCCCTCTCCCCTCTTTCTGCACCTCTCTTGCCTGTCTCTGCAACTCTCTTGCCTCTTTCTGCAGTTCTCTTGCCTCCTTCTGCACCTCTGTGCTGCTTTCTGCAGTTGTCTTGCCTCTTTATGCACCCCTCTTGACTGTTTCTGTACTTTACTTGCCTCTTTCTGCACATCTCTTGCCTCTTTCTGCACCTCTCCTACCTCTTTCTGCACATCTCTTGCTTTTTTCTGCACCTCTATTTTTCTTTCTGCAACACTCTTGTCTCTTTCATCACTTCTCTTGCTTCTTCCTGCACCTCTGTTGCTTCTTTCAGCATTTCTTTTGTCTCTTTTTGCATCTCTGTTGCCGTTTTCTGCACCTCACTTGCTTCTTTCTGCACTCCTCGTGCCTTTTTCTGCAACCCTCTTCCCTCTTTCTGCACCTCTCTTGCTTTTCTCTGCACCCCTGTTCCTTCTTTCTGCACCTCTCTTGCTTCTTTTTTGCACCCCTCTTGCCTCTTTCTGTACCCCTCTTCCCTCTTTCTGCACCTCTCCTGCCTGTTTCTGCAACTCTCTTGCCTCTTTCTGCAGTTCTCTTGCCTATTTCTGCACCTCTCTTGCCTCTTTGTGGACGTCTCTTACCTCTTTCTGCACCTCTGTTGCTTCTTTCTGAACTTCTCTTGCCTGTTTCTTCATTTCTGTTGCTTTTTTCTGCACTTGCCTTGCCTCTTTCTGTACCCCTCTTGCCTCTTTATGCACCTCTGTTGGTTATTTCTGCACTTTTCTTGCTTCTTTCTGCACCTCTCTTGCTTCTTTTTCATCCCTCTAGCCTCTTTCTGCACCCCTCTCCCCTCTTTCTGCACCCCTTTTGCCTGTTTCTGCAACTCTCTTGCCTCTTTCTGCAATTGTCTTGCCTCCTTCTGCACCTCTGTGCTGCTTTCTGCAGTTGTCTTGCCTCTTTATGCACCCCTCTTGACTGTTTCTGTACGTTACTTGCCTCTTTCTGCACATATCTTGCCTCTTTCTGCACCTCTCTTACCTCTTTCTGCACATCTCTTGCTTTTTTCTGCATCTCTATTTTCCTTTCTGCAACACTCTTGTCTCTTTCATCACTTCTCTTGCTTCTTTCTGCACCTCTGTTGCTTCTTTCAGCACTTCTTTTGTCTCTTTCTGTACCTCTGTTGCCGTTTTCTGCACCTCACTTGCTTCTTTCTGCACCCCTCATGCCTTTTTCTGCAACCCTCTTCCCTCTTTCTGCACCTCTCTTGCCTTTCTCTGCACCCCTGTTCCTTCTTTCTGCACCTCTCTTGCTTCTTTTTTGCACCCCTCTTGCCTCTTTCTGCACCCCTCTTCCTGCAGCTCTCCTGCCTGTTTCTGCAACTCTCTTGCCTCTTTTTGCAGTTCTCTTGCCTCCTTCTGCACCTCTGTTGCTTCTTTCTGCAGTTGTCTTGCCTCTTTATGCACCCAACTTGACTGTTTCTGTACTTCACTTGCCTCTTTCTGCACCTCTCTTGCCTCTTTCCTGCACCTCTCTTGCCTCTTTCTGCACATCACTTGCCTCTTTCTGCACTTCTCTTGCTTTTTTCTGCACCTCTATTGTTTCTTTCTGCACCACTCTTGTCTCTTTCATCACTTCTCTTGCTTCTTTCTGCACCTCTGTTGCTTCTTTCAGCACTTCTTTTGTCTCTTTCTGCACTTCTCTTGCCTGTTTCTGTACCTCTCTTACCTCTTTCTGGACCTCGGTTGCTGTTTTCTGCACCTCACTTGCTTCTTTCTGCACCCCTCATGCATTTGTCTGCAACCCTCTTCCCTCTTTCTGCACCTCTCTTGCCTTTTTCTTCACCCCTGTTCCCTCTTTCTGCACTCTCTTGCCTGTTTCTGTACCTCTCATGCCTCTTTTTGCAGTTCTCTTGCCTCTTTCTGCACTTCTGTTGCTTCTTTCTGCACTTCTTTTGCCTCTTTCTGCATTTCTGTTGCTTCTTTCTGCACTTCTCTTAACTCTTTCTTCATTTCTGTCTCTTCTTTCTACACTTCTCTTGCCTCTGTCTGCATCCCTCTTGCGTCTTTCTGCAACTTTCTTTTCTCTATCATCAATTCTCTTGCTTTTTTCTGCACCTCTGTTGCTTATTTCAGCACTTCTTTTGCCAATTTCTGCACTTCTCTTGCCTATTACTGCACCTCTCTTGCCTCTTTCTGCATCTCTGTTGCCTCTTTCTGCACCTCACTTGCTTCTTTTTGCACCCCTCTTGCCTCTTTCTGCACCCCTCTTCCCTCTTTCTGCCCCATCTCTTGCCTCTTTCTGCACTCCTGTTTCCTCTTTCTGCACCTCTTTTGCCTCTTTCTGCACACCTCTTCCTTCTTTCTGAACCTCCCTTCCCTCTATCTGCACCCCGTTACCTCTTTCTGCACCTCTCTTGCCTGTCTCTGCAACTCTCCTGCCTCTTTCTACAGTTTTCTTGCCTCCTTCTGCACCTCTGTTGCTTCTTTCTGCACTTCTCTTGCTTCTTTCTGCACTCCTCTTGCCTCTTTCTGCACCTCACTTGCCTCTTTCTACACATCTGTTGCCTTTTTCTGCACCTCTCTTGCCTCTTTCTGTACCTCTCTTGCTTTTTTCTGCACCTCTCTTGTTTCTTTGTGGAACTCTCTTGTCTCTTTAATCAATTCTCTTGCGTCTTTCTGTACCTCTGTTGCTTCTTTCAGCACTTATCTTGCCTCTTTCTGCACTTCTCTTGCCTATTTCTGCACCTCTTTTGCCTCTTTCTGCACCTCTGTTGCCTCTTTATGCACCTCACTTGCTTATTTCTGTACCCCTCTTGCCTCTTTCTGCACCCCTCTTCCCTCTTTCTGGACCTCTCTTGCCTCTTTTGAACCCCTGTTCCCTCTTTCTTTACCTCTCTTGCCTCTTTCTGCATCTCTCTTGCCTCTTTCTGCACTTATATTGCCTCTTTCTGCATTTCTGTTACTTGTTTCTGCACTTCTCTTGCCTCTTTCTACATTTCTGTTGCTTCTTTCTGCACTTCTCTTGCCTCTTTCTGCACCCCTCTTGTCTCTTTCTGTACCGCTGTTGTTTCTTTCTGCACTTCTCTTGCTTCTTTCTGTACCTTGCTTGCTTCTTTCTGCACCCCTCTTGCCTCTTTCTGTACTTCTCTTGCCTCTTTCTACATTTCTGTTGCTTCTTTCTGCACTTCTCTTGCCTCTTTCTGCACCCCTCTTGCCTCTTTCTGCTCCTCTGTTCCTTCATTCTGAACCTCTCTTGCCTCTTTCTGCACCTTTCTTGCTTCTTTCTGCACCTCTCTTTCCTCTTCCTGCACCTCTCTTGCTTCTTTCTGCATCTCTCTTGCTTCTTTATGCACCTCTCTTGCCTCTTTCTGCACTTCTCTTGCCTTCTTCTGCACCTCTGTTGCTTCTTTCTGCACTCCTCTTGCCTTTTTCTGCACTTCTCTTGCCTCTTTCTGTACTCAAATGGGAAGTGAAAGCTGTCAAGTTTAAAGGTCAGCGTGCTCGAGCGACTGAGGTATATATGTTTACTTGTACATGTATTCTCACATGTGTTTTGCATCTGAAGATGGTAGCTTAAAAAGTGGGTAGCTTCTCCTGTAGGTGGTCAAATCTTCTCAGTTCTGCTCTGTCATTCGGTTGCACAGGCAGACATGTCTTATGTATATAGGTGTTATGAGCCCCTCAAACTTACTAGTGAATATCCATGTGCCCTGTATTATGAGCAGACGAAATACATACACCTTCTTGTACACAAATTTACGGAGTATGCTGTTTAAAACATGGGTATTCAAGTACTTGTATGTTTATTTTTATGTAACATGTCACTAGGTAAAAGCACAGACACATGCATGCATACCTTCACAAACTTGGTGAGACTTACAACAGTGATATGGTTAGAATTGCTGTTTTACATTTGGTAGGCCTAACATTCTGAGCAGTCGATGAATAGTGAACCTTCAAGAGAAAAGTGAGGTTTAAGACATCTAGGGAGAAGGATCAGTGATTAGGCTACTTTGTATGAATCTTTGGAAGGGTAGAGTCGAAGTAGGCCTCTTTCTGCACCTCTGTTGCTTCTCTCTGTACTTCTCTTGTTTCTTTCTGCACCTTTCTACCTCTTTCTGGACTTCTGATGCCTCTTTCTGCATTTCTCTTGCTTCTTTTTGCACCTTTATTCCTCTTTCTGCACGTCTCTTGCCTCTTTCTGCACTTCTCTTGCTTCTTTCTGTGCCTGTTAGACCTGGCATCCTTGGCGTGGTTTTCCCTGACTTTTTGCCTCTACCTCCTGAGTTTTTGATGTTGTGCTGGATTTCGTTTTTGCTTTCTTAGATGCTTTGGGCACTTTGCCACTGCTGATCAGTGTCAAAGTGCAAGTGCTCCCTGTATAAATTGGTATTGTGATTGGTTATCCATGATTAGCATATTTGTTTTACCAAAAGGTCCCTAGTAAAGTGTACTGAGTGCGCCAGGGCTGGTAAATCAAATGCTACTAGTGGGCCTGCAGCACTGATTGTGCCACCCACATGAGTAGCCCTGAAAAGATGTCTCAGGCCTGCAACTGTGGTGCCTATGCACAATTTGTTAACTGCCATGTCGACTTGGCAAGTGCACCCACTTGCCAGGCCCTAACCTTCCCTTTTCTTACACATAGGGCACCCCTATAGTAGGCCCAAGGTACCTCCCTGGGCAGGGTGCAGTGTATGTGAAAGGTAGGACATGTACTGGAGTGTGAAACATGTCCTGATAGTGAAATACTGCCAATTTTGTTTTTCACTTTTGAAAGGCTATCTTGCCCCATACGACAGAATAGGGAATGCTTTGTAACATTTTACAAGCATATCTTCTCATAGGGATAAGATGGAAAAATGGAGTTTGGTATCCCTGAACTCAGGATTTAATAACACATCTTTTAGTAAAGATGTGTTAGAAATGGGGGTCTCTAGTTGGCAAGGGTTTGCACCTTGTCCAAGTAGGGACCCTTCCTTCTAGTCAGGATAAGGGAGTTACACTCCTAAAACAACCCCTGCTCACCCCCTTGGTAGCTTGGCACGAGCAGTCAGGCTTATCTTAGAGGCAGTGTGTAAAGCATTTGCACATAACCAACAGTAATACCGTGTAAGCACTACAAAAGGACACCACACCAGTTTAGAAAAATATCCAATATTTTTGTATACTTAAGACAAGACCAAAAACGATAAAAATCCACAATACAGTACTTACAAATCTTCAGTTATCAAAAAAAACTTGAAAAACAGTTCCTTGAAGTCGATAGCTCCATCTGGGGCTATCACGGCATCGTGAACAACAAATCCAAATAGTTCTGGCTGACCGCAGCGTCGCGGGCCAGCTACGGTGTCGGTAAGACCCGCAAAACAGTACTTTTAGAAATGCAGGATGTCAGCGACCGTTTGTTGAGCTCCGAAAGCACGGCGTCCACAGGCGTCGGTTCTGGAGGTTGGTGCAGGAGTCGTTGGGCCCTTGAAGTCAAACGCGTTGCAGATCGAACTCGTGGTTGAAGTCAGGAGCGCCGGTGTTGGCAGGTGTCGGGTGCTGCGGTGCGAAGTGCAGCGGTGCGGCATGCAGTGCCCTCAGGTCGTGGTGCAGGCAGCGGCTCGGTGACGGTCATCCAGCGGCGTCGGTGAGACCAGGGCTGCAGTGCGAAGTGATGCGATGCTCGTCGCGGTGCTGGCAGGTCACGGTGCAGGCAGGGCCGTCATCGTTACTGAAGCGCTGTCGTCGGCTGATGAACTGGAGTCGATTTCGCTGGAATCGGTAGGCCAAAGCTCCGGTGCGGGATGAGGACGGTGCGTCGTGTAACTTACGAGCGGTACCTTTGAACCACGGTGCAAGTAGCGATGTCGATGTTGGCGTGGAGTGTCGTCGTGGGGGATACCAAGGCGGCAGCGTGAAGCGAGGTGGTGCGAAGTGCGGTGCCCACAGGTCATGATGCAAGCAGCGGCTCGGTGGCAGCATCAGCAGGCGTCGTCGGTGAGACCAGGGTTGTGGTGCAGTGTTGCGGCGGGGCCTTATTCAGTGCCTTAAGGACACGGAGTTGACAGCGGCGTCGTAGACGGCATCCGGTTGCTTTTTCTTCTGTTGCAGCACAAAGCATACGGTCCCCAGTGCTGAGGGCAAATGAACTTGAAGTCTTTGCTGTTTCTGAGACTTCTTGAACAGGGGGCAAGCTCTACCTCAAGCCCTTGGAGAAACTCACAAAAATAGATTGCAGAAAGTTCAAGTCCAGTCCTTTCACTTCCCAAGACAGAAGCAGCCACTGCAGGCCAACACAGCAAAGCACACAGAGTAGTTCCTCCTCACAGCTTCTCCAGTTCTTCTTCTTGGCAGTCTTTTTGGTCCAAAAGAGTTCTAAAGCTCTGGGGTCTGGGCCCCAATGTTTATACCACCAAATACTTTGTTCTCTGAAGGTAGAGAGTGTCTGTACCCAGCCCAAACCAGTTCTGTCTTCACTGGTGCAGCTTCCTGGCAGGGGGTGGAGACGGCATTGTGCCAGGCAGACCAGGCCCATTCAGGTGCAAGGAAATCTCCTCCCACTACTCTAAATGCAGCCCAGGACTATTCAGCCCAACCCTGACCCATCAGGCTCTCTGGAGCCACTGCCCCTCTCCAGCCCCTGTCATCCCAAACCCAGACGGTCAATCCAAAACCCCAGCAGAGGCACACAGAATGGCTAAGCAAGAAAATACCTACTTTCTAAAAGTGGTATTTTCAAACACAGAATGTAAAAATCATCTTCACTAAAAGATGCATTTTAACATTCTGAGTCCAGACATACTAAACTTTATTTTTCCATCTTGTTCCCAGGGGTAGTTATGTTTATAAGATGGTATAAACAAACTCCCCATTCTGTTCTATGGGAACAGGCAGCCTTGCAATGGTGAAAAACGAAATACACTGTAATTCACCACCAGGACATGTCACACACATCAGTACATGTCCTACCTCTAACATACACCGCACCCTGCCCACAGGGGTACCTTGGGCCTACCTTAGGGGTGACTGACATGTAGAAAAAGGAAAGGTTGGGTCTGGCAAATGGGTGCACTTGCCAGGTCGACATGGCAGTTGCAAACTGTGCACAGACTCTGTGGTGGCAGGTCTGAGTTACCTTTTCAGGGATACTTCTGTGGGTGGCACAACCAGTGCTGCAAGCCCACTAGTAGCATTTGATTTACCAGCCCTGACACTCTCAGTGCACTTTACTAGGGCCTCACCAGTAAATCAAATATGCCAATCATGGAAACACCAATTCATAACATAATTTACAACAGGAGCACTTGCACTTTAACACTGAACAGCAGTGAAGAAGTGCGCAGAGACACTAAACCAGCAAAAACAGAGTCATAACCGGGAGGTCAGAAAGCAAAAAGACAGGGGAAACACGCCAAAAGATGCCAAGTCTAACACATGTCCCCTCCAACTGAAAGTAAGGAGAACTACCCAACCTCCTCGGAGTTCTCTTCACTGAGGCAGAAGAACCTGGACAGACCATCTGCGTTGGCGTGTTCGGTGCCAGGGCGGTGTTCCACCGTAAAGTCCATTCCCTGTAGGGAGATGGACCACCTCAACAGTTTTGGAATCTCACCCCTCATTTGCATCAACCTTCTGAGGGGCCTGTGGTCAGTCTGAACCCGGAAGTGAGTCCCAAACAGGTAGGGCCTCAGCTTCTTCAGTGCCCAGACTACAGCAAAAGCTTCCCTTTCCATGGCACTCTACCTCTGTTCCCTGGGGAGTAGTCTCCTGCTAAGGAAGACTACAGGCTGGTCTAGGCCCTCTTCGTTCAGTTGTGAGATCACCGCTCCCACACCATGCTCTGAAGCGTCAGTCTGCACGACAAATTCCTTGGAGAAGTCGGGTGCCTTGAGCACGGGCGCCGTGCACATGGCTGCCTTCAATGCATCAAAAGCTTTCTGGCAGGACTCATTCCAGATTACCTTCTTGGGCTGCTTCCTGGAAGTCAGCTCTGTTAAGGGGGCAACAATGGTGCCATAGCCCTTAACAAATCTCCTGTAGTAACCAGTGAGACCTAAAAAGGCTCTCACCTCTGTCTGGGTCTTGGGGGGCTCCCAAGCCAGAATGGTGTCAATTTTGGGCTGTAGGGGTGCCACATGGCCGCTTCCTACCTGGTGTCCCAAGTACACCACAGAACCCTGCCCGATCTGGCACTTACTGGCCTTGATCATGATGCCTGCCCTCTGCAGAGCCCTCAACACTTCCCCGAGGTGCTGCAAGTGTTCTTCCCAGCTGGAACTGAACACTGCAATGTCATCCAGGTAGGCGGCACTGAAATCCTCCAGTCCAGCCAACACCTGGTTGACCAACCTCTGAAAGGTGGCAGGAGCATTCTTCAACCCAAAGGGCATCACCCAAAACTGGTAATGTCCTTCTGTGGTTGAGAATGCTGACCTCTCCTTGGCCCCATCGGTTAAGGCAATCTGCCAGTACTCAGACGTTAAATCAAATGTGCTGAGGAACCGGTCAGCTCCCAACCGATCAATGAGCTCATCAGCTCTGGGGATGGGGTGTGCGTCAGTACTGGTGACTGCATTGATCCCAAGGTAGTCCACACAAAACCGCAGTTCTGGAGTGGCACCGGGTGCATCAGCCTTTGGGACCAAGACCACTGGGCTGGCCCAAGGCCTGCAGGAGGGCTCTATCACCCCTAATGCCAACATCTTACAGACTTCCTCCTTGATGCTGATCCTGACCCAGTCAGTCAACCTGTAAATCTTGTGTTTTACAGGAGGGCTGTCACCAGTGTCCACGTCATGGGTACACCAGTGAGTAACACCTGGGGTCAGAGAGAATAGTGGGGCAAACTGTCCCACCAACTGGTGACAGTTACTCTGCTGCTCTGCGGTCAGTGTAGGGTAGAGGATCATACCTTCCACTGACCCATCATGCTCCTTGGTGTACAGGAGGTTAGGGAGAGGCTCACTCTCCTCTTCCACCCCAACATCTGTCACCAAGAGCATGCTCACTTCGGACCACTCGAAGTGGGGCTTGAGGCGGTTCACGTGGAGGACCCTCAAAGGGTTCCTGGGAGTCTGCAAATTCACCAGGTATGTGACATCCCTTTTGCACTCACCCACCTCAAAAGGCCCAGTCCACTTGTCCTGCAAGGCATAAGGTTCTACTGGGGCCATGACCCACACTTTTTGCCCAGGTTGAAATTCGGTCATACCACTTTTTCATTTCTTTCTGACTTGCTTCCAGATTCGCCTGAGCGAGTTTCCTGAAGTGGGCAGTTTGGTTTCTGAAGGCCAGCATGTAGCTAAACACATCCTGGGAGTTTTTCCGGGAGCTGCCTCCCAGCCTTCCTTCACCAAACTCAGAGGTCCTCTCACAGGGTGGCCATACAGGAGCTCAAAGGGACTGAACCCAAGAGACTTCTGAGATACCTCCCTGTATGCAAAGATAAGGCATGGCAAGAGGACGTCCCACTTATGCCTCATGGGTTCTGTTAGACCCTTAATCATGCCCTTCAAGGTTTGGTTGAATCCCTCCACCAAACCGTTACGTTGTGGGTGGTAAGGAGTGGTGAACTTGTAGGTTACACCACACTCCTTCCACACGGATGTCATATACTTCGATATGAAATTGGTCCCATGGTCAGAAACCACCTCTCAGGGGAAGCCCACGCGGGAAAAGATCTCCATTAACGGTTGGCCCACCACTGATGCCGTCGTTGTCCTGATAGGGATTGCCTCCGGGTACCGGGTGGCATGGTCCACCAAGACCAGGATGTACCTGTTGCCCATCGCTGTTTTGGGATCCAGTGGCCCCACAAAGTCCATCCCTACCCTTTCAAAAGGTGTTCCAACAACTGGAAAAGGTTGAAGAGGAGCTTTGACCTTCCTCCCACTCTTACCACTTGCCGGGCAAGTTTGGCAAGACCTGCAATGTCCATCTGACTGCCTTCACATTTAGGGCCAGAAGAAGTGGGTGACAAGCCTGTCAAAGGTCTTGTCCCACCCCAAATGTCCTGCCAAAGGCACGTCGTGAGCCAAACCCAGTAGGAAGGTCCTGAAGTGCTGGGGTACCACCAGCACACGGGCAGACCCAGTCTCAGTGACCTTAGGCTTGCTATACAGGAGACCGTTCTCCCAGGAGAACTAATGTGATCAAGACTGATCACCAGCTGCCTGGTCTGCAGCCTGCCGCCGCAGACCCTCCAGAGAAGGGCACTCCTTCTGCTCCCTGCAGACGTCTTGCCTGGTGGGACCACCTTCTTGTTGCCAATGGGTCAGTTCAGAGATGTCCCCCAGTTCAGCTACCTGTTCCCCTATCGATACCGGGGCGTCCCCCTCAAGGTCAGCCTCCTTCCAGTCCGTGGGAACTTCAGGGGCCGGTTTCCCGCACCCCCTGCCCTTTCTCTTGGCAGTGACCTGGGCCACTGTTTTAGGCTCCAGGTCCTTCTGATCACCCTTCCTGGCCGCCATTGACCGAGTGGACACGCATGCCCACTCTGGCAACCCAAGCATCTCCAAGTGAGACCTGAGCTCAACATCCTTCCACAAGGACTGTTCCAGGTCATTACCTAGCAGACAATCTACAGGCATGGTAGGGCTCACAACCACCCTCAAGGGACCTGAGACCCCCCATTCAAAGGGAACCTGCGCCACCATACACTGGCGTTCCGAGTTGTCTACAGAAACTACTTGGTGGGATGCCCCGGGGACTACTTGCTCCTCAGAGACCAGGTGACACCGGACTGAGGTCACACTGGCTCCAGTATCTCTGAGAGCCTCTACCCTTTTCCCATTGATGGTCACCCAGGGGCTGTATTTCTTTGTGTTAGGGGGCACCTGGTTTCCTTAGACCATCTCACTGTCCCCTAGTGAGACGAGGGTCATTTCTGCGGGATCCCCACCCTTCTGTGGGCACCCCTCCTCCCCAAGCACTACACTAGCCAACACCTTGGTCTGCCCACCGGTGGGTGGCTGTGCCCTCTTGGGACACTTGGGGTCCCCCTTCAAGTGACCCACCTGGTCACATGCAAAACACTTGTGGGGGCCGGTCTCAGCAGGCTTCCCTGAAGAGACCCCTTGTTTCTTATCTCCTGGGGGATGGGAACCTTTACCCTGGGTGTTAGTTTGGGGCCCTTTAGAGAACTCCTGTGCTTTACCCTTGCCCCCCACGTTTCTGCTGGGGACCCTGCCCACCTTTGGCTCAGTCCCCCAAATGCTTTCTTGTGGACCCTGGTACTCACCCAGTGGTCCGCCTCCATAGCAAGCTTCCTGGGGTAAGTCGGCTTACTATCAACCAAGTGCTGGCACAGCTCTGCAAAACATAGACTAGACAAGTGCTCACATGCAATCAAATTGTAGAGCCCCTGAAAATCTGTTACATTACTGCCCTTCACCAAGCCATCCAGAGACCTTCAGAAAGAATCTACACATTCCAACTAAGTGTTGGCATCAGTTTTCTTGCTGGACCTAAACTGATCCCTATACTTCTCAGGAGTGAGACCATACCTGGTGAGGAGAGCGTCCTTCATATCAGCATAGGTGAGGTTCTGCCCCTTACCCAAAGCTATCAGAGTATCCCTAGCTTCTTCTGGAAAGAGAGGCCACAACCCTGCCCCCCAGTTCCTTTCAGGGACCCCATTCATATGAATAGACGCCTCATACCTCTGGAACCACCTTTGTATGTCATCCCCCTTCTTGAATTCCTTGCCTACATTCTTGGAGATGTGCACAATTCTGTAGGACTGCCCTGACAAATTGCTGCCACCATCTGAGCTGGGTCAACTCCTTAGCTCCAGCTCCTTAAGACTTCCTTCATGATCTAAGATCATCTTCCTTTCCTCCATGGCTATTCTTTTGTCTTCCCTTTCAGTTTCTATCCTGAGTTTTTCCAACTCGAACTTCCTTGCTTCCCGCCTCTCCTCCAGCTCCTCTGGGGACAGGCCATTGCTGCCTGGCTTGGAGGGTTCCCCCCCTCCCAAAAGCACATCCACCCTAGGAATAGGCTCCTCCGCCTCTCCACTGAGATCTCCAGACTGCCCACTGACATGTCTGGCTGCTACCCAGGCCCTCAGCACCTTTTGTAGCTCCTCCTTCATGGTGAGACCTCTGACTTGGACCTTTAGGTTTTTGCAAATAGCCTTCAATTCTTTCACATTGTATGATTCCAACCTATCCTCCTCAAAGGCCACTTCACAAGATGCAGCAGATGATGCTCTTGATTCAGGCATGATGAAGTAGCAAGTTCAAGTTCTCAGAAAAAACTGGCAAGATCAAAAATTAGGCCAAAAAGAAAGAGAACCAGTATGTGGTACGTAATGGTCTGCGATATGGTAGTAGTGCACACCAATCACTGTAAGTCAAGTGCAAATGCAAGTCCTATCCTCACCGCTGACAACCAGTGTTAGAAATGGGGGTCTCTTGTTGGCAAGGGTTTGCACCTTGTCCAAGTAGGGACCCTTCCTTCTAGTCAGGATAAGGGAGTTACACTCCTAAAATAACCCCTGCTCACCCCCTTGGTAGCTTGGCACGAGCAGTCAGGCTTATCCTAGAGGCAGTGTGTAAAGCATTTGCACATAACCAACAGTAATACCGTGTAAGCACTACAAAAGGACACCACACCAGTTTAGAAAAATATCCAATATTTTTATATACTTAAGACAAGACCAAAAACAATAAAAATCCACAATACAGTACTTAGAAATCTTCAGTTATCAAAATAAACTTGAAAAACAGTTCCTTGAAGTCGATAGCTCCGTCTGGGGCTATCACGGTGTCGTGAACAACAAATCCAAACAGTTCTGGCTGACCGCGGCATCGTGGGCCAGCTACGGTGTCGGGAAGACCCGCAAAACAGTACCTTCAGAAATGCAGGGTGTCGGCGACCTCTCGTTGAGCTCCGAAAGCACGGCGTCTGCAGGCGTCGGTTCTGGAGGTCGGTGCAGGAGTCGTCGGGCCCTTGAAGTCACACGCGTTGCAGATCGAACTCCTCGCGGGTGAAGTCGGGAGCGCCGGTGTCGGCATGCGTTGGGTGCTGCAGTGCAAAGTGCAGCGGTCCGGCGTGCGGTGCCCTTAGGTCGCGGTGCAGGCAGCAGCTTGGTGACGGTCGTACAGTAGCGTCGGTGAGACCAGGGCTGTGGTGCGAAGTGATGCAATGCTCGTCACGGTGCTGGCAGGTCACAATGCAAGCAGCGGCAGCTTCGTTGCTGAAGCGCTGTCGTCGGCTGATGAACTGAAGTCGATGTCGCTGGCGTCGGTAGGCCAAGGCTGCAGTGCGGGATGAGGATGGTGCGTCGTGTAACTGACGAGCGGTGCCATTGAACCACGGTGCAAGCAGCTGCATCGATGGCGGTGTGAAGCGGCGGTGTTGGGGAAACCAAGGCGGCGTCGTGAAGCGAGGTGGTGCGAAATGCGGTGCCCACAGGTCACGGTGCAAGCAGCGGCTCGGTGGCGTCGTCAGCAGGTGTCTTCGGTGAGACCAGGGTTGTTGTGCGGCGGTGCCCTCTGTGGTGCCTTCAGGACACGGAGTCGGCAGCGGCGTCGTAGACTGCGTTGGTTTGCTTTTTCTTCTGTTGCAGCACAAAACACACAGTCCCCAGTGCTGAGGGCAGAAGAACTTGAAGTCTTTGCTGTTCCTGAGACTTCTTGAACAGGGGGAAAGCTCTACCTCAAGCCCTTGGAGAAACTCACAAAAATAGATTGCATAAAGTTCAAGTCCAGTCCTTTCACTGCCCAAGACAGAAGCAGCCACTGCAGGCCAACACAGCAAAGCTCACAGCAAAGTGGTTGTTCCTCCTCACAGCTTCTCCAGTGCTTCTTCTTGGCAGTCTTCTTGGTCCAAAAGAGTTCTAAAGTTCTGGGGTCTGGGCCCCAATATTTATACCACCAAATCCTTTGTTCTCTGAAGGCAAAGAGTGTCTGTACCCAGCCCAAACCAGTTCTGTCCTCACTGGTGCAGCTTCCTGGCAGGGGCTGGAGATGGCATTGTGCAAGGCAGACCAGGCCCATTCAGGTGCAAGGAAATCTCCTCCCACTACTCTAAATGCAGCCCAGGTCTATTCAGCCCAGCCCTGACCCATCAGGCTCTCTGGAGCCACTGCCCCTCTCCAGCCCCTACCATCCCAAAGCCAGACAGTCAATCTGCAACCCTAGCAGAGGCACACAGGATGGCTAAGCAAGAAAATACCTGCTTTCTAAAAGTGGTATTTTCAAACACAGAATGTAAATATCATCTTCACTAAAAGATGCATTTTAACATTCTGAGTCCAGACATACTAAACTTTATTTTTCTACCTTGTTCCCAGGGGTAGTTATGTTTATAAGATGGTATAAACAAACTCCCCATTCTGTCCTATGGGAACAGGCAGCCTTGCAATGGTGAAAAACGAAACACACTGTAATTCACTACCAGGACATGTCACACACATCAGTACATGTCCTACCTCTAACATACACCGCACTCTGCCCACAGGGGTACCTTGGGCCTACCTTAGGGGTGACTGACATGTAGAAAAAGGGAAGGTTGGGGCCTGGCAAGTGGGTGCACTTGCCAGGTTGACATGGCAGTTACAAACTGCGCACAGGCTCTGTGGTGGCAGGTCTGAGTTACCTTTTCAGGGCTACTTCTGTGGGTGGCACAACCAGTGCTGCAAGCCCACTAGTAGCATTTGATTTACCAGCCCTGGCACTCTCAGTGCACTTTACTATTGCCTCACCAGTAAATCAAATATGCCAATCATGGAAACACCAATCCATAACATAATTTTTATTTTTTATTTTTTTATTGTTTATTTATGTTTTATTCAACATTAACAACCAGTTCCAAATATTGATTCCAGCACATGTACAGTTGGTGAGACATGGCAATATATCACATAGGCTATAGGTGTGGCATTAGTCTTTGATTCAGCACTATTAAGCATCTAACATTGACAGCAAAAGGCCTGCACTCGAGCTTGTCCATATATGAGTAGGCAAATTATTGCTACAACCTGGAATAAGAATGAACACAGAAATCCATGGGGAACATTTCAGCTATGCAATTGGTCATTATTTACACAGTCCACAGAGTAATTTTGCTGTTTTAGTCGCATGTGTGTTGGTACAACAACATTATGTAGGCACTGAGGTTGTGTCAGCTGGCATCAGGAGTGGGTGCTCTATCAGGTACATGGTGAGAGGGGCCCATATATCACGCGGTCTAGAGGATGTGGCAAGCAAGTCAGCATATGTATTCAGCTGCTCCTGCCACAGGATCAGGTGCCCCATCGACAGGCCACCCGCCGTCTGGCTAATAAGATGCTAAAATTAACGAATTTACGTTGGGCAGTTGGGATCGTCTCAGTATACCCCAACAAAGCTAGCATCGGGGACCTCAGTAGCTCCAATAGGGTCATATGTGCCAAGGCTTCGAAGACCTGCTGCCAGTACGAGTATACTACCCCGCAGGACCACGCCAAGTGGAGGAAGTCTGCATTATCTGTGTTGCATCAATCACATCGTGCATGGTCTCGCAGGCCATAGCAGTGTAGTCGGTCAGGGGTATAGTACATTCGATGTAGGAATTTATAAGGTGTGATACGGAGTCGGCTATTCGAGGAGACAAGTTCCGTTTGCTTACAGCAATAATCCCATTGCTGGTCTGTGATATCGCAGCCCAGTTCCGAGCTCCACTTGGCACGAGCTGGGCAGGGCTTATAATCAATGTCTGTATATAAGCTATGATATAGTGTCGACACAAGATGGGAGGCTTCCGGGGCTCGCAATACATGATGTAGTGGCGCAACTGTGGGGGGTTCTGTGGGGTATGCCGGCGTGTATTCTCGAATGCCCTGTCTCAGTCTCACATATAGAAATATATCCATAGAGGAGGCCTGTGCTTTTTGAAAAAGTTGTGACATGTCCTTAAATGTGCCATTCAGATAGAGATCCCCCCAGTTGTGAATCTGGAATTTTGATTTAGTCTTGGAGAAGATCCCCTCTGATAGTAGAGGCATCTGCGGGTGATACGTAAGTGGGAGTACCGGAGAATACAGCATTGGTGCCTTGAGTATTTGGAGGAGACGCTGCCAGGCTTTAATAGTACAGTCTATAGAAGATGGTCCCCCGGTCCTATTTTCAGGCTCAGCTAGGATTATCCCATCTAGGGGAATGGGATGTGCCAACCAGTGTTCTGTGGCAATCTGGGGTGTGTACCTGGGAGGATGGAACCAATAATGTGCAAAGTGCGCCTGTGCACATAGATAATACAATTCAAAATTCGGTACGTCAAAGCCTCCCTGTGAGTATGGCCGAGTTAGGATCTCCCACTTTAATCGTGGTTGCTTTCCCCCCCCAAACCAGCCGTATGAGCTCGGTTCTCAACAGTTTAAAAAAAGGTCGCCCAGGGTATAGGGGAATGTTTAAAAAGAGATATAAAAATTTAGGAAGGATGACCATTTTTATAAGCGAGATACGACCTGCCATTGTGAGCGGCAAGGCCATCCATCTAGTGATGCAGTGTGTAACGTGCTCTAGCGCACAGCCATAATTACTGCGCAGGAGCTCGTCACGGTCATTCGTGACCTGTACCCCCAAATACTTAACCTGGTCAGTACACCACTCCATGGGATAGTCCGTAGGGAAGGGCTGCACGGCTGCAGTGAGTGGGAATAATTGCGATTTTGACCAGTTAATGGTGATACCGGACAGTCCACCAAATCGTATGAATTCTCGCAGCAACGGATTAAGATTATGGATCGGGTCTTTTACGTATAAAGTGACATCGTCCGCATATAATGAGATCAAGACAGGGCATAGAAAGCACCTAAGGGCTTTGTCCGAATGGTGTTGCCGGAACCTCGCTGCGAGGGGTTCGATAGCAAGGGCAAACAGTAGCAGGGACAGAGGGCATCCCTGCCGGGTGCCCCTCGTGAGTCTAATGGGGGAGGATACATGCCCATTTATGCGCACCCGAGCCATGGGGGATGTGTATAGAAGCTGGATCCATGAGAGGAACCTGACCGGGAGTCCCATGCACTGCAATATGGTGAACAGATAGTCCCACTCCACCGAGTCGAAGGCTTTTGTGGCGTCTAAAAAAAACGCCACGGTCGCCAGCTTCGGGTCAACACTGTGCATGACGGAAAACAGCGTTTGCAAATTATAAGAAGTCGCCCTACCCGGTATAAATCCCGCTTGGTCAGGCAGCACTAACTTCTCCATTAATAGACGGAGTCTATTCGCCAGAAGCTTGGCCAGGATCTTTGCGTCCGTGTTAATTAGGGATAGCGGTCTATACGAATCGCATTGATCCGTAGGTTTTTCTGGCTTGAGCAGGGAGATGATTAGGGCTTCTCTCATAGAGGCCGGTAAAATTTGGGACTCCAGTGCTTCCTCATAGACCTCCCCTAATATGGGTATCAACTGTTCCATGTAGGCCTTGTAAAAATCTGCCGGCAGCCCATCAGAACCCGAAGCCTTACCGGATTTCAGTTACATAATCGCTTCTTTGAACTCATCCACCTCGAAGGGTGCGGCTAGAAATTCCCGTTGGGAGTCACCCAGCCATCCCAAGGCGATATCATTTAGGAAAGGATTGAAATCCGGGGGACGGTACGTCTGGAGGTGTATAGTGTCTTATAGAATGTGGTGAATGTGTCAAGAATGTCACGGCTATCTTTATGGCGCATGCCAGACGTATCTAATACCTCCAAGATATAATTAGAAAATTTCGGCTTTTGTATGCTTTGAGCTAATGCTCTGCCCGGCCTTTCTCCTTCCCCATACCGGTGGGCAGTGAAGTGTTTCCCCCGAAACCGAGCTTCCCGTTCAGCGGTATCTGTATATTCGGTGAGTTTATTTCGAAGGTCAGTTCTCCATGTGCCCGATGAGTCCTGCCACATATCCGCTTCCAACAGCTTGAGTTCACCCTCCAGTTTACGTAAATTGCGCCGTATGTCTCTAAGCACCCCAAAACTCTTTGCCATACAAAAACCACGGATTGTGACTTTAAAAGCGTCCCAAAGAGTGCCCACGCTAGTCACTGACCCTTTGTTACGGTTAAAGAAATCTGATATCTCCTCTCCCAATTCAGCCTTAAACACTGTGTCTAAGAGCGCTTCGGGTACCAATCTCCAACTGAAGGGGGGGGCGATGGTGCAGGGGAGAGTTAACTGTAAAGTCACGGGCGAATGGTCGGAAAATGTTTTAGCCAGATGCGACACAGATGTTATCCAAGGGGTCACCCCCTTGGTGACCAACCAATAGTCTAAGCGGGACCAGGCAGCACGGGCAGTGGTGTGGTACGTGCCTTCCCTCCTCCCCGGGTGCCAATGCCGCCATGCATCAACCAGCCCATGATCCTGAAGGAGCTGCGTGAGAAGCTCCTGCGTACGCCTATAGTGGTGTGGTTGCGGATGGGAACGATCGATTGCAGGATGTAATGTTGCGTTAAAATCCCCACCCCAAATGATATGTGTGGAGCCGACTTTTAGGATCTGTCCCCATAGAGAAGTGTAATAGCCAGGATCGTCGATGTTAGGACCGTAACAACATACCAGAGTGAGGGACTGCATGTACCCCAGAGCAGGCAGTATCTACCCTCTGAGTCGCTCAGTGAGCCTCCTAAGACAAAGGGGGTGCCTTTTTTAATTAATAATAATGTGCCCCTGGAGTAGGAGGAATACGAGGAGAATAGCCTTATCGACGCCCACCTAGTTCCAAAGCAGGACTTCCCGTGGGGAGTTGTGTGTGTTTCCTGCAGTGCAGCTATATGTATTTGGTGCCGATCCATGTAGGATAAAAGTTGTCTGCATTTCCGGGGGTCCCTCAGGCCTCTGACATTCCAGGTTAGTAGATTAATCTTCAGGGGATCAGCTTTCGATACCATGCTCATGTTGGGCCTGGAGAGTGACCGATGCCGAATGTGGGAATCAAATTGTGAGCATTGCCATGTGTGTCAATGTATTCAGTTGGTGCTGTATCATGTGGAAACATTTTAAAATAGTGCAACAGAACTTTACCCACCCCCACCCACCACAGCACCCCAATCATGCCGGGAATCACCCACCCATCTAAGCCCCAAATAAGCAGTAGCAGAGCATAGTCAATGAAGGTATTACACAGAGTTATAACAAAAGTAAAGAAAAAAAAACCCAACAAGTGGTAAGGGGGATTTCTCATATGGGGGGTCGCCAGGGCAACACAAAAACAACCACTCCTCGCTCCGCCAGCGGCCGGGTATGCTTGGTGTCCCAAAAGGGGATAAAGCCGGCCTGGGGGGGAGGAGGGGGGTCACTTGGCTCTGTAGTGTAGCTCCTATTTCCCTAATAGGCTCTGCGCATTGGAATAATATATCCTATAGGTTTGACATAGGACTAAGGTCAGTATGTCCCTATCGAGTATATAAAACTTAATTACTTGTGCCAGCTAGCTCAGAGGCCACTAGAAACTCCTTGACAACAAGAAGGGAGTAGTTTCTGGCAGCCGCAAAACATGACCAATATGTTTCCCTTTTAGAATCAGAACGTGTCCCAGAGTCGTGGAAACACTAGATAACTATTTCACTCAGCTCAATCGTGCATGCTTAGTTTTCCTCAGAGTTACACAGAAATAATAGACGGGCGTTTTCAATAAAAGATTTATTGAACAGTCTTGTTTCTGGTGTAAGTATAATGTGCTGTTACGATCACAAGACAGTATGCGAGATAAATAATGTACAGGGTGAGCAGTAGAAATAAATAATACTGCGATAGCATTATCTTTTAGTACAAATGCTGTTACATAAATAACACAGACTAAAAATGCGAGTACTCATACGATGCGGTGCTAAGCTAGTTCTACCCCAATGTACCTAACCTAACCTAGGTGTAGGACGAGGTATGAAGTAGGTGAAGTATTCCTTACTATGGTATGCTAAGAGTATGTTAAGCCTAGTATGCCTAGTATGCCAAGAGTCCCTCTAGGTTCTTATCAGCTCCATACCTGAGGAATGAGAGAGGTTGGAATCTCTTTGCCAGACTCGAACTCCAACACCCCGCAAGGGAAGTCAGATCACTGGAAGCTGGAAGCTGGGCTCTCTGCGTGCAGGGAATGGCAGCGTCTTCTCAGTGCGTCAGGCCGGGATACGGGCTCCTCTGAAGTCGAGGTCTCCTCTAGTTTACAGGGGCTAGGGAAGGTATATTTATACCTGAGAGTACCTTAGGAATGTTAGCATTGACGTGAATTGGACAACGAAAGATGTCATGAATGAACCCCTAAGGAATAATGGTTCATGCATAATAGATGAGGCCTTGAAGAAATCAATAGTCCTGGGCTAGGGAAACTCCCGCAGCCTAAGGGTCTGTTCTTCATGAACTCGTTGTGACGTTAGGGTGGACGGATGTCAGAGACCATGCCTGTATTTGGAGTGCACGGTTTAATGCTTAAATAAGGCCTGGTATTCTATGCCTATATAAGGGCAGGGCGAATTGTGCCTATATAAGGACATGATATTGGAAAGCCCGTTATGGACACCCTAAGAGGAATACAACACCCACTCCACTTTCGTGTATACGATAATACATAAATGCTAAACATTTAAAATGCTAAACATAAAAATGGAGTACCGTATATTTCTAAAATATTTCATAAAACCATTTAAAAAGGCATTTAAAAAAACATATTAGAATGCAAAAAGGTACTGTACATTCGAAGCATAGCTTATCATTTCAGGCATAAAGTTTGAAAATAAATGCAATTGGAATGAAATAAGCAGTAATATTTACATGTGACAGAAAATGATCGATAAGTTGTTCAAAAATTAAAGTCATTTCATGTCAGGAAAATTAAATGAACTGTTTTTAGACACATAAGATGACTAAATGTCTTTGGAAGGACCGCCAAGTCTGTACTATAAGGCTAGTTCTACTTTAAGCAGATTGAAGTTCCATTTTCCTTCGAACAAATGGGAAAAAGTTCAATTTTTGGTAGAGTTCCAAGTTTTTGAAAAATGAAGGCCAAATTGTTGCTGTATTTCTGGAACACTGTATGCTGAATCAGAGTTAGTTTACGGATCTGGTGTAAACATTAGATCATCTATTTCTATAGACAAAACATCATCCACTGTAGTTGGTGTGAGTTGGAACACCTCGTGCAGCAGGTTAATTGCACAGAGATGTGAAGCATTGCTTTCAATTGTCGCAATGTTCGCGTCCGTTTGTTACCTGTGTGCCTGTAGTTCTTTCTCGTACCTCAGCAGCTGCCGGAAGCGTCTGTGAGATCTCAATGAATGCTGTCATCAGGATAGGAAGCCGCTGGGGACAACACATAGCATGGGCCGTTATCTGGTCCAGCAGAGTATCGACGTCCGTTGGCGCATCCGATGGAAATGTTAGACAGGTGTCCAACACGCATTCTATACCGCATAGCAGGCATCGTAGAACAGGTAAGATGCAATCTTGCCAGATTGGTCTAAAGGACAGGAACCATGTGGTATTAAGGTCCCGTGAGACGATTTATGCCCAAAAGCTGTACTATTTGCTCACAGCACTTTCGTTCAAGGAGAGCTTTCTCCATGTCGCTCGGAGTGATGTCGGCGAATTGGCTGGCCATAGCGCAATAGCAGGAAGAGAAATAGAATTCCGGCAACAAGTGCTAGAATTAATGGTATGCCACCAAACACCGAATGTGCAAAGTTCGGGATGATTCCGAGTATTGCCTGGAAAGGTGCTAACAGACCCGAGCAGATGCCCTTAAATACATGTACAATTCCTGTTGTATCAGACATGTTGAAAATTCGTCCTATCATTTCCATGAAATGTATAGGGCAGTTTGTACGTATTAAAGGCTGTATCTCAGCCGAAGTCCTTGCAATTTGCAGATCATAGGTTTCTTTGGCCGAGGTCAAAGGCACTGTTTGTTGTAAAAGCATGTCTTTCATTCTGCTTAAAGTATCAAATCTTATAAAAGAGACATTCAGCGAAGGCCATAGAGGCGACTCCCTGACTGTGGCTATTGGGGGAAACAATACTTGCATACAGCAAGTGACCCTGGAGTTGACCGTTACTAGATATGGGATACCTGGCAGCATGCCACAGCAACTCTGATCATTCAACATGAGGTAACTCCCATTTGAAAGTTGTCCGAACGTTGGATTAATCACAGCAGCTGGTGTACCCTGCTGATGGCAAGACAAATTTGCCACAGAACCATTACAAGCCCCGTGCAAGGAAATGTCCTGACATATAAGTGAACTGCTTAGTGCACGTTTACAGTTTTTACCGCTCAAAAACACTTCACGATCCCCGCTCCAACATCTATATGTATACGGTAAAGCCCACGATGTCTTAATGTATTCCTTACCCAACCTTTCATATTTGCCTGCTTGCATTTGTCTGAGGCAATACTGAAACTGAAAAGTACTCACAGGTAATGTTATTTTGCCATGAATAAGCCATTCTGTAGCTGGTTTTTCTGCCACAGTGAATGGTAACTTTTCCAGTTTTTCAATGCTCAGCACTGTATACTCTGCTCCTCTTTGTGCCAGTTCGATCTGTTTATCAGTGAGATTGTATTCTGCAAACAGAGCCGTTGTGTTGATGAAACGCCATAGGCACATAGCCCGCTCGCAAAGATTGCAGCGTCCAGCTTAATAACATTATAGAACGTATTTGAGATTGGCCTTGTTGTAACATCGCCAAATCTTGTTCTAGAATGTCGATAGCAGAGGATACAATGCCATCCAATGAATATATTCTGGAGGACAAAGTTGTTAACCCATTGTCGACCACAGAGAGTGTTTTCTCTAAATTAATACGATCAAGTTCACATATTCGTTCTTCGGCCTCTATCTGTGATACCTTCCAAGCTTCATTATAAGCAGCAAAAATACCGGCATATATGAAACGTTTTTGACGCGGTTTTCTTGGTCCAAGCAAGAAATCCCTAAGATCTGCGTCTTTTGCAAGTAAGGATAAGTGTTGTTTTACATCCTGTAGTGTAGATGTATGCAGCCAATCGAGGCATAATTTCCCTACACTGTATGTTGTTACTACCCCCGGATGTTGTCTTTGGACGTATCTTGGGTCTGGCCTATGAATGGTAAAACCCTGAGTTTTATTCAGGAATCTTTCCTGACAGTTATTCGTGTCTGTGGGCCAGATCAACCATTTTTTCCAATCAGGATTAGATCTGTTGAGTTGTAGTATATTGTCTACTGTCACCACTGCCTGTGTTTCATTATTTTTTGCAGGAGTTGGTACAGAAGGTGTATTCATCTCTTTTATCTTGGCTAATCCAAGACAAGATGTTTGTTGGATAGTTTCATTCAAAAACATTATTTGTTCAGGGATGATGCAGGCTCTAAATAAAGCTTCTATCCCCTGTACTTGCCATTCTTTAGTACCCCACAACGTTTTTGTGTCTATTGTGTCTTTCCAAAAGTCGAAACCTTGTCTAGACAGTTGGGTATTAAATATTGCAGAATAAATCTGTTTTGTATTTGTTAACATAATTTTCAGTCCTGTTTTGTTTACATTTTTATAGTAAAACATTTCTGGATCAGATGTATTGTAACCTGAAAAATATGGAAATTTACTGGCAAATGTTTTTGAACTACCTTTAGGTGGTGTAGGACAATGTTCCCATTGGTTAAACATAAACACATTTCTTGGATATGCAGATTTATGCAAATAATGATGACCATAGTGGTTATAACAATACAGTTGTTCATAGTCTGATGAACCCTCTAAATATTCATTTTTAGAAAATGCAGCAGATTTTTCTAGGTCAAACATAATGTCAGTCACAGTTTCAAAGTCCCAATCATCAGAATAGGTACTGGACATGATTAGATCACTTAGTGTAATTTTAAACAAATGTGGAATGTTCAATTCTTCCGTTGGACCGAATATATCAAAATCTGTTTTGTCCCACACTATACCATCGTGTATAGGAACAGCTGTGATGTTCACTGATGACAAGTCTCTTGCTTCACGATGGGAAGATTTATGAGGTTTCAAAAGTACGTTTACGTCTTTTCCTTCAGTGTTCACATGGATGTATCTGCCACTTATAAGCACGCTTACAGTTGTTACCAAAGCTAGCCAGAGCAGAAAAACAAAAAGTCCAGATGTAATCCAGAGTTCAATCCATGGAGAAACCAAATAAGTCTTTTTCAGAAAGTGAAGAAAGTCTTGTATTTGCTGCTTGAATTTCAATGACACTGGCGTCGTTTCAGGTTCACTCGGATCTTCTGAGAACGTATCAAAGTTAATGAAGTAGCCAGAAGCAGTTCTGTCAATTGTTGGAATTGCATCAGGATTTGTAGAAATCACTGGAACCAGTTCATCACTTGTTACGTTGGTGTAGACAGGTGTATTTGGACGAACTGTTACTTGTTCTTCAAGAGGGATGATTTCCATAGCATTGTTGCTTAGTCCTTCATCTGTTTCAGCTGAATTCTCGATGGTTATCAGTCTTTCAGTATGAACCTCTTGGATAGTAGCGAGAGGAGTGCGTTTGCTACTAGGTCGGAGTCCACGAGGCCTACTATTTAGTATTGGCCACATACTGTGGTTTGATGAGGTCGATGGACACAAATCTTTTCTCCTTTCTTCCAGCAAGGGGCGGCAGTAGTACTGTTCTTGTTCCTTGAACTGCTAGGACAGGTACTGGTTGTCTGTAAGAAGGTCCAAATTCCTTCTTGTCCGCAATTTTTCTCTGACTAGATCCCCAACTTTTGGAATCCAGACAGGCCTTGCTGGGACAGCCTTTTGATCCCCAGTGGTGGTTGGCTGTAGGAATACGTTGCTTTGTTTGGTTCTTAATTTGTTTAAGTCCTGTAAAACAGCCAAACGATCTTTGATATCAAAGGGTTTATTTTCCACCACTGTGCCTACGTTTTCTAAGTCTGGTACCCACATTCTTGTCCCAAATAGGACCTCATATGGAGTGACCCCCCCTAGAGAACTTCTTGGCAGGTTGTTAAGTGCACGTTGAACTCCACTAAGGTGTTTGACCCACCCGTCACCCGAGCCTAATACTCTAGCTGTTATAGACTGCTTTATGTCCCGGTTTTTCCTTTCCACAACCAAATTTCCCTCAGGATGGAATGGAGAGGAGTACCGCAATGCAACGCCCAGACTGGCCATGGCGTCTTTGTAAGCCCTAGAGCTAAACGCAGGACCCTGGTCAGAATGTAGCGTGCCTATTGCGTATATGCAGATAAAGACTCGCAAATCTTTTATAACAGTTCGAGCGTCAGCTGAGCGCTGAGGCCATAACCATAGGAACCTAGAGCATGAATCCACTGCAACCATGATATATTTATAATTACCGTCCCTGTGCAAGGTACCGCAGTGGTCCAGGTAAACACAAGCTAATGGTTTGTCTGAAATTAACAGGGGTGTCTGCGCAGGACGTTTCACTGTGGAGACTTTCATCTGTTGGCATATATCACATTCTAAAACATAGTTCTTTGTTTGTTTTCTAATGCCAGGCCACCAATATCTTTGCTTGAGTAAAGATACTGTTGCAGAAACACCTGCATGGGCAGAAGCTATCCCTTCGTGTGCTGCTAGGATTAGTCCTAATCTGCGTTCCTTGTTTGGAATTACCCTATCCCCCACTCCAGGGATTCGAGCAAAAGGAACGTTGTTCGCATCAATTACATAAGAGTACTTGAGTGGAAACTTTTTGGTAACGCTGCACTGCTGCCTTTGCTTGAAGCATTGACAGCCAACATTATCTCACCGTCTATTTTTGTTTTTGAACGAGTGATCGCAGCTACGGAAGCCGTTTGCACAGCCCCCTTTGCAGCTTCGTCAGCCAATGAATTCCCTGCAACGTGAATGCCATCACGTTGATGACTCAGTGTGTGTATCACGTGAGCCTTTGGTAGTTCGTTTTTCAACTGAACTACTTGTTCCCAAAGCAATGTGTGCTTTATTGTGCCACCTTTCGCATCTCTGAAACCTTTTTCAAGCCAGTTTTGTATATATTCATTATACGACTGCACACAGTAAAAGGAATCGCACACTATTAGTGTGGGGAATTCTCGATCTGTACTTTCAAGTGCCTATTTGAATGCTTGTAGTTCAGCTCGCTGAGCTGTACAATCTCCTAGAGACTGCGTTTTTGTGACCATAGGTCTGAAGATGCCATTTCGCATGCGACCTTTAACGATAGCACACGCTGCACTGTAAGCTTGCTTACCCCCTATTGCGGGTTGTGCGGATCCGTCAGTGTAAATTATGAATTCGTACTGATCGAGAGGCAGAATTTCAGTAGGCAGGGGACATTCATGTTCATACTGCAGGAATGCTTGTGTTTTCAAATCTGGATCAAAAACATATTCAACATCTGTTGCAGCAAGAGAATTAGCCCATTGTATCCATCTTGGATGCAATGCTTTAGCATTTAGAATGCTTGCTTTTGTAACCGCTTCTAAAGCAGGTACCGGGGTTACGACAATAATGCGTTTCCCTTGGGCTAAGGCTCTTTCTTTTGCTACAGCGGTTTGAACTGCTGTTAGAATTTTTTCAGTTGAACTGAAGCGCATTTTCGCTTGTGTGTACAAATGGGATTTGTATGCAATTGGTATTTTCTCACCCTCATTGAAGGTTAAGTAGGTGAATCCACATTGACCCGAAATTATTCGGATCACCAAATTTCGTTCACTTACGCGTGTTTGTAAGTGATTTGTTGCTAACATGTTAGCCTGGAGTGAACGCAAGATTTCTGTGTGTTCCTGTGTCCAGTTTTTGATTGAAAAATCAGGTTTGATTAATGCGTAGAGAGGTTTAACCCTTTCTGCGTAGTTTAGAATGTATGTTCTTCCAAAATGTAAGAAACCCAGGATTGATTGTAAGTTTTTTAGCGTTTTTGGAGGTTGGAGCAGCGCACACTTTTCTAGAAAGTTAGCTGCCAAGCTCTTGCCTTCACTTGAAAGCTCATATCCTAGAAATAGGACATTGAGATGGGCAATTCTAGACTTCTTAAAGTTGAATTTGTAACCCTCAGAGGCGAATCCCAGTATAATGGTGCTCACCCTGTTCAAGTGTTTTTCCAGGTCATCGTCTGTCAGATAAATGTAATCGACATAGGACAATGCCTCATTGTCATAAATTTGTAGTAACTCCATTACCCTCGCTGAGAATAAACCTGGGCTATTCTTGAACCCTTGTGGGAGTCGACAAAAGAGACGCTGGGTCCCCATTATGGAGAATGCTGTTAAGTACCTGCTTTCAGGTGCTATGTTTTGACAAAAGAAACCATTTGAGATGTCTAATGTGGTTTTATATTTTTTACGCACAATGTTATTCATTAATGCTGTGCTATGTGCATTTTGCACTGCAAAAGTTTTAGAACAAGTGTTTAGGTGTCTGTAATCCAAAACTAGACGTTATGTTTTGTCTGGTTTGGAGACAGGAAACAAAGGATTGTTCATTGAGGAGGTGCATGTTTCAATCACCCCTTGGTATTCAAGTTGATCTAAGATCTCCCTGACCTGTTTTTTAGCTTCTTGCTTTATTGGGTACTGGCTTTGTGCAGTTGGTTCATGTTTCAGATGTATTTTATGGTGAGGTGAATCCTCATCCCATCCTACATGATTTTTATATAATGCTGGGGCCTGGGCCACTGCCCATTTCTTGGCATATGTATATCTTAGATGCATTGGTATATGGTTGGAGAAGGCAGGCATAATAATGTCCTCGCCATGTGGGCACTCCCTGACAAATTGTGGTGGCCAGTCTTTTTCTGCTAGAAGTATGTCATAGCCCTTTGATAGTTTTTCCCAAAAAAGTGCTTTCACCTGTCTAGGTTTGTCTCCCTCCATCCGGAGTGTTATTTCAAATAACCTTTGTGGAGTACTAACCCTGGTGTCTACAGTCTCAACTGTGATGTACTCATTCAAGTCCACTATCTCCAGAAGTTCCCTCAGGTTCCGGCGAACTATTGTGACTTCTGCTGCACTGTCCAGCATGGTCTGAGCCCATTCTCCATTCTTGAGTTGTGTTCTCAGTATTCTCGGCATGTCTAATCTTTAGACCTGCTACCTTCTTTTTGGAGAATTGAGGTTTTGTTTTTGTTTTTGAAGCGTGTTTGTCGTCTTTCGATGTCACGCGTTCTTCTCTGTGTTCCGTCCGTCCTCTTCTTTCCGAAGTCTGTGGTGAGATCTGAAAGGGACGAGAGGAACGTGTATCAGTATCATGATACCTATCAGGTTTTCTCAAATTATCCCTATTCCTGAGGTTATACCTCCTTTCAGAGGGCTCCTTTTGAGGAGACCTACCTCGGGATTGAGAACGTTTCTCATTTGAATTTTGTTTATTAGACTCCCACTTCTTTTTAGAAGATGTAGGAGTTTGTTTAATTGAGTCCTTCTCAGGACTTTCAGATAGTTTTGGTTTCAGTGGTCTTCCACCCAAACTATCTCTGCCTAATTCTGCATAAGATTGTTCTATTATTCTGGGTAGCTCAGTTTGATGTTCTGTAACATCGAATTCCCTCAATTTTTGGCGGATCGCAACTGCTGCTGCCTCCCCTTTAATATTAGATAATATTATTGTTGAGACCTGGTTGAAATTTTTCAGTAATTTCATACCTAAATTTAGAGCAGGCTCTGCCCCGTATTCGTTTTGAATTTGTTTTAGGACATCAGGTATTACCGCAATTGACGGAATACCATGTGTTTTAGTATAGATGGCAGCAAAGACTGAGCCCCAAGTGGTGCAGTCTTCCAGTTGTGGTGTGATCCCCATCGGTAAACTGATTGTTAGGATTCTGTGTTTCTCATGCGGGCTAGTATTTGGAAATACTGCTTCGATTTGAGTAATTTTTGAGCTATCCAAAACGGAATTTGCTCACGTTTTGTGGGCATTTTACCCATGACTGAGTTGAGAGTCTGTGTTGTAATTTTTAGTGTATTCCCCTGTTGGGGAGTTGGATTTGGATATGTCAATGGTGGTCGGACTGTAAAAGTCTGCATGACATATTGGACTAATTGTCTGTAAATTTTTATTAACTCTTTTATTTGAGTATGTAATTCCTCATCTGTCATTATATCCAGTTCAGGATGAGGTGTGTAGCCGGCTAAAATCGGCCATGTTGCTCCTGGTCTACCTAGTGGACCGAGCCTGGTAATGTTTTTGTGATGTTTTAGGGCACCTTTAAACCAGAGCTGATGCTCTTGGTATGTTAATGGAATTTCAATATCCTCGAAAGGAATGTATTCCTCTGGTAGATCATCTTCTTTGTAGAAGTGAAATGTTTGTGATGTTGGATTGCATTCAGGAAGTAGTACCCATGAATTGAATACCTCTGTTTGAAATGATTCATGTGCCTCTATCACGAAAACTGCTCTACCTCCTCTTGGCGATAGGCCATGTTTTATAAGTTTTAGAGTTATGGCTCTTCTTAAGTTTTGAGGGATGTGAACAACATCCTCCTCAGTTTCATTTAAACCTGTAAGGTTAAAAACTGCTGCTTGGGCTGGATCAGCCGCAGCTCCACCGTTTCGGTGTTATTGTCTCCGTCAGGCATTTTTTTTTTGAAAATGTAGAACAAGTTTCAAGGAAACAAAGATGAGGTGCACAATATTTTGGAACTCTGTATCCTTCAACGTTGAGCAAACCAAACAGCTTATATATAGGGTACTGCCCTATGTAGCCGTGGTGGATACTTAACCCTGCCCACTCCAGACGTCTTTTGGAGTATATGGGTAGGGGTCTTGAGAGAAAAAAGCACGGCTGAGTTACTCAGTATCTAATGTTGAATTACCGCCTTACCAAACCGTTGGGCACCATGTAGTGTAGCTCCTATTTCCCTAATAGGCTCTGCGCATTGGAATAATATATCCTATAGGTTTGACATAGGACTAAGGTCAGTATGTCCCTATCGAGTATATTAAACTTAATTACTTGTGCCAGCTAGCTCAGCGGCCACTAGAAACTCCTTGACAACAAGAAGGGAGTAGTTTCTGGCAGCCGCAAAACATGACCAATATGTTTCCCTTTTAGAATCAGAACGTGTCCCAGAGTCGTGGAAACACTAGATAACTATTTCACTCAGCTCAATCGTGCATGCTTAGTTTTCCTCAGAGTTACACAGAAATAATAGACGGGCGTTTTCAATAAAAGATTTATTGAACAGTCTTGTTTCTGGTGTAAGTATAATGTGCTATTACGATCACAAGACAGTATGCGAGATAAATAATGTACAGGGTGAGCAGTAGAAATAAATAATACTGCGATAGCATTATCTTTTAGTACAAATGCTGTTACATAAATAACACAGACTAAAAATGCGAGTACTCATACGATGCGGTGCTAAGCTAGTTCTACCCCAATGTACCTAACCTAACCTAGGTGTAGGACGAGGTATGAATTAGGTGAAGTATTCCTTACTATGGTATACTAAGAGTATGTTAAGCCTAGTATGCCTAGTATGCCAAGAGTCCCTCTAGGTTCTTATCAGCTCCATACCTGAGGAATGAGAGAGGTTGGAATCTCTTTGCCAGACTCGAACTCCAACACCCACGCAAGGGAAGTCAGATCACTGGAAGCTGGAAGCTGGGCTCTCTGCGTGCAGGGAATGGCAGCGTCTTCTCAGTGCGTCAGGCCGGGATACGGGCTCCTCTGAAGTCGAGGTCTCCTCTAGTTTACAGGGGCTAGGGAAGGTATATTTATACCTGAGAGTACCTTAGGAATGTTAGCATTGACGTGAATTGGACAACGAAAGACGTCATGAATGAACCCCTAAGGAATAATGGTTCATGCATAATAGATGAGGCCTTGAAGAAATCAATAGTCCTGGGTTAGGGAAACTCCTGCAGCCTAAGGGTCTGTTCTTCATGAACTCGTTGTGACGTTAGGGTGGACGGATGTCAGAGACCATGCCTGTATTTGGAGTACACGGTTTAATGCCTAAATAAGGCCTGGGATTCTATGCCTATATAAGGGCAGGGCGAATTGTGCCTATATAAGGACATGATATTGGAAAGCCCGTTATGGACACCCTAAGAGGAATACAACAGCTCGTCATAGAGTTTTACTGACTGCCATAGTGAAAATGAAGTTCAGACAGGGTTTGCATCAGGGGGGAGACAAGATCCGGGAGTCAAATAGAGTCACTTATCTGGATTCAGCCACCGTCAGTCCATACGTCATCCCCAGACTGGCACACTATCGCCGTCCAGCCCGCGGGGTCTAACCGCAGGGAGGGCCCAGGGCATTGATATCCGCAAGGAGCACCAGCCTCGCGAAGGGTCCACATGATACTCCATGCACGGCCTGTAGAAAAAAGGGCATCAATCTGTTTGAGGAGACGACGATCTAGAGACTTGATCTTCCGATGCATGTCCAGGAGAGTGGTGCTGAACCGTTTTAAGGAATTCCTCCACCTGGTGCGGATTGATGAAGATGTTGCTTTTGCCTCGGTGTGTGACCCTCAAGCGTGCCGGGTATAATAGAGCATATTCAATCTGAGCTTTCCGGAGCTTTTGTTTAACACCCAAAAACTTACGACGGGCCTCCTGCACCGCCAACGTGAAGTCTGGAAAGATGGTAAATTCCACCCCATCGTATTTCAGGTTCTTATGCTCCCTGGCCATCTTCAGAGCGGCGTCTCAATCGCGGTAATTGAGGAGACGCGCGACGATCGGTCTGGGGGGCCCACCAGGAGGTGGCCTGGGTCCTAAGGAGCGATGCGCCCTCTCCACTATGAATTGGGAGGAGAAGGGGTTGTCTTCACTGGCACCGCGCAACAATCTCTCCACATACTCCTCCATGTGGCCTGTGTTGGTGGTTTCTGGAATACCCATGATTCTTATATTGTTACGACGGCTGCGGGCCTCCAAGTCCTCATTTTTTGCAGCAATAACTTTAAGTAATTTGTCCATTTGGGACACTTGTTGCTGCAGTTGCAGGGTTGTATCTTCATGATCTGATATGCGCCGCTCCGCTTCTTTCAGCTGTCCGTCGTGTTTGTCAACCTTCTGGACGAGGAAATCCAGGCGTGTGTTCATGGGATCCATCTTGCCAGATAGGTCGGTCATGCTATGTTGCAAAGCCAGAAGCAGCGACTTAACTTCATCCCCCTGCGCTGAAGGCTGAGGTTGCGCCATGTCTCCCGAGACTGAGGCAGAGTCGTCTGAATTTGAGCGTGTGGCTACCTTCTTGGCATCGAAGACCAGTTTCGGCTGCCTGCCGTCCAGTTTGCCCATGTCTGGCGCCAGAAGCGTGCGCTCTGTCCCCGGCAGGTATGAATAGTTCCTCGCACCGCAGGGCCGACGATCAGATGAAGGGGGACCAGGCGCGGCGCCGCCTCTGCGCTTATGGAATGCTGCCTCTGTCCGAAGCTGTGAGGCCCGTGATCCACCCAGGTCCCCCACTCCGTCCCAGGTGACCAACGTGAAAACAACGCGGAACACGACGCGCAGCACCACACCAATCAGCACCCAATCGGGGGAGAGGCCGCCACCATCTCAGACCTGAAAGACGAGTGCACTTGTGTTGCTGCGTTTATTAGAGGCTGTGTAACCCGACCAGCAGCCGTATGCCGTCTCAAAGAGCTCCCTGCAGAGGATTGAAATGGGTCTTTAGAAGTGATGCCGTAATGTAGGTCTATGCAGACAGGCCGCCATCCGCTGCGTGTAGTTAGAGTCTAGTAAGGGCAGGGTGAATTTGCATGAGGGAGCACAGCACGCTTGCAGTATTTGTGACAATCCATCAGATTACGTTTGAGGTCTAATCCCGTGCCTTCCAGCCCTCTCACACTCGGGCCGCCGCTCTCAAGCCTGCGCAGTACTTCAAAATGGTGGCACCCTGAACGCCGCGTGTCAGGCCAGGGGGGCTCGTCCGTCTCGCATCCCGTCTTGCATCCAGCCCAGCCGGGTCACACAATGCACTCAACACCCGGGGGCTAAGACGCGCATTCACCGCACTCACCGCCGTCGGCCGTAGTGGGTCCGATCAAAGGCAGGCACAATGTTCACCACGGACGCGCTCGTTATCCGCCGTCCGCGGTCCGATGTAGCGCGGCCCAGTGCCCACGTGGGGGGCCGTGGCACTCAGGTTGACTCTGCCACCGGCCAGGGCTCCAGGCAGGGCACATAAGCTTTCCGCAGTCTGATGCACCAGGCTCCGCCTCCCGCACGGAGCAGCGGCCTCAGTCGAAATCAGCACCGGAGCGGACGATGGGTTTGCGCTACCGGTTCCCAGTGTGCATCCGCTTATTTTACAGCAGGGGAAAGGATAAATGAAATATAATAGAGCCAAGTAGCCGGAGCCTCACAGGCGTGTGGCCATCTTGGTCGTGCGCCACCTAGCGCCCCCCATCCATAACATAATTTACAACAGGAGCACTAGCTCTTTAACACTGAACGGCAGTGAAAAAGTGCACAGAGACACTAAACCAGCAAAAACAGAGTCAAAACTGGGAGGTCAGAAAGCAAAAAGACAGGGAAAACACGCCAAAAGATGCCAATTCTAACAAGATGGTTTTTAAATTGTGTGTTTGAAAATGCCACTTTTCGAAAGTGGCTATTTTCTTGTTCAACCATCCTGTGTGCCTCTGCCTGTTTGTGGATTGACTGTCTGGCTTTAGAGTGACAGGGGCTGGGGAGGTGCAGTGGCTCAAGGAATGTGGATGAGTCAGCACTAGGCTGAATAGGCCTGATCTGCATTTGGAGTGGTGGGAGGAGTAGGACCTGTACCTGAATAGGGCTGTGCCTGCCTTCCACAATGCTGACTCCGCCCCCCTGTGGAGTGTCTGGAGCCAAGGCTCACACTGACAATGGATGTTGTTGTGCACTTGCAGAGTGCCCCCCAGAACTGGTTTGAACTAGGCTCAGAGCCCCTTGCACCAAGAAAACAAAGACATTTTTGAGGTATAAGTATTAGACCTAAAACCCCTGAACTTTAGATCATTCCTGAAATTCAAGAGGAACCTTTGCCAAGGAGAAGAGCTGGAGAGACTGAGAAGTACTGCCCTTGCTGTTTGTCTTGGGTTGACCTGCAGTTGCTGTTTCTGCCAAGGAAAGGAGAAGGACTTTGCTGTGTGCTGTGTCCCCTGCTTGAAGGAGATCTGCAAGGGCCTGAAGTGAGCTTGCCTCCTGTTCTGAAGTCTCAGGAACACAAAGACTTCACCCCCAGCTCCCCTGAACTCTGCTGCTGTGAGTTCTAGCCTGCCAAGAGGTGCCTGTGCCAGTTTTGGGCCTCTGGAGGTTGTTGCTGCTGTTTGGGAGCTGGAAGAAAGAAGAAACGTGAAGAACTGCTAAAATCGACGCATCGTTCTTCTTGCAGCTGTTTTCATGACGCATCTCCACGGTGCAAGAAGAATTTCCACGCATTTCTGTGCCGCTGGGAAAACCGTCGCAGCACCTGTCGCCGCTGCAAGAATCAGTGTATCGAGGGTTCGCGGCTGAAGAGGACTGAGGCAGTGCTGCTCGACGCATCACCTGCGAACCGGAACCATCACGAAGAATCTACGCATCACTCCCCATACAGATCGGATTCGACGCAACTCGTCCTCTGCTTGTCGCAGAACTGTGGCATCGCCTCTCCAAGGTCTCAGGAGTGTCGCATCTCTTTGTTTTCCGACTCTGCAGCTGTTTGGCTTTTGGAACTTTGGCGCATCTACATGTACTTTGGTGAAAAGTCACGCATCCATAATTTTTTATGGTGCAAGTTCTTGAAACCTTTTTAAAGTCATATTTTTAACTGTATGATGGATTTTTGTCGTTTTGGTCTTGTTTAGTTTAGATAAAGATACTTTATTTTTCTAAACTGGTGTGGTGTCCTTTTGTGGTGTTTTCACTGTGTTACTGTGAGTGTTGGTACAAATACTTTACACATTGCCTGTGGGATAAGCCTGTCTGCTCGTGCCAAGCTACCAAGGGAGTGAGCAGGGGTTATCTAAAGTGTGTATCCCCTTAACCTGACTAGAAGCAAGGGTCCCTATTTAGACAAAGGTACCTTCCTCTGCCAACTAGAGACCTCCATTTCTAACAGTGCCTTTCTTCCTCTTTATGCACATGTCCCACCTACGTAGGCATAGTTAGAAATTAGCATTTAAAAAACCTTAGAAATTCACTGAAAAAACTGAGGTTTCAGGGACGTTATATGTAGTAATTAGCATTTAAAAAACCTTAGAAATTGACTGAAAAAACCACTGGTTTCAGGGACGTTATAGTTAGGAATTAGCATTTAAAAAACCTTACATATTCACTGAAAAAACCACAGGTTTCAGGGACGTTATAGTTAGGCTGACATTTCACTCGTACAAAACCAGAGAAATTCAGCCGTTATAGTTAACTGAGCTAACTATAACTCGTGCCCCCGCAATGTACTGATGATGACGTCACATATTATATCACCCATGACATGGTCAGTGACATCACTGATGACATCTCAATTGACACCACTGATGACATCACTGATTACACCATCCACTCAATATCTGATGCACCTCCTCACACCCTAATATAACCTTTCATACACCCACTCTAAAATACAGACTACCATTCTCGAAACCATAGACACCCCAATACCAGTTAGTATATACCCACTCACTGATTCATAGGTCTACACACATCCACTCACTCACCCATACAGTCACTCTTACACGCAGTCACTCATCAAGACAGCCACTGATATATGCACTCATACACCCATACAGACACTCACATACCACCACTCACCCATAGAGTTACTCACACACCTAGTCAGTCATCCAAAGAATCAATCACATTGCCATTTACTCACCTATACAGTTATACACACACACACCACCTCACTTACTCATACAGATACTAACATATACAAACAATCACACAAGCATACTCATCCATACAGCCACTCTCACAATCACTCACTCTCACATACAGTCACTTATATACTACAACACTCACATATACTGCCTTTCACATATGTAGTTACTCACACATATACCACTGAGACATACATTCACTCACCAAAACAGCCATATGCACACTCACTCACCCATACAGCCCTTCGCAGACACACTCATGAATCCATACACTCAGTGAATCACCCACTCACACATCCATACAGGGAGTCACACCACCCACCCACACAGACACTCAGGCACCCATACAGGTACTCAGACAACCAATCATTAACCCATATAGACACTCATGTAGCTATTCACCAACCCGTGCAGCCACTTACACACCAACTGACAGACTGATACAGACATTCATGCAGATTAGTCATTCACCCATGCATTCACTAAGACACATTCAATCACTCACTTATACAGTCAGTCACGCACCCACTAAATCATCCATTCAGACACTCATACACCCACTCATTCTTCAATACACCTTGGCGTATATATATATATATATATATATAACATTCTTAAACTTTTTAGAAACACTCAGCCACTGGATGATGTCATCAGTGATATCACTGACCATGTCATGAGTGACGTAATATGTAACGTCATCAGCAGTGCATTTTGGGGGCGCGAGTTATAGTTAGCTATTTCTGCTGGTTTTGTACAAGTGAAATGTCAGCCTAACTATAACCTCCCTGAAACCTGTGGTTTTTCCAGTGAATATCTGAGGTTTTTTAAATGCTAATTTCTAACTATAACGTCCCTGAAACCTGTGGTTTTTTTGGTGAATTTCCAAGGTTTTTTAAAAGCTAATTTCTATCTATAACATCCCTGAAACCTGTGTTTTTTTCAGTGCATTTCTAAGGTTTTTTTTAAATGCTACTTTCTAACTACACCTAGATAGTTAACACATGTGCAGAAAGAGAAAGGAAGGCGCAGAAAGAAATAAGAAAAGTGCAGAAAGAAGCAAGAGAAGTGCAGAAAGAGGCAAGAAAAGTGCAAAAAGAAGCAAGAGAGGTGAAAAAAGAGGAAGAAAGGTGCAGAAAGAAGCAGGAGAAGTGATGAAAGAGGCAAGAGAGGTGCATAAAGAAGCCAGAAAAGTGTGGAAGGAGGCAAGAGAGGTGCAGAAGGAAGAGAGTGAGGTGCAGAAAGAGGCAAGAGAGGTGCATAAAGATGCAAGAGAGGTGCAGAAAGAGGCAAGAGAGGTGCAGAAGGAGGCAAGAGAGGTGCAGAAAGAGGTGAGAGAGGTGCAGAAAGAGGTGAGAGAGGTGCATAAAGAGGCAAGAGAGGTGCAGAAAGAGGTAAGAGAGGTGTAGAAAGAGGTAAGAGAGGTGCAGAAAGAGGCAAGAGAGGTGCAGAAAGAGGTAAGAGAGGTGTAGAAAGAGGCAAGAGAGGTGTAGAAAGAGGCAAGAGAGGGGCAGAATAAGGCAAGAGGTACAGAAAGAGGAAGAAAGGTGCAGAAAGAGGAAAGAGAGGTGCAGAAACAGGAAGAAAGGCACAGAAAGAAGCAAGAAAAGTGCAGAAAGAGGCAAGAGAGGTGCAGAAAGAGGCAATAGAGGTGCAGAAAGAGGCAAGAGAAGTGCAGAGAGAGGCAAGAGAGGTGCAGGAAGAGGGAAGTGAGGTGCAGAAAGAGGCAAGAGAAGTGCAGAAAGAAGCAAGAGAGGTACAGAAAGAGTCAAGAGAGGTGCAGAAAGAGACAAGAGAGGTGCAGAAAGAGGCAACAGAGGTGCACAAAGAGGCAAGAGTGGTGCACAAAGAGGCAAGAGAGGTGCAGAAAGAGGAAAGAGAGGTGCAGAGAGAGGTAAGAGAGGTGTAGAAAGAGGCAAGAGTGGTGAAGAAAGGAAGAAAGGTGCAGAAAGAGGCAAATGAGGTGAAGAAAGAGGCAAGAGGAGTGCAGAAAGAGGCAAGAGGAGTGCAGAAAGAGGCAAGAGAGGTGCAAAAAGAGGCAAGAGAAGTGCAGAAAGAGGCAAGAGAGGTGCAGAAAGAGGCAAGAGGGGTACACAGAGGCAAGAGAGGTACAGAAAGAGGCAAGAGAGGTGCAGAAAGAGGAAGAAAGGCGCAGAAAGAGGCAAGTGAGGGGCAGAAAGAGGCAAGAGGAGTGCAGAAAGAGGCAAGAGAGGTGCAGAAAGAGGCAAGAGAGGTGCAGAAAGCAGAGAGTGAGCGGCAGAAATAGGCAAGAGAGGTATATATATATGTATATATTCAATCTCCTCTCACTCTTACAAGGAAGGAATCAGCACTCAGGTTGTAGTTTAGAAGTATTTAATCTGCAAAGGACGCGATCCACGCATTTCGGCTCGTCCGAACCTTGATCACGATACAAGACGTCATTGTAGCTTCCTTATTTAAATGTGCAAATGCCTCCAGTTGCCAACATTAACAAAGGACCACATATTACATTAAACCAAAAAGCTGTCGGCCATATTGGCCTGGTCACGATGCGAAAATTCAGGAATTCATACAATAAAGAAAAGAAAACAAGAGTTAATATGCACACAATGTCATTTCATCATATCTTGCCCGTGAGCCCGCGTACCTGTATGTTCGTCAATGTGACTTGTTTATAATTAACATACTGACGATTGCAAACATCAACATAAACAATGGACTACACATTACTTTAAAGTGAAAGGCTATCGGCCATATTGATCTGGGCATGTTGCGTATTATAGTGGTTCTTACATGAAAGAAAAAAAAGGGGTGTTAATATACACACACTATCCCTAAATAAAGTTCTAGCGATTATAGTTCCATTCCATTCACAGCTCATTTGAGATATCATGAGTGATGTCATGAGTGATGTCACTGACCATGTCATGAATGATGTAATGTCTGAGGTCATAAGTAGTGCATTGCGGAGGCGTTAGTTATAGTTAGCTCAGGTAACTATAACTGCTGAATTTCACTGGTTTTGAGTGAAATCTGAGTCTAACTATAACGTCCCTGTAATGTTTGTTTTTTTCAGCGAATTTCTAGTTTTTTTTTACATTAAGTAAGATGCCTATCACAATGGATGGTGGAGGGTTGTAAGCAGGGCCTGGCCTGGCATTGTGCTGCCCCCACCCAAGCTTGCTGCTCCTGCCTCCCCTCCTCCTTGCCATCCATTGTCCAAGTCCATGTCCCTGCTCCCTCATTACAGCCCTGTGTGGCCGTTGTTCTGCCACTGGCCTTCTCGCCTTCTCTGAACAGTTAGCTTTCTGCCCCATCTACTTCCTCCTTATCCTCTGTTGTCTGAATCCATGCACTAGCCTCCTCCCTTCTGCCATGCATGGTCTGATGTGCTGCCAGTGCCCTCCATTTAGCATGATATCCCAGTCCACTCCTCCTGCACTCCATTACCCAATTCTATGCCCCATCATTGCCCTCCTGCTTAGCCTCTGTGCCTAGCTTGCTGCCCCTACTCTCCCCCCTGCCCTTCGATGTCTGTGTGCATGCCCCTGATCCATCCTTTTTGCCCACCATGTTCCATGGACCTGCCCCCCTGTCTACTCTGAGTGTTCTGTTGAGCTGCCACTCTCCTCCCACCTGCCTAGCATTGTCAGATGACTGTAACCTAACCCCAGGCGGAGCAGGCGGATTTGCTCTATGCGGAGCTCCACAGAGTTGGGCAAAAACTCAGTGGAGCTCCGCTCTGCTCCGCGCCTCCACCCCCCCTCAAATAAATATTTATAAAATTAAAAGTAATAAATCTAACTTACCTTTCTCGCGGCATCTCTGGGCTGCCCTCCTCACCGTGGTCCTGCAGAATCCCCTACATCAGACGTATGTCATGTAGGACTGCTACACGCATGCGCAGTCCTACCATGATGTTCGTCTGATGTAGGGGATTCTGCAGGACCACGGCGAGGAGGAGGAGGGCAACCCGGAGACGCTGCGATAAAGGTAAGTTAGTTTTATTTACCTTCATTTTCATTTTTATTTAACAAAATATTTATTGAGGGGGGGTGGAGGCAGGAGGGTCCGGGGCTGAACTCCGCTAAGCTGCGGAGTTGGACATTTTGCATGAATGTCGCGTTCTCCGCGGAATGCGGAGTATGAAAAAATCTGCAAGCTCCACCAGCAGAGCGGAGTTCCTGCCCATGGTTACTGTAACCTCTCCCTGCCACCTCCACCCTGCCTGTCCACGTTCCATGTCCCTATCCCCTTCCTCTTGTCCTTCATGGTCCATTTTACTGCCACACCCTTCTGCCCTCCCTGGTCTGTTGGGCTGCAACTGCTCCTTCTGTCTGCCCACATGGTCTGTTTTGAGGCCCCTTCCCCTGAACTCTCTTGTTTGTGCCCAGCTCCTACCCCTTCCTTCTATCCTCCATGGCCCTTTGTGCATGCCCCTGCCCCCTCCTTCTTGCCCAACATGGCCATTGTGCTGCCACTAACCCTCCCGCTTTCCATGTATGGTCTTCTGTGCTGCCACGGCCCCTCCCACCTTCAATGTGTGGTCAGCTAGCTGCACCTAACCCCCTCCCACCTTCCCTCCATGGTCTGTGTGTGCCATTATAGTCTCACTGTTGCCCTCCATGGTGTGTTGTGCTTCTAGTGCCCATCCTCCCTGACCTCCATTGTCAGCTTGCTGCTCCTGCCCTGCCCTCTTGCCCCCTGCCCTCCATTTTCCATATGCAGATCCCTATTCCCTCCCTCCTGGCTTGTCTGTTCCATTGTCATGCCCCTGATCCCTCCCTCCTGCCCTTTATGGTCCGTTATGCTGCAGCTTTCTCTCCTGTCTGTCCAGTATGGGCAGCTTGCTGCCATTGCCTCTTTCCCCTCTGTTCTCTGTTGTCCATGTGCATGGTCCTGTCCACTCCCTATTGCTTTCCATGGTTTGTTGTGCTGCACTGCCGTCCCGCATGCCCTCTGTGGTGTATTGTGCTGCTGCAAACCCTGATGCCTGCCCTGTAAGGTCAGTTTGGTGCACCTGTCCATGTCCCTCCTGTCCTCTGTTGTCCCTACCCCAATTCCTCCGGCCTTCCATGATCCAATGTATCATACTTGCTACAATTTTGAACTTGGTAACAGGGAGATTTTGACAAAAAAACTGGGGAATTGATTTTCCACGTTGACTTACATTGAAAAAGAGGAGATTGTAGACAAGAGACAGATAAAATAAGGCCCTTTTGGGCTCAAAAACATTGGGCGTTTCCTGCCTGAATCAGCTCTGTTGGCATGTATGGTTGTACTACCACTGCCTCTTCCTTCTGCCCTCAATGGTCTATTATATTGCCACAGCCTCTCTTGCCTGTCCTACATTGTTGGTTTGTTGCCCGTGCCCCCCTTTCCACTGCCCTCCATGTTGTGCTGCCACTGCCCTTCCTGCCTGCCCAGTGTGGGCAAATTGTTGGCTCTGCACCCTCCTACCTGCCTTCAATTTACCATGTCCGTGCCCCTGACCTCTGCCTCCCAACAGTACCCTAATGAACAACTAGATTGCTAACATTCTATATTTATTACAAAAGTGTGGCAGGCCTGACATCATCTTGATGTAATCAAAACTGTAATACCTAAAGCATTTCCTTTAGAAATTATAGAAATAAGAGGGTCTTATTTGCATAGAAATTATGGTTAGTGTTCTAAAAAACTAAAATGAGGACATATTTTCTGAGTTCTCAAATAGCGACAAAGCACTTTTAAATTATTTGTTATCTTTATGTTTTTTATCCAGTTGACCACTTGATTAAATGTTACGCTTAGGGGAGAGGATGTGGTGTTACTTCCAGAGCTGCAGACTTTGCAACTGGGGAACCAGGTTGGAGTTTCTGCTTCAGCTCGACATTCTGTGATTCTGGTCAAATCACTTAATCTCCCCATGCCTACAGCCAAAATGAATTTGTCCTTGTATGATATAACCAATGCTAATGTAAAGTACTCCAAAACCTGACCAGTCTGCACTATATAAAACTGCAAAAAAACAAAGAATCAAAAGTGTTTTCCACACTTCTGTCATTGGGCTATGCGTGGGCTACATCTGGGTGATATTTGTGCTACATTTGGGCTCCTTTTTCTCTGGTGGCCATCTTGGGAGACTTCAATTCAATTCAATAAACTTTATTCGATCCGATTTAGAAACATAGTTCATAAAAGTGTACATAAAAACAGTAAATCCTCTTTCTTAATACAATACAATGAGAATTAATTAAAACCAGTAGGTAAAAATGGGTGTTACAAAGCCCGACTCAGAGCAACTTCAGGTTAACAGAATAGTAAAGTTCAATGTTTTGCAAGATCAATCTCAAGTACTTCGTGCAAAATACGCAATAAGGGGTCCAAGTAAGATGCAACGCTCCAATACCTGGTCAGTCTGCACTATATAAACTGCAAAAAAACACTTCTGTCATTGGGCTATATCTGGGTGATATTTGTGCTACATTTGGGCTCTTTTTTCTCTGGTGGCCATCTTGGGAGACCTATTTGTTATGAAGTTTCCTAATTTCCTCATTTACTGCAGTCTCCTCAGTAGGAAATTCTTTCAGTTTTTTACTTTGATTCCATCAAGAAGGCATTCAAATGTGTCACACATTTGCCATAAATTCAGAATGTTAGAACTCTAGTTGCTCATTAGATCACTGTAGTAAAACTACTGCTCACCAGGGAGTAAACTGGAAGTCTGCTGCAGGTATTGAAAGTGCATGTCTCAGTCTGCATGCCAGAATTTTTTAATGAAAAAGAAGAGGATTTGAGAAGTGCCTACAAATGTGCCTTAATTATTCTTTCTACAGCACTAATCATAATTTCTATGGCAGAATGAACCCCCTCATTTTGTTCCTTTTTAAATTAAATGTTTTAAGTGTTGCCATTTTATTCCAATCAAGATGGCTTCAGGTGTCCCATACTGTTGTAATAAGTAAGACGGTTAGCACTGTAGTTGTTCTTTAGAACACTCTGGGAAGCTGCACTAGAACACAAAAGAATCAACTGACAATCTCTGCCCTTGTTGGATGTACATATTTTACTGTGAATGTCAGACTTCATTCTCACATGACTGAGAAAGATAATGTGAATTTATAGAAAATATGCTCTCATTTTAGCTTCTGGAGCACCTTCCAAACCTCTGTGGGAAAAGCATGAGAAAATAGTTTTCTCTCAAACATGATTCATGATATCCCAGCAGAAGCCTTTTTCACAGGGTAAAATCACCTTAGAAAATTAGTATGGTACCATCAACAAATGAATTATAATGTAACTAAAGTCTGTTATCACCCTTTATATGTTCTACTTTTGGTGACCCTCACTACAATGCATTTTAATGGGGTGCTATCATGTATATTGGTCCCAAGATGGCTGCCAACACTTCTTGGATGAAGTGCTGACAGCCAATCAGATCTCACGATGAGATGTGTGGTTAGGCTCTACCCAGATATCAATATTTCTTTTCCCTTTAATATTTCAAAAACTACTGAACGGATTTACACCATTTAAAGCAAAGAGTGCACTCTGGACCAAGAGCTACCTTTCTGCCAAATGTGGTGTAATTCCGTTCAAAAGCTTCCCATGGAAATTAACATGGAGAAAACATGTTTTGGGACCCCCCTTTTTTCTCGGCCCCTGCTTGACGAATCACCCCAAAACTTTCAAGACAGGAGCTGACCGGAGCGGGCCATTAGTTTTGAAAATTTCACGAAAATTCGTCAAACGGTGCCAAAGATATTGGCAAAAGAAAATTTTTTTTTGAATAGAAACAAGGTCCTAACTATAACTACCTACTGGCAACCGTCAGCAGGTAATATATATATATATTACCTACTGGCGGTCGGCAGTAGGTATTTATAGTTAGGACCAATGTTTCTATAGGAAAAGGTGTTTTTTTTTGTTTTGCCAATAACATTTTGCGCCGCTTGATGACTCTTCACAAACCTTTCACAAAACTTCCCCTTTTTGGTTCAGCTGCTGTGATGAACGTTTCGGGGTGATCCGTCAAGTGGGGACTGAGAAAAAAGGGGAGTCCCAAAACACATTTTCCCTATGCTATGTCTATGGGGATTATATATTTTTTCAATACGACTACAGTCCAAACCACTGAAAGGAATTACATCAAATTAGGCAGAAAGTTAGATGTTGGTCCAGATAGCATGCTTTTGTGATTTGTTGTAAATCCGTTTCAAAGATATTCAAGTGTAAATAATATTGATATCTAGGGATGCGAGTCCCTGCAGTGGACTCGCGGATCCTTCTAAAATATGATTGGCTGCCAACACTTCAACCCAAAAGTGTTGGCAGCATTTTTTTAGTAATTTTGCTGTGAATTTTCAGGTGGATCAGCGGAGTTGTGGCAAAATAAAAAAAAATATATAATAATATAAGAAACACCTGGTGGGCCAAATACTGGGGGCATGTTTTTACAAATATGCGGGGGTGCACATCCAGCATCCCCCATGCCATGGGGACTGCCACCTCCCTAGTGCTTTGCATTTAAATAATGTGGGGGCCACGCAGACCCCCCACAGCCCCAGGGACCGCGACCTCCCTGTGGCTTTAGTCAAAATAAATGTGGGGGCACTTGGGTGATGTCATCAGTGAATCCCCTGACCATGTCATGAGTGATATAATATGTGAGGTCATAAGCAATTAATTGTGGGGGCTAAAGTTATCTGAGCCTACCTATAACATTCCTGTGATGTTTGGTTTACAGTAAATTTCTAAGATTTCTTAATTCTATTTCCTAACTGTAACAGCCCTGTAACCTTTTTTTCCAGTGAATATATGTATATAGTAGGTAGCTATAGTGTGGACCTTTTTTCCAACGAAAAAGCGTTTTTTAGTTTTGCTAATAACTTTGGCAGCGTTTGATGAATCTTCCAGAAATTTTCGAAAGTAGTATGTACCTGAGTTCAGCTGCCTTGTAGGAAGTTTCAGGGTGATTAGTCAAGCGGGTAGCTGAGGAAAAAGTGGGGTCCCATAATGCGCTTTCCCCATGAAATTTCCCTTAGGGATTTTGAACACGACTACAGCCCGAATTGCTGAACGGAATTACACCAAATTCAGCAGAAAGCTAGACCTTTGGCAAGAAAGAACCCTTTTTGTAATTTGGTGTAAATCTGTTCATTAGGTTTTGAGTTATTTAAGGAAAAATACATTTGTAAAACTAGAAATGTAAATCCTCCTTGGATCCGACAGATCTCATGCTGAGATCTGAATGGCTGCCATACTTCAACCAGGATGTGTTGGCAACCATCTTGGGACTTGGACTCAGCTGAGTCCCAAGAAAAAAGTAAAAAAATAAACAGAAGGGGTCAGGGTAGGGACCTCGCTGAAACTAAAAAGCATTTGTTTTAAATTTTTGCAACAAAATTTGCAGTGGATCCAGGAATCTAGGCAAACATAAAAAAAAACAGGTGCAGTCTCCTGTGCTTGTTTAAAACTTGGCCCCCGGGTGAGACAGGTCTCAGGGGCAAACTGTAATAACTATATTTAGGAGGGGGCACACGTGGCCCCCATCCCCATGGCTGATTTTGGCCCTGAGGACCTCCACCTGCCTGCGCCAAGCCATTAACTTAAAGGGAGAGGGGGTTCACACAGTCCCTTTCGCATAGACCACCACCTTCCTGGGGCACGGGCATGCACTTTAAAAGAAGGGGGCCACAAAGTCCCCTCCTGGAGTCATTAATTGCCCTGAGGACCGCCACCCCCAGGGCCAGCAACCTATGTCCAGAGGTGCCCACCCTCAGGACATAGATGTTAGCTTTCACTTGACAGCTCCTTCCAAGCAAGAGCAAACAGTAATTCTGCTCCCAGTGGGTGGGAGAAGGAAAAATGCTTCCACCCACTTGGAGCAAACTTTCCATCTGTTTCCCTACCTGCTATCAAGTGGGCAGCAAAACAGATGAATATATTGCTCCCGCATGCAGGGAGCAGCATGTATTGCTGCTCCCTGTGTAGGGGAGCAATGCTGACTCCCCCTGGAGATGGGGAGCATGAGGGACCGCAGGTTCATTGATGTTCTCCCCGTGGTCCCCAACAAAGCACACTGGGCAACCTGGGTGGGGCCAGGGCACCCAGCACCAAGTGTCCAGGCCCCAGGAATGGGGCTAGCTATCAGGAGTGACAGTGACAAGTGTGTTCTTTCTTATCATTTCCTGGTGAGAGCAGAGTGCATGGTTCACCTTTTAAATTACTATGAGTATGCAAATGTGAAATATCACTTGCAAGCTCCGCCCATCTGGGCCTGCACCGTCCACCTTAGTAGCAGGCAAATGTCTTCCCAATTTTCCCATTTTGACAGCTTACTAAAAGGCCCCACGAACACGTTTGCCACGGATTTTGGTGACACGTTCTGTATGCAGAGGAATATGATGAAATATCCATGAAACAAAGAAGCACTTACCTCATATAGTTAAGAGGAAGCAGCCTTGTTTGGTGGAGATTAATGTCTTTGTAGTCTTGTCATCTTCTCTATAGGAAAATTCATGTTATCACAAATTTCTGGAAAAAGGCGCTTGAGGAACAATCACATTGCCGAAATTAAATGCACAAAAGGTCACTGGAGCCATTTCCTCCTAGTTCATTATGCAGCTGTAGTTTTGAATATGCACTAGACATTTACCCAACGAGTTAGCACTTACTAATTAACCAATAGAAAGTATTCCAGTTGGGTTGACGTAGGGCATCAAATGGTGTAACCTATGTATCATAAATGTTGTCGAAAACCTGTACTATGAACCTAGTATTGGGGACATGTTGGAAATCTGCAATATTTTTAATGTTTAAATTAGACTGTAAACCAAACATTATGGGTGACTTAAACCAAATTGTGTACTCTAGGTATTATGCAGGATGATTATTGTAACTATCCATGTATGTACTGTGTATATATTGTACTAAATGTGTTTGATGTTTATTGTGCTACTGTTTGTGTTTGTTTTAGTCACATAGTGTCGTCTTGGCCTGTCTTTTAATAGTTGTCTTTTATATGTGTTTTTAAACAGCCCTGAAGAAGTCCAGTGAAATAGGGACGAAACACGTAGGCTGTATGTGATTTGTTGTCAAGAAGTTTTTGATTACACATTTTCAACGCATGAATAAAAAAAAGAAAAAGAATTGACGAAAAACTCTCCTTCGTTCATTTGATATTGTTCATGTTGTCCCATATATTGCACTGATCGAGTCTTTTGTGATTCTTATGTATTTCAATGAGAACTATGGTTTTTGTAATTCAATGAATCTTATCATATAAGAAGATTAAAACCACTTACATACTCACTCACTGACCCATACAGTCACTCACACACCCATTCACACAGTAATAAAAACACTCAGTCACCCATGCACCGACCCATACAGCCACTCACACACCCACTCAGAGACCCATACAGCCACTTACACACCCACTGACTGACCTAGATAGACACTCACAAACATACACTCTCAATGGTTACAGGTTATAGATAGGAAATACATTTTTTTGAAATGTTCGAAATTCACTAAAAAAACAAAGGCTACTTGTGATGTCACTGACCATGTCATGAGCAATGTAATGCGATGTCATAAGCAGCGCATTGTGGGGGGGTTAGTTACAGTTAGGCTCAGATTTAACATGCACAAAACCACAGAAGTTCAGCAGTTATAGTTACTAGGCCTGGGGGGGGAATTCCACTCTGTTCGCAGAGTGTTCTGCACTTCGAGCTCCACAGAGCTCACGGAGTGCAGAAAACTCCCACTCGCGCTTGCGAAGGGTAAGTTGGCGAGTGCAAACTGCCACACGGGTAGAATTTCTACCCGAGTGGCAGGATAATCAGCGCGAACAGCAGTTCACACTGCACTCTGCCACTTGCGGAACTCCACAGAGTTTTTGCATCACTTCGCAGAGTTCCACATAGCGAAACTCCGTGAACTACTCCCATGCCTAATAGTTACTGAGCTAACTATAACTAACCCCCCCACAATGTGCTGCTTATGATCTCACATATTACATCACTCATGACATGGTCAGTGACATTACTGATGAAATCTCTGATGACATCTCAGATTGCATCCCTGATGACATCTCAGATTACATCACTGATGACATTAGCCACAAAACCACTCACACACCCACACAACCACTCACACACCCATACAACTACTTACATACCCACAAACCACTCACACACCCACTCACAGACCCATACAACCATTCACACACCCCATTCACATACCCATACAACTACTCACACACCCACTTACAGATCCATACAATCACTCACTCACACAAGCACTCAGCCACTCACACACCCACTCACACACCCAAACAACCTCTCACACACCCACTCACAGACCCATACAACCACTTACACACACCCACTTACACACCCATACAACCACTCACACACCCATACAACCATTCACACACACGCTCACACACCCATAAAAGCACTCACATAGCTACTCACACACCGCTACAACCACTCCCACTCCCACACAGCTTATTAGACACTACTCATATACCCATACAACTACTCACATACCCAGAAAACCACTAACACACCCGTACAACCACTCACTTACCTGCTCACACACCCATACAACCGCTCACAAACACATTCACAGACCCATACAACCACTCACATACCCACTGGCAAACCTATACAGCCACTCACACATCCACTGGCAGATCCATACAGCCACTCACACACCCTCTCCCACACCCATACAGTCAGTCAGATACCCACTCACACACTCATACAGTCATACAGCCACTCAGATGACATATGTTAGAAGCAGTCTCACTTATTAGTAGTACAGAGAGTATAGTAATTTAATTTATGCAGTAACTTAGTAAATATCTTTAAGTCTCAGAAACTTTAGCAAAACACTTATGCTCACTGGATGATATCATCAGTGATGTAATTTGAGATGTCATCAGTGATGTCATCAATAGTGTCACTGACCATGTCATGAGTGATGTAATATGTGAGGTCATAAGCAGTGCATTGTGGGGGCGTAAGTTATAGTTAGCTCAGATAACTATAACTGCTGAACTTCTATAGTTTGTATGAGTGAAATCTGAGCCTAACTATAATGTCCCTGTAACCTTTGTTTTTTCAGTGAATTTCTAAGGTGTCTTGTATTCTATTTCCTAACTATAATGTCCATGTAACCTTAGGTTTTTTCTGTGAATTTTTAAAAGGTTCTGATAATGATAAATCATAACCATAACATCACTGTTTTTTACAGAATTTTGAAGGCTTTTAATTTTTATTTCCAAACTGTAACCTGTAACCTTTGAAAGTGTGTGTTTGTGAGTGACTCTTCAAGTCGGTCAATGGGTGTGGGCATGGCATTATGGGTTTTTGACTGGGTTTGCAAGTGGTTTTGTGGGTGTGAGTGGCTGTATGGTTCTATGAGTGGGTATGTGAGTGGCTGTATGGGTCTTTGAGTGGGTGCATGAGTGTCTGAGTGGGTCTGTGAGTTGGTGCATGAGTGTCTGAGTGGGTACATGGGTGAGTGTCTACGTGGGTCTGTGAGTGGGTCAGAGAGTATCTGAGTGGGTTTGTGAGAGCTTCCATGAGTGTGTGAATCAGTCTGTGAGTGAGTGCATGAGTATCTGAATGTGTCAGTGAATGGGTGTGGGAGTCTCTCAGTGGGTCTAAGAGTGGGTGTGTGAGTCTCTGAGTGGGTTTGTGAGTCGTGCTTGAGTCTCTGTTAAGTCAGTGAGTGGCTGTGAGAGAGTATGAGTGGTTCTGTAAGTGGGTGCATGAGTGACTGAGTGGGTCTGTAAGTGGGTATACATGTCTAAATGGGTCTGTGAGTGGGTGCATGAGTACCTGGTGGGTCTATGAGTGCATGTGGGAATGTTAGAGTAGGTCTGTGAGTGGGTATGTAAGTGGGTCTGTGAGTATCTGAGTGGGTCTATCAGTGGGTCTGTGAGTGTCTGAGTGTGGGAGTGGGTATATAAGTGTCTGTGTGGGTGTGTCAGTAGCTGTTTGAGTGACTGGGCCACAAAAGAACCAAACCTGTGCCTTTATCCAACAAGTCCACAGTTTTGCACAAAATATCTACTCAAGTGGAGTACTTTCTTCTGGTTAATTAGTAACTGCTACCTCATTGGGCAAATGTCCAATGCGTATTCTACACTACATCTGTGTAATGGACCATGATGAAATGTCTCCAGTGACCTTGTGTGCATTTCTGCACTGGGATTGTTCCTTCTGCATCTTTTTAGAGATCTGTGATAACATGAATCCTCCTATAGAGAGGACAAGACTACAAAGAAGTAAATCCCCACCAAACAAGGGTACTTCCTCTTAGCTATATGAAGTAGGTGCTTCTTTGTTTGATGGAAATGCCCTCATATCCCTCGGCATGAAGAATGTGTTACCAAAATCGGTGGGTAATATGCTGGGGGTCCTTTTGATAAGCTGTCCATCACCCTGGCCAAAAGGCAGGAAGACCTTTGCATACTACTAAGGTGGGTGGGGAGGCCCACCCAATTATTAGAAGGAGAGGGGGACCACGTGGCCCCCCTCCTTGATTTGATTTTTTCCCCGGGGACCCCATTCCCCAGGACCTGGCCTTGAAATGCTGGGTGCCCTGGAACACACCCAAGGCACCCAGCCAGCAGCATTGGGGACCCTTGGGGGAGCCTCAATGCCCCCATGGTCCCTGCCAGCTCCCCGGATCCACCGGGAGCCAGCTTTGCTCTCACACACAAGTAGCTGCTAAACAGGCAGCTCCCTCTGTGTGAGAGCAATTGTTTCATTTGTTTCACTGCCCAGTTGACAGAGGCCAGGGAATAAGTCGGAAACTCTGCTCCCAGCAAGCAGGAGCGGTTTGAGGGCTCCTGCTTGCTGGGAGCAGAGTTATTGTTTACTTTGACTTGGCAGATGCTGTCAAGCTCCTACCAAGTCTGAGCAAACAGCTATGTCCCAGGTTGGGCAATCCGGGACATAGGGAGTCCCCTGGGAGGTGTTGGTCCCCAGGGCAATATATGGCTCCAGGAGGGGGCCCCCCTCCCTTGATGTGCATGGGCAAATACCAGGGGGGAGGTGGCCCCTGGGGCTGTATATGGCCCCCTACAAGTTAAAACTTTGTATTTTGCCCCAGGGAGGTGGTTATCCCCTGGGGTCCGCATGCCCCCCCAGCATATATATGTTTCCCTGGGGAGGTGGTGGTCTCTGGGATATATCAAAGCCCCTGGAGAGGGAGCCCGTGTGACCCTCGTCCATTTTTGATAAAACACCCAGCAGAGGTGGTGGTCCATGAGGCTCTTAGGAGGAGGAGGGGGGTTTGCGCCCGCCCCACTTGAATATTAAATTAAAACCCAGGGAGGTGGTGGTCTCTGGACTAAAAACAGGCCTAGGAGGGGGGCCCCGTGCACCCCTCCATTTATTGTTAAATGCCCGCATACCCCCGGCACCTGGCCCACCCAGGAGCTATGATTTAAAGAGCCGCGGGAGACCGTGCTTGTTTTTAAAAAAAAGATTGTTGTGGATTTGCAGCTTTGTCATGATTTTGTGGTAAAATTGTTTTTAAAAAAGGGCTTTTTTGCCCTGGGACCAAAGAACCAGGTTTAGGGGGCAGGACATTCCTACCCTGCCCCCTTTTCTTTTTTTTAACTCTTTTACCCGGACTGAGTGAAACCGAGTCTCAAGATGGCTGGCAACATTTCCTGGTTCAATCAGTTCTCTAAACAAGATCGGGAGGGTTCATGGAGCCTTTGCGTCCCTAGATATACAAATTTGGATTTCTTTCAACAACTCTAAAACTGCTGAACGGATATACACCAAATAACAAAAAGCATATCTGCAGAACAAAATCTACCTTTCTGCCAAATTTAGTGTAATCTCATCCAGCAGTTTGGGCTGTAGTCATGTTCAAAACTCCTACGGGAATTAACATGGGAAACACACTTTTTTACCCTTTCTTTTTCTCAGCCCCCACTTAACTGATCACCCCAAAAGTTTCCATGCACAACTAGAATCACCGGCACACCTTTAAATTTTGTGAAGATTCATCAAACAGTGCCAAAGATATAGGCAAGTAAATAAAAACCCTTTCCTTTGAAAACTAGGTCCTAACTATAACTACCTACTGGCGACCCCCAGTAGGCTATATATAAATATATATATATATATATATATATATATACTCAAACAAACTTTCAAACTTGTCCTAATCGCCAAGCACAATAATGAGCCTCCGCCCCCCACCCCACGGTGAATACCACGGTACCCAGCTCCAAACTGCAAGAAGGATCAAGGTGAGTGGGCCCGCCTGCACGAAGAAAGGCGCTGCCGGGAGCACTCATGGGCTCTCCACGCCGCGCCTGCACTCCAACAGCCCGGCCTCCTCTTTCCCGGTAATTCCATTTGTTCGGGGGCGCGCCGACTTGCCCTTCTGCAGACTCCAAGGTTTGCGGTAACTGTCGGCATGCTTCCAAAGTGCTGGTGGTGCATTTAAAAGTGCTTCTGCTAGCGTTTGTCAAAATACTCAAACAAACTTTCAAACTTGTGAAAGATAATGCACTCTGGGGCGGAAGAAAATCAACATGCGTTTATTTCATCAGGCTTCACCGGACAGGACACGTTTCGGCTGCGCAGCAGCCTTTGTCACCTAATGAGCGCCATCTTGTCAGCAATATATATACACTAATAAATGTTGACATAAAAGAAATACTATAGTTCAATTAAAAACAACAGCGTTATCTAAACATAAACATGCTCAGGATAAGTATGTAATACATAATTCGACTCAATGTTTTTGAGAATTCAGATATTTTTTGTCAATATTCCTGCATAAAAACCCTTGTTATTATGCCAAAAAATAATAGTAGAAAACTGAGATTGTAGTTAAAATTAAAAATGTGGTATTCGTCTAATGCACATTTACTCAAAGATCACCCCCAAGTGGCGGATTAATGCATTCATAGTTGCAATGATAAAAGGCAGCTGCAGGATTTATGCACACCCTCGAGGTCAAAAAATGTCCACATTATGTCCAAAATTTTCTTAAATTAGAGCATACTACTGCTTCAGACTGGAAGCTAATCTCTTATCCTATAATGGATATTGATAGTCCCTCACAAACTTGTCGTACCACTTGAAAAAGCATCACTGTATCCTTTATAAATGTCTCTGACTCAGTTTACTCCAAAGCATTAAAGTCTCGATATTGTCCCAAAAACAACGAGTTCATCAAAATCCGCTGTTGTTTGACTCAACACAAAACAGCTGATAGCAGCGGTGCCGCTACTGAACACGATTTAATTCAATGTGTCTCTGGAATAATTTCTCGGCAAGCGGCATAGTTGTGTCAAATATGGCTTCATTGCCCCACAATGAAAAGCTTACCGAAAAAGCTGCAACCATGCTGCTACTCTACTCCGGTGTCCTAATCGCCAAGCACAATTATGAGCCTCCGCCCCCACCGCACGGTGAATACCACAGTGCCCAGCTCCAAACTGCAAGAAGGATCAAGGTGAGTGGACCGGCCTGCACGAAGAAAGGCCCTGCCGGCAGCACTCATGGGCTCTCCACGCCACACCTGCACTCCAACAGCCCGGCCTCCTCTTTCCCGGTAATTCCATTTGTTCGGGGGCGCGCCGACTTGCACTTCTGCAGACTCCAAGGTTTGCGGTAACTGTCGGCGTGCTTCCAAAGCGCTGGTGGTGCATTTAAAAACGCTATCGCTAGCGTTTGTCAAAATACTCAAACAAACTTTCAAACTTGTGAAAGATAATGCACTCTGGGGCTGAAGAAAATCAACATGCGTTTATTTAATCAGGCTTCACCGGACAGGACGCGTTTCGGCTGCGCAGCAGCCTTTTCCACCTAATGAGCACCATCTTGTGAGCAATATATATACTCTAATAAATGTTGACATAAAAGAAATACTATAGTTCAATTAAAAACAACAGCGTTATCTAAACATAAACATGCTCAGGATAAGTATGTAATACATGATTTGACTCAATGTTTTTTGAGAATTCAGATATTTTTTGTCAATATTCCTGCATATATATATATTCACTGAAAAAACCATAGGTTTTAGGGAAAGTTATAGTTAGTTGGACATTGCACTCGTACAAAACCCGTGAAATTCCCCCGTTATAGTTAGTTCAGCTAACTATAACTCGCGCCCCCGCAATGCACTGCTGATGACGTCACATATTACATCACTCATGACATGGTCAGTGACATCACTGATGACATCACTGACATCATCCAGTGAGTGTTTGTTTCTGTAAAGTTTAAATATGTTTAATATATATAGGGAAAGGCGTATTGAAGAATGAGTGGGTGTATAAGCGTCTGAATGGATGATTTATTAGGTGCGTGACTGAGTCTATAAGTGAGTGATTAAACGTATCTTACTGAATGCATGGGTGAGTGACTAAACTGTGTGAATGTCTGTATCCGTCTGTCTGTTGTTGTGTAAGCAGCTGCTTGGGTTTCTGACTAGCTAAATGAGTGTCTATATGGGTTATGGATTGGTTCTCTGAGTATCTGTATGGGTGCCTCAGTGTTTGTGTGGGTGGGGTGTGTGTGACTCTGTGCATAGATGTGTGAGTGGGTGATTCACTGGGTGCATGGTTTCAAGAGTGCGTCTGTGATGGACTGTATGGGTGGGTGAGTGTGTGTATGGGTGTGTTAGTGATTGAATGTATATCTCAGTGGTACATGTGTGAGTAACTACATATGTGAAAGGCAGTATATATGTGTGTTGGAGTATATAAATGGCTATAAGTGAGAGTGTGTGATTGTGAGAGTGGCTATATGGATGAGTGTGTGCTTGCATCAGTGATTGCATAGGAGCGTAAGAATGTGCTAGTATTTTTATGAGTAAGTGAGCTGGTGTGTATAACTGTATAGGTGAGTAAATTGGAGTGTGATTAATTATTTGCATGACTGACTAGGTGTGTGAGTACCTCTATGGATGAGTTGCGTTGTGTGAGTGTTTATATAGGTGTATGAGTGCATATGATAGTCCTGTACTGAGTGACTGTAAGTATGAGTGACTGTACGGGTGAGTGAGTAGATGTGTGTGTGTAGACCTAAGAATCAGTGAGTGGGTATGTACTTATTGGTATTGGAGTGTGTATGGTTTTGAGAATGGCAGTCTGTAATTTAGAGTGGGTGTATCAAAAGTTATATTAGGGTGTGAGAAGATGCATTAAATTCTCACATGGATGATGTCATCAGTGATGTCATTTGAGATGTTATCAGTGATGTCATCAGTGATGTCACTGACCATGTCATGAGTGATGTAATATGTGACGTCATCAGCAGTGCATTAGCGGGCGCGAGTTATAGTTAGCTGAACTAACTATAACGGAGAATTTCACGGGTTTTGTACGAGTGCAATGTCCAACTAACTATAACTTTCCCTAAAACCTATGGTTTTTTCAGTGAATTTGAAAGGTTTTTAAATGCTAAACCCTAACTATAACAGGCCTGAAACCTATGGTTTTTTCAGTGAATTTCAAAGGTTTTTAAAATGCTAATTCCTAATTATAACAAGCCTGAAACCTATGGTTTTTTCAGTGAATTTCAAAGGTTTTTTAAATGCTAATTCCTAACTATAACATGTCTGAAACCTATGGTTTTTTTCAGTGAATTTCAAAGGTTTTGTAAATGACAATTTTTAAATGTATTAATTGTTATATTTATTTTTTTGATACTGATTTACTACATTTTTTTAAACTATTTATTTTTAGATATTTTATTTTTTAAATTACATTGTAATTACATTATACATTACATTACAAAATATACTTTCTCAGAATGAATTACTTTAGTTTAAATACTTTGCAAATAGGCAATAGACTTTTAAGTACAGTAGTTACAGTTGTTGCAATGGGCAACACAATTTCAAACACAATGCAACATTGAGCTCAATGTGAATTTCTAGCTAAATGCAATTAGTTACTTTATGGATTACTTTTCTAACCACAGGACTGGATCCTAGATTCAGTCCTGGGCCATCTCCTGTAAACAGTTGTGTAAAAGCGTTTTGGTTACAGTAGTGATTTTTAAGGAATATTATTGTATTTTAAAAGTTGACACATAGAAACCTTTTCACATAGAATCACCAATGTTATCCTATGGGAGGAAATTCACTTAGCAGGTAAGTAGTGTTATCGTTACTTTTTCTTACTCAGTGGTGGATCCTGGATCCAGCACTGGTGCATCTCCTGTAAACAGTTGAAAGAATGCGTTTAAGTCATACAGGCGAATTTTAAGGAATATTTGTAGTTTGTGAAAATCAACACTTTGAAACTTTTCTGCTGAAAACCAGACAATGGATTCCTATGGAAGGAAATATAAGTTACTGGTAAGTACGGTTAAAATTACTTTTCAGGATCAGTACTGGGCTGAAAGATGCAGCACTGAGGTCTCTCCTGATAACAGGTGAGTAAATCGGAATTCGTATTTTGGCTGATTTTAGAGGAATATTTGTATGTTTCAAAAATCGACACTTAGAAACTTTTTCAGCAAAAAGCAGGCAATGATATCCTATGGAAGGAAATTCAAGTTACTGGTAAGTACGGTTAAAATTACTTTTCAGGATCAGTACTGGGCTGAAAGATGCAGCACTGAGGTCTCTCCTGATAACAGGTGAGTAAATCGGAATTCGTAGTTCGGCTCATTTTAGAGGAATATTTGTATGTTTCAAAAATCGACACTTAGAAACTTTTTCAGCAAAAAGCAGACAATGATATCCTATGGAAGGAAATTCAAGTTACTGGTAAGTACGGTTAAAATTACTTTTCAGGATCAGTACTGGGCTGAAAGATGCAGCACTGAGGTCTCTCCTGATAACAGGTGAGTAAATCGGAATTCGTATTTCGGCTGATTTTAGAGGAATATTATAAAGTTCCAAAACTCCACACTTAGAAGAATTTCCAAGTGAAACCAGTCAATGATATCCTATGGAAGGAAATTCAAGTTACTGGTAAGTACGGTTAAAATTACTTTTCAGGATCAGTACTGGGCTGAAAGATGCAGGACTGAGGTCTCTCCTGATAACAGGTGAGTAAATCGGAATTCGTAGTTCGGCTGATTTTAGAGGAATATTTGCACAATGGTGAAGGGAGGGGCGGGGCCTGAGGTGACATCTGTGCAAACGCGCCCGTGGCGCGTTTTAGGTTGGGGGATTAAGTCCCCTTGAATCATGAGGGTCCCTGGGGTCCAACTAGCCCACCCTGTACCTCCAGTATGCGCCAGGGAGCTGCGTTGCAGAGAGGTGTTCAGAGGCCACGCCCTTTTTGCACCTCTCTGCAACGCAGCTCTGTGGCGCTTTCTGGACGTGCCTGGTGGGCTAGTTCGCCCCAGGGACCCTCAGGATTGAAGGGGATTTCATTCCCCATCTTAAAATGCGCCACGGGGCCTGTTTGCACACATGTCACCTGAAGCCCCGCCCTCCCCTTCACCACTGTGCAAACGTGCCCCGTGGCGCGTTTTAAGTTGGGGGATTAAGTCCCCTTCAATACTGAGGGTCCCTGGAGTCCAACTAGCCCACCATGTACCTCCAAAATGGGCCACAGAGCTGCGTTGCAGAGAGGTGTAAAAAGGGGCGTGGCCTCTGTACACCTCTCAGCAACGCAGCCCCCTGGCGCATACCGGAGGGTCCTGGTGGGCTAGTTGGCACCCAGGGACCCCCAGTATTCAATTGGAATTACTTCCCCTTCTTAAAACGCGCCAGGGGGCGCGTTTGCAGACTGCTGCAGGGAGGGGGTGGGGCCTCGGCACGATGCCGGTCTTTTTTTTTGTTTTTTGTTGCTTTTTTCTGCCTAGGGGGTCAGGGTGTTTCTACCCTGCCCCCTTTTTGCACTTTGCGCACTTGTTTCTGTCCCTCGGTTCTACCGAGGGACAAAATGGCTGCCAACACTTCCTGATTTGGAGTGTTGACAGCCACTTGACAGCCAATTAGCATGCAGCTCGTGATCGGGACGGTGCGCGCAGGGTGCGCTCAGGATACGCGGACCCTACCCGCCCATAGATATATATGTGACTTTACTTTTGATTTTCTCAGGAACTACTGAACGGATTTACACAATTTAAGCAAAAGGCACGACACTGAACCAAGGGCTACCTCTTTGCCAAATTTGGTGTAATTTCGTTCAGCAGTTCGTGGCTGTAGCTGCGACTAAAGGTTCCTATGGAAAAATGAATGGGAAAACGCGTTTTGGGACCCCCTTTTTCTCGGCCCCCGCTGACGAATCAACCCGAGACTTTCAGGGTAGGAGCGGAGCGGAGCGCCCCAACAAGTTGGAAGCTTTTGCGAAGATTCGTCAACCGGCGCAAGAGTTATTTCAAATAGAATGTCGCGGATTTCCTATGGATAATAGGTCCTAACTATAACTATCTGCTGGCGACCGCCAGTAGATATATATATATATATATATATATATATATTCACTGAAAAAACCATAGGTTTTAGGGACAGTTATAGTTAGTTGGACATTGCACTCGTACAAAACCCGTGAAATTCCCCTGTTATAGTTAGTTCAGCTAACTATAACTCGCGCCCCGCAATGCACTGCTGATGACGTCACATATTACATCACTCATGACATGGTCAGTGACATCACTGATGACATCACTGATGACATCTCAAATGACATCACTGATGACATCACTGATGACATCATCCAGTGACTGTGTGTTTCTGTAAAGTTTAAATATGTTTAATATATATAGGGAAAGGCGTATTGAAGAATGAGTGGGTGTATAAGTGTCTGAATGGATGATTTAGTACGTGAGTGACTGACTCTACAAGTGAGTGATTAAACGTATCTTACTGAATGCATGGGTTAGTGACTAAACTGTGTGAATGTCTGTATCCGTCTGTTTGTTGGTGTGTAAGTGGATGCATGGATTTGCGAATAGCTACATGAGTGTCTATATGGGTTATTGATTGGTTCTCTGAGTATCTGTATGGCTGCCTGAGTGTTTGTGTGGGTGGGGTGTGTGTGACTCTATACATAGATGTGTGAGTGGGTGATTCACTGGGTGCATGATTTCAAGAGTGCATCTGTGATGGACTGCTTGGGTGGGTGAGTGTATGTATGGGTGTGTTAGTGAGTGAATGTATATCTCAGTGGTACATGTGCGAGTAACTACATATGTAAAAGGCAGTATATATGTGTGTTAGAGTATTTAAATGGCTATAAGTGAGAGTGTGTTATTGTGAGAGTGGCTGTATGGATGCGTGTGTGCTTGTATCAGTTATTGTATAAGAGCGTAAGAATGTGCTAGTATTTGTATGAGTAAGTGAGCTGGTGTGTGTATAACTGTATAGGTGAGTAAATGGGTGTGTGATTAATTTTTTGCATGACTGACTAGGTGTGTGAGTACCTCTATGGATGAGTGGCGGTGTGTGAGTATTTATATAGGTGTATGAGTGCATATGATAGTCCTGTACTGAGTGACTGTAAGTATGAGTGACTGTACAGGTGAGTGAGTGGATGTGTGTGTAGACCTAAGAATCAGTGAGTGGGTATGTAGTTTTTGGTGTTGGAGTGTCTATGGTTTTGAGAATGGCAGTCTGTAATTTAGAGTGGGTGTATCAAAAGTTATATTAGGGTGTGAGAAGATGCATGAAATTATCACATGGATGATGTCATCAGTGATGTCATTTGAGATGTCATCAGTGATGTCATCAGTGATGTCACTGACCATGTCATGAGTGATGTAATATGTGACGTCATCAGCAGTGCATTGCGGGCGCGAGTTATAGTTAGCTGAACTAACTATAACAGGGGAATTTCACGGGTTTTGTACGAGTGCAATGTCCAACTAACTATAACTGTCCCTAAAACCTATGGTTTTTTCAGTGAATTTCAAAGGTTTTTTAAATGCTAATTTCTAACTATAACGTGTCTGAAACCTATGGTTTTTTCAGTGAATTTCAAAGGTTTTTTAAATGCTCATTTCTAACTATAACGTGCCTGAAACCTATGGTTTTTTCAGTGAATTTCAAAGGTTTTTTAAATGCTAATTTCTAACTATCACGTGCCTGAAACCTATGGTTTTTTCAGTGAATTTCAAAGGTTTTTTAAATGCTAATTTCTAACTATAACGTGCCTGAAACCTATGATTTTTAAGTGAATTTCAAAGGTTTTTTAAATGCTACTTTCTAACTATGCCAACAGAGGTAGGACATGTGAAGAAAGAAGAAAAAACGCACAGAAAGAAGCAAAAGATGTGCAGAAAGAACCAACAGAGGAGCAGAAAGAGGCCTTGTTGCAAAATCATCCTGTGCCCACAACTTTTTCAGACGGGTACTGGTGGTAACTGACTCTGACTAACCAGAGCCAGTGCGCGTTTGCACAGTGGTGAAGGGAGGGGGGCCTGAGGTGACATGTGTGCAAACGCGCCCCGTGGCGCGTTTTAAGTTGGGGGATTAAGTCCCCTTGAATCCTGAGGGTCCCTGGGGCCCAACTAGCCCCCCAGGTACCTACAGTTAGGACCACAGAGCTGAGTTGCAGAGAGGCGTTCCGAGGCCACGCACCTTTTTTCACCTCTCTGCAACGCAACTCTGTTGTGCTTACTGAAGGTACCTGGTGGGCTAGTTGGCCCCAGGATTCAAAGGAATTAACTCCCCAACTTAAAACGCACCACAGGGCGTGTTTGCGCACATGTCACCTGAGGCCCCGCCCCCTACCTTCAACACTGTGCAAACGCGCCCCGTGGCACGTTTTAAGTTGGGGGATTAGGTCACCTTGAATCCTGAGAGTCCCTGGGGCCCAACTAGCCCACCAGGTACTTCCAGTAAGCACCACAGGCCTGCGTTGCAACGACTGTAACAAATTGTGCAGTTGTGTTTAGGTAGTGAAGAGGGTCGTGCTGGGGGTAGTGTTTTAGGGTTTAGGGTAGTGCAGTGGTGTTTGTGTAGTGTAGGGGGTCATGCTGGGGGTAGATTTAGGGTTTAGGGTAGTGCAGTGGTGTTTGGGTAGTGTAGGGAGTTGTGCTGGGGGGAGTGTTTTAGGGTTTAGGGTAGTACAGTGGTGTTTGGGTAGTGTAGGGGGTCGTGCTGGGGTTAGTGTTTTAGGGTTTTAGGGTTTAGGGTAGTGCAGTGGTGTTTGGGTAGTGTAGGGGATACTGTTGGGGGTAGTGTTTTAGGGTTTAGGGTAGTGCAATGGTGTTTGGGTAGTGTAGGGGGTACTGCTGGGGGTAGTGTTTTAGGGTTTAGGGTAGTGCAGTGGTGTTTGGGTAGCGTAGGGGGTACTGCTGGGGGTAGTGTTTTATGGTTTAGGGTAGTGCAGTGGTGTTTGGGTAGTGTAGGGGTTCGTGCTGGGGGTAGTTTTTTAGGGTTTAGGGTAGTGCAGTGGTGTTTGTGTAGTGTAGGAGGTCGTGTTTTAGGGTTTAGGGTAGTGCAGTGGTCTTTGAGTAGTGTAGGGAGTCATGCGGGGGTATTGTTTTAGAGTTTAGGGTAGTGCAGTGGTCTTTGGGTAGTGTAGGGGGTTGTGCGGGGGTAGTGTTTTAGGGATTAGGGTAGTGCATTGGTATTTGGGTAGTGTAGGGGGTCATGCAGGGTAGTGTTTTAGGGTTTAGGGCAGTGCAGTGGTGTTTAGGTAGTGTAGGGGGTCGTGCTGGGGGAGTGTTTTAGGGTTTAGGGCAGTGCAGTGGTGTTCGGATAGTGTAGGGGGTCGTGCTGGGGGAGTGTTTTAGGGTTTAGGGCAGTGCAGTTGTGTTCGGGTAGTGTAGGGGGTCGTGCTGGGGGAGTATTTTAGGGTTTAGGGTAGTGCAGTGGTGTTCGGGTAGTGTAGGGGGTCATGCTGGGGGTAGTGTTCTAGGGTTTAGGGCAGTGCAGTGGTGTTCGGGCAGTGTAGGGGGTCGTGCAGGGGTGGTGTTTCAGGGTTTAGGGCAGTGGTGTTCAGGCAGTGTAGGGGGTCATGCTGGGGGTGGTGTTTCAGGGTTTGGGGCAGTGCAGTGGTGTTCGAGCAGTAAAGGGGTCATGCTGGGGGTGGTGTTTCAGGGTTTAGGGCAGTGTAGTGGTGTTCGGGCAGTGTAGGGGGCTGTGCAGGGGGTGGTGTTTCAGGGTTTAGGGCAGTGCAGTGGTGTTCGGGCAGTGTAGGGGGTGGTGCAGGGGGTGGTGTTTCAGGGTTTAGGGCAGTGCAGTGGTGTTCGGGCAGTGTAGGGGGTCGTGCAGGGGGTGGTGTTTCAGGGTTTAGGGCAGTGCAGTGGTGTTCGGGCAGTGTAGGGGGCGGTGCAGGGGGTGGTGTTTCAGGGTTTAGGGCAGTACAGTGGTGTTCGGGCATTGTAGAGGGTGGTGCTGGGGCTGGTGTTTCAGGGTTTTGGGCAGTGCAGTGGTGTTTGGGCAGTGTAGGGGGTCGTGCTGGGGCTGGTGTTTCAGGGTTTAGGGTAGTGCAGTGGTGTTTGGGCAGTGTAGGGGGTCGTGCTGGGGCTGGTGTTTCAGGGTTTAGGCCAGTGCAGTGGTGTTCGGGCAGTGTAGGGGGTCATGCTGGGGCTGGTGTTTCAGGGTTTAGGGCAGTGCAGTGGTGTTCGGGCAGTGTAGGGGGTCTTGCTGGGGCTGGTGTTTCAGAGTCTAGGGCAATGCAGTGGTGTTCGGGCAGTGTAGGGGGTCTTGCTGGGGCTGGTGTTTCAGGGTTTAGGGCAGTGCAGTCGTGTTCGGGCAGTGTAGGGGGTCGTGCTGGGGGTGGTGTTTCTGGGTTTAGGGCAGTGCAGTGGTGTTCGGGCAGTGTAGGGGGTCATGCTGGGGCTAGGGTTTCAGGGTTTAGGGCAGAGCAATGATGCTCAGGCAGTGTAGGGGGTTGTGCTGGGGGTGATGTTTCAGGGTTTAAGGCAGTGCAGTGGTGTTAGGGCAGTGTAGGGGGTCGTGCTGGGGGTGGTGTTTCAGGGTTTAGGGCAGTGCAGTGGTGTTCCGGCAGTGTAGGGGGTCGTGCAGGGGTGGTGTTTCAGGGTTTAGTGCAGTGGTGTTCGGGCAGTGTAGGGGTCGTGCTGGGGTGGTGTTTCAGGGTTTAGGGCAGTGCAGTGGTGTTTGGGCAGTGTAGGGGGTCGTGCAGGGGGTGGTGTTTCAGGGTTTAGGGCAGTGCAGTGGTATTCGGCCAGTGTAGGTAGTCTTGCTGGGGGTGGTGTTTCAGGGTTTAGGGCAGTGCAGTAGTTTTCGGGCAGTGTAGGCGGTCGTGCTGGGGCTGGTGTTTCAGGGTTTAGGGCAGTGCAGTGGTGTTCGGGCAGTGTACGGGGTTGTGCTGGGGTTGGTGTTTCAGGGTTTAGGGCAGTGCAGTGGTGTGCGGGCAGTGTACGGTGTTGTGCTGGGGCTGGTGTTTCAGGGTTTAGGGCAGTGCAGTGGTGTTCGGGCAGTGTAGGGGGTCGTGCGGGGGGTGGTGTTTCAGGGTTTAGGGCCGTGCAGTGGTGTTCGGGCAGTGTAGGGGGTCGTGCTGGGGCTGGTGTTTCAGGGTTTAGGGCAGTGCAGTGGTGTTCGGGCAGTGTAGGGGGTCGTGCTGGGGCTGGTGTTTCAGGGTTTTGGGCAGAGCAGTGGTGTTCGGGCAGTGTAGGGGGTCGTGCTGGGGTGGTGTTTCAGGGTTTAGGGCAGTGCAGTGGTGTTCGGTCAGTGTAGGGGGTCGCGCTGGGGGTGGTGTTTCAGGGTTTAGGGCAGTGCAGTGGTGTTCGGGCAGTGTAGGGGGTCATGCACGGGGTGGTGTTTCAGGGTTTAGGGCAGTGCAGTGGTGTTCGGGCAGTGTAGGGTGTTGTGCTGGGGCTGGTGTTTCAGGGTTCGGGGCAGTGCAGTGCAGTGGTGTTCAGGCAGTGTAGGGGGTCGTGCTGAGGCTGGTGTTTCACGGTTTAGGGCAGTGCAGTGGTGTTCGGGCAGTGTAGGGGGTCGTGCTGGGGCTGGTGTTTCAGGGTTTAGGGCAGTGCAGTGGTGTTCGGGCAGTGTAGGCGGTCGTGCTGGGGCTGGTGTTTCAGGGTTTAGGGCAGTGCAGTGGTGTTCGGGCAGTGTAGGGGTCGTGCTGGGGCTGGTGTTTCAGGGTTTAGGGCAGTGCAGTGGTGCTCGGGCAGTGTAGGGGGTCGTGCTGGGGGTGATGTTTCAGGGTTTAGGGTAGTGCTGTGCTGTTCGGGCAGTGTAGGGGGTCTTGCTGGGGGTAGTGTTTCAGGGTTTAGGGCGGTGCAGTGGTGTTCGTGCAGTGTAGGGGGTCGTGCTGGGGGTGGTGTTTCAGGGTTTAGGGCAGTGCATTAGTGTTCGGGCAGTGTAGGGGGTCGTGCAGGGGGTGGTGTTTCAGGGTTTAGGGCAGTGCAGTGGTGTTCTGGCAGTGTTGGGGGTCATGCTGGGGGTGGGGTTTCAGGGTTTAGGGCAGTACAGTGGTGTTCGGGCAGTGTAGGGGGTCATGCAGGGGGTGGTGTTTCAGGGTTTAGGGCAGTGCAGTGGTGTTCGGGCAGTGTAGGGGGTCGTGCTGGGGCTGGTGTTTCAGGGTTTAGGGCAGTGCAGTAGTGTTCGGGCAGTGTAGGGGGTCTTGCTTGGGGTGGTGTTTCAGGGTTTAGGGCAGTGGTGTTCGGGCAGTGTAGGGGGTCTTGCTGGGGGTGATGTTTCAGGGTTTAGGGCAGTGCAGTGGTGTTCGAGCAGTGTAGGGGGTCTTGCTGGGGGTAGTGTTTCAGGGTTTAGGGCAGTGCAGTGGTGTTCGTGCAGTATAGGGGGTCGTGCTGGGGATGGTGTTTCTGGGTTTAGGGCAGTGCAGTAGTGTTCGAGCAGTGTAGGGGGTTGTGCAGGGGTGGTGTTTCAGGGTTTAGGGCAGTGCAGTGGTGTTCGGGCAGTGTAGGGGGTCGCGCTGGGGGTGGTGTTTCAGGGTTTAGGGCAGTGCAGTGGTGTTCGGGCAGTGTAGGGGGTCATGCACGGGGTGGTGTTTCAGGGTTTAGGGCAGTGCAGTGGTGTTCGGGCAGTGTAGGGTGTTGTGCTGGGGCTGGTGTTTCAGGGTTCGGGGCAGTGCAGTGCAGTGGTGTTCAGGCAGTGTAGGGGGTCGTGCTGAGGCTGGTGTTTCACGGTTTAGGGCAGTGCAGTGGTGTTCGGGCAGTGTAGGGGGTCGTGCTGGGGCTGGTGTTTCAGGGTTTAGGGCAGTGCAGTGGTGTTCGGGCAGTGTAGGCGGTCGTGCTGGGGCTGGTGTTTCAGGGTTTAGGGCAGTGCAGTGGTGTTCGGGCAGTGTAGGGGGTCGTGCTGGGGCTGGTGTTTCAGGGTTTACGGCAGTGCAGTGGTGCTCGGGCAGTGTAGGGGGTCGTGCTGGGGGTGATGTTTCAGGGTTTAGGGTAGTGCTGTGGTGTTCGGGCAGTGTAGGGGGTCGTGCAGGGGCTGGTGTTTCAAGGTTTAGGGCAGTGCAGTAGTGTTCGGGCAGTGTAGGGGGTCGTGCTGGGGCTGGTGTTTCAGGGTTTTGGGCAGAGCAGTGGTGTTCGGGCAGTGTAGGGGGTCATGCTGGGGGTAGTGTTTCAGGGTTTAGGGCAGTGCAGTGGTGTTCGGGCAGTGTAGGGTGTCGTGCTGGGGGTGGTGTTTCAGGGTTTAGGTCAGTGGTGTTCGGGCAGTGTAGGGGGTCTTGCTGGGGGTGATGTTTCAGGGTTTAGGGCAGTGCAGTGGTGTTCGGGCAGTGTAGGGGGTCTTGCTGGGGGTAGTGTTTCAGGGTTTAGGGCAGTGCAGTGGTGTTTGGGCAGTGTAGGGGGTCATGCTGGGGTTGGTGTTTCAGGGTTTAGGGCAGTGCAGTGGTGTTCGGGAAGTGTAGGGGGTCGTGCTAGGGGTGGTGTTTCAGGGTTTAGGGCAGTGCAGGGGTGTTCGGGCAGTGTAGGGGGTCATGCAGGGGCTGGTGTTTCAGGGTTTAGGGCAGTGCAGTGGTGTTCGGGCAGTGTAGGGGGTCGTGCTGGGGGTAGTGTTTTAGGGTTTAGGGTAGTGCAGTGGTGCTTGTGTAGTGTAGGGGGTCGTGCTGGGGGTAGTGTTTTAGGGTTTAGGGTAGTGCAGTGGTGTTTGTGTAGTGTAGGGGGTCATGTTTTAGGGTAGTGCAGTGGTGTTTGGGTAGTGTAGGGGGTCGTGCTGGGGTAGTGTTTTAGGGTTTAGGGTAGTGCAGTGGTGTTTGGGTAGTGTAGGGGGTCGTACTGGGGGTAGTGTTTTAGGGTTTAGGGTAGTGCAGTGGTGCTTGTGTAGTGTGGGGGCTCGTGCTGGGGTTAGTGTTTAGGGTAGTGCAGTGGTGTTTGTGTAGTATAGGGGGTCATGTTTTAGGGTAGTGCAGTGGTGTTTGGGTAGTGTAGGGGATCGTGCTGGTGGTAGTGTTTTAGGATTTAGGTTAGTGCAGTGGTGTTTGGGTAGTGTAGGGGGTCGTGCTGGGGGTAGTGTTTTAGGGTTTAGGATAGTGCAGTGGTGCTTGTGTAGTGTAGGGGGTCGTGCTGGGGGTAGTGTTTTAGGGTTTAAGGTAGTGCAGTGGTGTTTTTGTAGTGTAGGGGGTCATGTTTTAAGATGCAATGCTCCAATACCTGACCAGTCTGCACTACATAAAACTGCAAAAAATCTAAAAATAAAAAGTGTTTTGCACACTTTTGTCATTGGGCTATATGTGGGCTACATCTGGGTAATATTTGTGCTACATTTGGGCTCTTTGTTTGAGCCAAGCCTATTTTGATTTCCCTATTGTGCTGGTGTTGTCCTAGCAGCAGATTCCTGATGGAGTGAGTCCCTGGTGGAGTGGAGACTGGTAAGTACTACTAATTAATGTGACACTACACACATATGTTGTGTTTGCTCCAAAAATATATGTAGGTAATGTGTTATTCCCCTTTTTGTACATATAGCATAGCACACATACAAAACACACACACTATTGTATGTACACCTACAGGCACCACAAGCACAACACCCGCAACCACTACAACAAATAAATATTTTTTTAAGTATCAATACAGGTGTGTTCCTTTTATCTTGATTAGTTGTAAAATGAACAGTACTGCATTACACATAAGAAAAAAGAATGCACGTAAGTGCCATGCAAAAATGCATGAGGCTAAAGCACATGTTAACACAAGATTCATGGTAAGACAAGTAAAAAAGAAGCTTACCTTTGACCCCGGCAACAACAGAGTTGATTAGCATCATGGTGAAGTAATAGCAGCAAAGGAAGAACCTGGCAAATGGGGTTCAAGACAGGAACGGAAGTGGGAATTAGAAAAAAGGTAAGTTCCTACCTCATTTGCTCCCATTCCGCCAACTCAAGTTTTGAGGTGTCCCTGCAACAGTTTTCTTGATGGAAAGGCACATCGTGATTGTCTCACCAGTGATCTTGGCATTACTCCCTCTGACAGCGCTTTTGCCTATGACACCGTCAATGCGGGAGGAAAATTCTGGCAGAGACGGCGGCACTCAATTGAGCTGGTAGACTGCCAAGTCAGCTGGAAGTGAAACCGTTGAAAAAGTGATGGCAGGACCAGATCCGCCAAGATCTAAATCAGGCCCTAAGTCTACTCCCAGCCTGCAACTGATTTAAAAAGTACTCCCGCCAGCTGGAAGCAGACTTATGTTTTGTTCAGGCAGGGAAACCAAACACATAGTGCTCCTGCCAGAAGGAGCATCTTAAAGGCAGCTGCTTTTTCCAGACGGGGACAATGTCGGCTACAGCACCATGTGGGGAGCCAGCTGGAGCCAACGGCCATTAAGTTCCCCATGGCCCACAATGTGTTGGTCGGTGGGTGCACCATGTATGCACCGGGCACCAAACTATTATTGATGTGGGCCCCGGGGGATGGGATCCCTGAGGCCAAAATAGGCTCAGCGGGGGTGGCTGTGCAGCCCCTCCCCTTTTATAAAATGTACGGCCCCGGGAAATGAGGTCCCTGGGGTTTATAAAGGCTGGGGGATGGGGGCTGTGAGGCCGCCCTCCCCTTTTATTTACATTTCGGCCCTGGGGAATGGGGTGCCTGGAGCCTAGTTAGGCTCAGGGAGGGGGTACGCGTGCCTCTCCCTTTTTGTATTAAATTTGGTCCTGGGGAATGGGGTCCCTGAGTCCCAAGAAGGATTGGGGAGGGGGCCCCACATTCCCTCCCCTTTTGAATTGGCTTTGACCCTGTGAGATTGGGTCTCTAGGGGTTGATAAGGCTTATAGAGGGGGGTTGTGAAGCTCCCCTCCCCTTTGAAGAAAAAAAGGACCTGGGGGATGGGGTCTATGGGCCTATGAACGATTGGAGGGGGCCCACATGGACCGTCCCCTTTTTTATTGATTCTGCTCCGGATGTAATCCCCGTGCCCTAATAAGTCTTGGCGAGGGGACCGCACAGCCCCATCCCATTTTTATTACATTTGGCCCCAGGGATGAGGTACCCAGGACCTAATAAGGCTTGGTGAGGGAGGCTGCATGCCCCCTCCCACAAAATGTGCACTAAAGGGAAGGGGGGCTTCATCACCCCCCTCCCAGAGTTTTCAAAGGCCCTAGGGTCCCCATCCCCTGGGTTTGTGATTGTAATTAAAAGGGATGGGGACCATGCAGCCCCCCTTCCTTAGCCTTTAATGGCCCAAGGACCCTATTCCCCAGGGCCTGCTCACTTACTGTATCCCGAGGTGACCACCCTGGAACACAGTTGTTTCCCTGCCAGCACTACTATGGAGAAGGAAACATGTGCTTGCTTTCATCTGGCAGGAGCATTTTCAAATGTCCTACCAAATAGGAGCAAACACTGAGTCTGCTCCCAACCCACAGGAAATTTAGAAATACTCCTGCGGCTTGGAGCAGGCTTGTGTTCTGTTTGGGCAGCAAAACTCAGCACATATTGCTACCGCCCGTATGGAGCAGCGTGAATCCAGCTGCTCCTTCCGGGCGGGAGCAATGCCAACTCCTGCACCATGCAGGGAGCTGGCTGGGGCCATGGGGTTCCTCCTGCGGCTCCCGACTTTGTTGGTCAATGGGTGCCCCAGGTAGGCACAGGGCACCCACCTATTACTGATGTGGTCCCCGGGGTCAAAATAGGCTCAGGGAGGGTGACCTCCCCTTTTATAAAAAGTACAGCCCTGGAGAATGGGGTCCCTGGGCCAATAAAGTCTTGGGGATAGGGGCCACGTTGTCTCCTCCCCTATTATTTACATTTTGGCCCAGGGCAATGGTGCACCTGGGGCCTAATTAGGCACACAGAGAAGGGCCAAATGCTCCCTCACTTCATTAATTAGTTGGCCTCAAGGGATGGGGTCGCCGGGGCCTAAAAATGCTTGGGGAATGGGGCCGCATGCCCTCCCCTTTTGTATTAAATTTGGCCCCAGTGTATGCGGTCCTGGGGCCCAAGAAGGCTCAGGGAGGGGGTTGTATGCCCCTTCCCCTTTTTAATTGGCTTTGGCCCCAGGGGATGGGGACCCTAGAGCCTGATAATACTTACAGAGGGGGCTGTGCAGCTCACCTTTTAAGAAAAAATGTCCCTTGGAATGAAGTCCCCAGGGCCTACAAAGGCTCAGAGAGGGGGGCCACATCACCCCCTCCCCTTTTTTATTTGTTTGGCCCCGGGCACTGTGTCCCCAGGCTCTAATTGGGCTAAGGATGGGGGCCTGAATGCCCCTCTATCCTTAGATTTTGGCCCCAGGGATGGGGTCCCCCTGGGCCCAAGAAGCTTTGGAGGAGAGGGTGACATGGCTCCCTCCCGTTTTCATTGGAACTGACCCCAGGGGATGGGGTCCCTGGGACCAATTATGGATCAGGGAGGGGCTACATGCACCCCATCGCCTTAATGTATATATTTTGGCCACAGGGTATTGGGTCCCCAGGGCCTAAAGGCCAACCCTATGCCATGCATGCTACAGGCTGTGCACGGGTTGTGGTTTGCAGTCTACTGGGGGTTTGACCACAGGGCCTGGTAGCAGGCCAAGACTGTGGCCAAGCCCCCACTGTGCACAGCCAAAGGTTAGCTGCCTGCAGGGAGTTGGAAGACAGGCCCTATGGCTAAGCCCACGCCATGCACGGCCAAAGGCCATGCATGGTGGGGAGTCGGGTACAGGGTTTGGCTGTAAGCCATATGCGATGAAAGGTCGTGTGCAGAGTGGGGATGGCTGCAAGCGAAGGGGGTTGGCTGCATCCGGATGGGTTGGCTGAAGGCAGTGCAGAGTATGGGGTGGCTGCCAGTGGGCGTTTGCTGCAGGCCCTGCAGCCAACTCCCGCTGTGCATTACCAACGGAAATAAAATATTACTTTATGGTAAAAAAACCCTAGAAATTCACTGAAAAAAACAAAGGTTAAAGTAACGTCATAGTTAGGTGAATATGTCAGTGACAACTGACAACATTAACGTTTTGAACTCTAAAACCCACGGAAATTCACCAGTTATAGTCAGCAAAGCTAACCATACCTTGCGCCCCATCAAGCACTGCTTATAACCTCACATATTAACTCACTCATGACATGTTCTATGACATAATTTATGACAGCACTGATGACATCTCAAATTACATCATTGATGACATCACTTTTTTTTGGTAAACAGATTGTATTGGTTTTAAGTAGTCTGAATTGCATCATTATCATTCTCACGGCCAGGGGCAGCTCTATAGTGATTTTACTGCATCTGTATGGAATCTAATCATTGCAATAATACAATCTTAACATCAATCCAAAAACTATTTTCCCCTCTCCCCTATGAGAGAGTACTGTATAGCATGTGTGGGCTTACTTTGTGGTAGATGCAGTATTTCTTCATTATACCCAGGTAAAGGTTGGGGCAGTCATCTGTCAATCTAACATCACTGTAGTCTTTTTAAAGGTCTACATAACAGGCCTAATGAGTAAGGTGGTGCACTCTCCAGGGGTCACTCATGTGGAACTTGTAGGTGTTCTCTCAGGCGTGCTCCGGTCAGGATTGGACAAGTTGTTTATCAGGGCTTTCCAGGCTCTGGGCCCCCCTATGTTCCCTATCCCCCTCCTTGTTTCTATCAACAATAGCCGTAGTTCCCCCCTCCATGTGTGTGGCCTAGGACCCCCAATGCCTTCCAATTCCTCGCTATCTCACTTTCAGCAAGGATGAACACTAGATCTTTAGTCTTAGATGTGTGGAGGAACCATCGTAATAGGCAGTGGGCCGGGGTATGAGGGACTTCTCTCTCGATAGTCTCCTCCACTACATGTAAGACCCCTTCCCAAAATTCATGCAATCCTGAGCAGGCCCAAAACATATGGAGCATATGTGCCCTTTCCTCTCCACAGCAAGGACAGGCCATATCGGCTATCTGAAAGTATTGACTTATGCGCTCTGGGGTCAGGTAGGATCTATTTAGGAAATAATAATTAATTAGCTTAAAGTGTGTATTTCTGGAGACCTTGGGTATTCTATCTAATATGTTATCCCAGTCCTTTGCCGAAATCTGGATGTCTAAATCCGTTTACCACTAAGATCGTAATTTCTCCAGCGAGCACTGCTGATCTGCATGCAGTGCTCTGTACAGGCAAGGCACTGTCTTTACGGTGCTGCAGAAAAAGGCATATAATAACAGCTCTGCTGCGATGGGGATTCAGTAGTTCCAGTACGCCAATGTATATATATTGCTGCCGGAGTTTTCTGTGCAGCACGAAATGTCCATGAGGTACATCAAACTCCCTGTGGAATTCCTTGAAGGGGAGTAATTCAGCTTCTCTATAAAGATCTCCCATCCTCCTCAACCCAAACATCTAGGTCCCACCAATTACCCTCATGCAGAAGCGCTCTCAGCATGTCTAGAGGTAATTCAAGGGAATATGGAACCTTAACCTGCATTTTCTGTAATTCTCGATGTCAGCAATTAGCCTGTACTTTGAATTCATATGAATCTTCCCCAGTCGGTCTGGCCACTCCAAGGAACACTCCCAGGAGATCAAGTAACATTGGTGTGAACGAGCCTGGGACTCCATCCAGCTTCTGTCTCTGGCCATTTCCATAACCAGCTACTGCATTTGGGCCTCTATATAATAGAACTCAAAGTCAGGAACCGCCAGTCTGCCCACAGACACTGGTCTCTGCATCCTTGTCAGTGCCACTCTGTGTCGTCCCGACCCCAAAATAAATGTCCAGATTAGAGAGTCTAATTCTCTGAAAAAAGCTTGAGGAATCCAAAGTGAAAGCGTGCTAAAGTAATATAAAAGCAAAGGGAGTGCCACCATTTTGAGGAGTGCAATCCTACCAGCTACCAAAAGCGGTAGGGTCTGCCAGAAGGCTACAGATGTTCTCATCGCCAAGCCAGTCCGAGGGCGTCCAGTCTGCACCACAGGAAAGAGCCTGGACTTCTGCCAACTTACTTTCAAGCCAGAGAAGGAGCTGAACTCCTCTAGCAGGGTGCGGGCTCCTCTCAGATCTCCCTCCCAGTCCCTCAAGTAGCAGATCGTCAGCATAAAGTGCAATTTGATGATTAGTGCACCCCACACTTAGTCCCCTGTAAAATTGTCCAGATCTGGCCACAACCGCCAATGGCTCCATAACAATAGCAAAAACCAGGGGGGAGAGTGGGCATCCCTGTCAGGTGCCGCGCTCCACTGGCCACCCCCTCGAGAAAGTCCTCCCTGTGCACCCTCTAGATGTATATCTAGTATATAATAGCCGTGTGCAGTCAATGAAGTCCCCTCCCAGTCCCATGCGTGCCATAACTTCATACAGATATCCCCACTCCAGGCTATCAAATGCTTTTGCTGTGTCTACTGTGAAGATTGCAGTATCCCCTCGGTCAGCTTTGTCTGTCTCCATATTAGTCAATAGTAATCGAATATTCCCTGCTGAGCCACGGCCCAGGATAAACCCTTCTTGATCTGCATGTATCAGTTTAGTCATGAAGGGCAAAAGTCAGGTGGCCAAAATCCTGCTCAGAATTTTGTAGTCGATGTTAAGCATTGATAGCAGGCGGTATGCTGACTTGTCATGAGCAAGTATATTTGGTTTCAAAATGGAGACTATCACTGCCTCTCTGGTAGTATACGGTAGGGAGCAGGACTCTTTACCCGCCTTATAGAGGCCCACCAGTGGAGGCGTCAGCTCTGTAGAATACGCAGCATAGAACTCCACCAGGAGCCCGTCTGTGCCTTGGGTTTTGTTGCACAACTTATGTTTGATGGCAGGGGTGATCGCCTGCGGTGTGATGTATCCTCTGAGGTCCCTCGCTTCCTCCTCCATGATCTGCGGCAGCGGTAGTGTCGTCAGGTGCACGCTCGTCTCCTCCAGGCCACCCGTGGGGGAGCTAGCATACAATGCTGAGAAGTAATCAACAAATATCAACAAATATGTAAACAAATATGTCCTTGATCCCTTCCTGCGAGTGCACCCTGGTACCCTCCCTTAATTCCATCATCGCTGAGCCACGTTTACCCGGGTTAGCCAGCCGACAAGGGAGGGTGTGAGCGATCAGTAAAATGCCGTAAACACAGTTAAAGTGTCCCCCAATTAAAGTAGCAGCAGTTGGGTACAGCGCTAATCATCGTGACAAATTTGCAAAGAAACCCACTCTGATCTACATTTGAGGCATATACATTCACTATAGTCATCTCTCGGCCCTCCAGGCACCCCCACACCACTACAAATCTCCTTCAGTGTCTATCATTGTGTCTATGAGCTGGAAGGGAGCTCCAGCTCAAATCCAGATAAGGACTCCTCTGGCAGAAGCTGAATATGTAGGGTAATATGTCTGGCCTCTCCAGCGTCGTCGCAATGTATTTCTCATGAGAGTTTCACTGTCTGCAAACAGTGTGGTACAGAGTCCATAGAGTAAACAGTATTTACAGTACCCACTTTTCTACTCATATCCACTTCATTTCTCAATGTATGTTTAGTGACTGTGAGGGGTTTGATACCGGTAAAGACTGTCTGTGGTAAGGCATTAGTTATGCAACAAGGCATGAGTAGCTGGAGGAACTTGGCTTTATGTGAACAGTTGTACAGAGATTTAACAGCGTGTGCAGTACAGGTTACCCATTTATCTGTGGTTGATAGTCAACATAAACTGGGCTACCCATGAAGTAAATGGTGTAGGGTCAATGTTGCATACAACACAAGCTTGCTTCACCTATGGAGGTTGTATGTATGATAGCAGTAATAATGCTTCATATTATTCTAAGCTATTTTACACTTAGTTTCATAGCGCTAATACCATACCTGTTTATAGAGCAATGTGGACAAAAAAAGCTTGGATGATGTCATCAATGATGTTATCTGAGATGCCATCAGGGGTCATAAATGATGTCATTGAACATGTCACGAGTGATGCAATATGTGAGGATATAAGCAGTGCATGGCGGGGGCGCAAGTTCTAGTTAGCTCTGCAAACTGTGAATTTTACGTTATTTTAACCTTTGCTTTTTTCAGCGATATATATATATATATATATATCCACAGTAAGTCCCAGTAGACGCCCCAATCGGCACGAACAAAGAAAGCGGCACACCAGGAGAAAGCACAATAATTTATTGTGCACTACGTGAAGGACGACGCGTTTCGGCGTTAGCCTTTGTCAAGTGTTTTTGTCTCACACAGACTTCCTCTAGAAATACATCCAACAGTTCATAGACATGGAAGAGTTATCCCAGACATTTTGCCGTTTTTTTCGACATCACCAAAATTAAACATAATATATATTGATACATGTCTGGTTGTGTCACATCAATAATAGAGTGCATAATTAATATAAAAAAATATAAACTTGTGATTTCATTATAACAGATTTCATGTCCATACTGAATACTGTCAATAAAGTTTTTGAATTTGAATTTCATCAATGGGATATAAACAAAATAATGTCTTACTGCTCATACTGTTCTTACTCATCCCACAATTGGTTTGGCTATGCAGAAGATAATAATAAAGCCGTATTTACAATTTAACAAGAGTGTATATTAAATTCACTCGTAAGTCATCTTGGTCTCTCTACCCATTGTACAACAATTCTTGCTGGCAACATTGCTGTAAAATGAATCATGTGCAATTCATTGTTCAAATCATACGACCAAAAAAAAAATATATATATATATACATTTATAAGTAGCAGTCACAGAATAATACTTGAGGGAGATAGAGTATGCAATAAAGATATACCTTAAAACCTTATTAGTTCATATTGATCACCTTGTACATTCCCTCTCTCCAATCTGTCTGACATGCGTTTTTGGTGCCATTATATATACGGGTCAAGATGTAATTCCTAGATGCTACGGATACGGCCAGAATTAATGGCAAGTGCCATGCAATTCCAGTCTGCACTTGTTATCCCTTGAAAGGGAGATAGTGATTATCCGGTGAATGCCTAGTGCCAATATAATTCTAGTGAGTACTACAGCGTCGATGTATCTATTGTATTTCTAAAAGGTGTGAGTAAAGAGCCTTTTTCTAGTGCAATAGTGAAATGGGACTGTGAAAGGTGAATGTCCCCATAAGTGATATTAAAATGTGGAAGTATGTAGGAGTGTAATCACTACTAAGCTGATACCGACATCTTTTTCTTTTTTCAATGTCTAAATGATAAGTAGAATGATGCAATTGTCCACTCTAGTGACAACCCACCGGAAGTCACTAGTGTAATGCTGACTCCTACTTCATATCCACCTTAAAATCGTGAAGTGTTAAGGACAAATTTCAAATAAGAAATATAAAATTCAATCAATAAGAGTTATTGATTGAATGAATGATCACGAATTAAACATTTGCAGTGTCTGATAATATTAAAGACCTATATGCGTAGCTAACTCCTCACCTCCATTGAGACCTTTAGGTGTCTTACAGTCTAGCTCGATGATGTATTTAGATTCAAGAATTCTGAGATTTCTTTCCCTGTCGCCTCCTCTTATATGTCTTGGAATTAAATCTATTCCATAGAATTTAAGACTGCTATTATTGCTTTTGTGTTTATCAGCATAGTGTCTGGCAACCGGATAATTAAAATCAAGGTTGGTTATGGCACGGAGATGCTGTAGGATTCTCATTTTCAGTGGGAGTTTGGTGCTGCCTACGTATCGGAGGCCACATGGACATTCCAACACGTAGACAGCAAAATCACTGTTGCAGGTGATAAGTTGATTTATCTTTTTCTGTTCCCCTGCTCCCCCCAAGAATTCCTTACAGTTTTTTCCATTTCTACATGCCTTGCATGACCCATGGCCCTGGGGACCACCACCCCCCAGGGCCGGCTCCTGCAGTGTCCCGGGGTGCCCACCCCCGGGACACTGCTGTTTGCTATGACAGGGCGGGAGCCGTGCGGCTCCCGCCCTGTCATAGCAAACTTGCTTTGGATTTTGGAAGAGAAATCCAAAGCAGATTGCTTTTCCACACGGGGAGCTGCATGTCAGCAGCTTCCCATGTGGAAAAGCAATGCCGGCTCCCGCAGGAGGCGGGGAGCCGGCAGGACAGTGGGGGCATTGAGGCTCCCCCCACGGTCCCCAACGGATAGGGCCGGCCCTGGGGGATGGGGTCCCCGGGGCTAGAAGTGGCCCGGGAGGGGGGCCAGGCAGGCCCCCTCCCCAAAAAAATAAAATATAAAGGCCGGCCCCGGGGGATTTGAGATGTCATCAGTGATGTCCTCAGTGATGTCACTGACCATGTCATGAATGATGTAATATGTGATGTCATGAGCAGTGCATTGCGGGTGCGCGAGTTATAGTTAGCTCAACTAACTATAACAGTGGAATGTCTACGGTTTTGTAAGAGTGAAATGTCCAGCTAACTATAACGTCCCTGAAACCTATGGTTTTTTCAGTGAATATATATATATATATATATATATATATATATATATATATATACATATATATATATATATTCACTGAAAAAATCAAAGGTGATAAGGACATTATAATTAGGAAATAGAATTTACAAAACCTTAGAAATTCACTGAAAAACAAAGGTTATGGTGATGTTATAGTTATGGTCTGATTTTACACAAACAAAACCATAGAAATTCAGCAGTAACTATAACTTGAGCCCTAAGGTAACTATAACTCATGCCCCCGCCATGCACAGTTTTTGAATCATTAATTTCTCTGCAAATGTGGCAGTGATTTTATCAATGATGTCATAGAAGATGCCTGGTGAGGGCTGCAAACTGTGAATTTTACGTTATTTTAACCTTTGCTTTTTTCAGCGATATATATATATATATATATATATATATATATATATATATATATATATATATATTTCCTACTGGCAGTCACCAGTAGGTAGTTATAGTTAGGACCTATTTTCCATAGGAAAAGCATTTTTTGTTTTCTCAATAACATTGGCGTCGTTTGACGAATCTTCGTGAGATTTTCAAAACTAGTGGGGCACTCCGGTCATCTCCTGTCTTGAAAGTTTCGGGGTGATTCGTCAAGCGGGGGCCGAGAAAAAAGGGGGGTCCCAAAACGTGTTTTCTCTATGTTAATTTCCATAGGAAACTTTAGACACGGCTACAGCCCGAACTGCTGAACGGAATTACACCAAATTTTGCAAAAAGGTAGCCCTTGGTTCAGAAAGAGTCCTTTTTGTTAAATGGTGTAAATCCGTTCAGTAGTTCCTGAGAAATTCAAAAAATAGAGGTCAGAAAATCAATTTTCCATAGGAAACTTTAGCCAAGGCTACAGCCCGAACTGCTGAACGGAATTACACCAAATTTGGCAAAAAGGTAGTGCTTGGTTCAGAAAGAGTCCTTTTTTTTAAATGGTGTAAATCCGTTCAGTAGTTGCTGAGAAATTCAAAAAGTAAAAGTTTCGATATGTAGAACCGAGTCACAAGAAAACAGTAAAGCAAAGGTGAAAAAAAAGAAAAGGGGGCAGGGTAGAAACACCCTGACCCCCCAGGCCTGCTCAGGGGGCCCCACAAGGACCCCCAGGGCCATAAAAAGCATTTTTTATTTTTATTTCAGCGAAATTCACGCTGGGGTCGCGAATCCCACCAAATTGTTTTTATTTAATTGAGGCCCCCGGGTGCGCCAGGTCCCGGGGGCATTGCCAAAAAATATATGCGGGGGCCCGCGGAGGCCCCCGCAGCCCCGGGGACCGCCACCCCCCGGGGCTTGTTTTAAATAATGTACGGGAGGGCACTCGGCCCTCCTGCAGCCCCGGGGACCGCCACCCCCGGGGCTTGCTTAAAATAATGTGCGGGAGGGCACTCAGCCCTCCCGCAGCCCCAGGAACCGCCACCCCCCGGGGCTTCCTTTTTAATGTGTGGGGGGGCCTCCACGGCCCCCCAAGCCCAGGGACTGCCACTCCCCGGGGCTTTTCTTAATTATTCATGGGGGGCACACAGCCCCCCGCTGCCCCGGGGACCGCCACCTTCCCGGGCTGCTAATTATGTAAATTCAGGGGTCCGTTACGGACCCACGAGCCCCGGGGACCACCACCTCCCCGGGGCTTTAAATAGTAGGGAGGGGGCAGCGCGGCCCCCCTCCTGGAGCCATCCATGGCCCTGGGGACCACCACCCCCCCAGGGCCGGCTCCTGCAGTGTCCCGGGTTGCCCACCCCCGGGACACTGCTGTTTGCTATGACAGGGCGGGAGCCGTGCGGCTCCCGCCCTGTCATAGCAAACTTGCTTTGGATTTTGGAAGAGAAATCCAAAGCAGATTGCTTTTCCACACGGGGAGCTGCATGTCAGCAGCTTCCCATGTGGAAAAGCAATGCCGGCTCCCGCAGGAGGCGGGGAGCCGGCAGGACAGTGGGGGCATTGAGGCTCCCCCCACGGTCCCCAACGGATAGGGCCGGCCCTGAGGGATGGGGTCCCCGGGGCTAGAAGTGGCCCGGGAGGGGGGCCACGCAGGCCCCCTCCCCCAAAAAATAAAAAATAAAGGCCGGCCCCGGGGGATTTGAGATGTCATCAGTGATGTCACTGACCATGTCATGAATGATGTAATATGTGATGTCATGAGCAGTGCATTGCGGGTGCGCGAGTTATAGTTAGCTCAACTAACTATAACAGTGGAATGTCTACGGTTTTGTAAGAGTGAAATGTCCAGCTAACTATAACGTCCCTGAAACCTATGGTTTTTTCAGTGAATATATATATATATATATATATATACATATATATATATATTCACTGAAAAAAATCAAAGGTGATAAGGACATTATAATTAGGAAATAGAATTTACAAAACCTTAGAAATTCACTGAAAAACAAAGGTTATGGTGATGTTATAGTTATGGTCTGATTTTACACAAACAAAACCATAGAAATTCAGCAGTAACTATAACTTGAGCCCTAAGGTAACTATAACTCATGCCCCCGCCATGCACAGTTTTTGAATCATTAATTTCTCTGCAAATGTGGCAGTGATTTTATCAATGATGTCATAGAAGATGCCTGGTGAGGGCGGGGGCTACAGTTACCTTAGGGTACGAGTTATAGCGGGTCCACTTAGCCTTTCATCCTTTTGAGGTCCATAAAATGAGTTCCATTGATTTGGGTAACAATAAACATCTGTTGTTCAGTTCTATTCCCTGGATTCCCCGCTGTGTCCCTCCTGGTTGCTTCAGTAGAAGGAAATCGGTCTTATGATGTTTTGCACGCTTGCCCCTGGCGCGCTTGGGTGACCCGCCCAACAAGTGTCTGGAGTAATAAGGGCAACTTTTTGGGCGTTTTCCAGGGTACTGGATGTCTCCAGACCACCGCTTCCAAGGACAATTTTGCTCCGCTGTAGTTACAGTCTGTGATTTCACAGAGAGGCTAAGAACACTATTTCGAAGTCTCAGGGCACTGTCGACATTGTTTTTTTGCGGCTGGGCGTTGGGGACCAAGAAGGAGGCTCTATTTTGGCAGCAACATTGTTTTCTACATATGCTTTCCACGTCATCTTCCAGCGCTCACTATGGGACAGAGCCGCGATGTGATATTCGCCGAGCAAGCCAGGGAAGTGCTTGCTGGGAACTGTAGTTTGCCGACGCAGACTGCAGCGGAACCTCATCACGCAAATGCTGCTCAGCTGGACAGTCGCTACCGACGTAGGAGCATGTGGACATTTAAAAGCAGTCGGTGAGAGAACGTGTTGATCTATGGCATTTGATAAAGGCATTACGCCGAAACGTGTCATGCCATTGCTTTTAATAAAGTTCTATTCCCTGGATTCCCTGCTGTGTCCCTCCTGGTTACTTCAGTAGAAGGAAATCGGTCTTGTGATGTTTTGCGCGCTTGCCCCTGGCGCGCTTGGGGGACCCACCCAACAAGTGTCTGGAGTAATAAGGGCAACTTTTTTGGCGTTTTCCAGGGTACTGGATGTCTCCAGACCGCCGCTTCCAAGGACAATTTTGCTCCGCTGTAGTTACAGTCTGTGATTTCACAGAGAGGCTAAGAACACTATTTCGAAGTCTCAGGGCACTGTGGACATTGGTTTTTTGCGGCTGGGCGTTGGGGACCAAGGAGGAGGCTTTATTTTGGCAGCAACATTGTTTTTTACATATGCTTTCCACGCTCCTTAATACCTGTCATCTTCCAGCACTCACTATGGGACAGAGCCGCGATGTGATATTCGCCGAGCAAGCCAGGGAAGTGCTTGCTGGGAACTGTAGTTTGCCGATGCAGACTGCAGCGGAGCCTCATCACGCAAATGCGGCTCAGCTGGACAGTCGCTACCGACGTAGGAGCATGTGGACATTTAAAAGCAGTCGGTGAGAGAACGTGTTGATCTATGGCATTTGATAAAGGCATTACGCTGAAATGCGTCATGCCATTGCTTTTAATAAAGTTCTATTCCCTGGATTCCCCGCTGTGTCCCTCCTGGTTACTTCAGTAGAAGGAAATCGGTCTTGTGATGTTTTGCGCGCTTGCCCCTGGCGCGCTTGGGGGACCCGCCCAACAAGTGTCTGGAGTAATAAGGGCAACTTTTTGGGCGTTTTCCAGGGTACTGGATGTCTCCAGACCGCCGCTTCCAAGGACAATTTTGCTCCGCTGTAGTTACAGTCTGTGATTTCACAGAGAGGCTAAGAACACTATTTCGAAGTCTCAGGGCACTGTGGACATTGGTTTTTTGCGGCTGGGCGTTGGGGACCAAGGAGGAGGCTCTATTTTGGCAGCAACATTGTTTTCTACATATGCTTTCCACGCTCCTTAATACCTGTCATCTTCCAGCGCTCACTATAGGACAGAGCCGCGATGTGATATTCGCCGAGCAAGCCAGGGAAGTGCTTGCTGGGAACTGTAGTTTGCCGACGCAGACTGCAGCGGAACCTCATCACGCAAATGCGGCTCAGCTGGACAGTCGCTACCGACGTAGGAGCATGTGGACATTTAAAAGCAGTAGGTGAGAGAACGTGTTGATCTAAGGCATTTGACAAAGGCATTACGCCGAAACGCGTCATGCCATTGCTTTTTCATAAAGTTCTATTCCCTGGATTCCCCGCTGTGTCCCTCCTGGTTACTTCAGTAGAAGGAAATCGGTCTTGTGATATATATATATATATATATATATATATATATATATATATATATATATATATATATATATGCGAACGCCTTCGCAACTGCAATTCCTCAGTCCAAGAACGAAGGCAGACCCAAAGTAAGTACAAAAAGATTTATTGAACACCCATTGTGTCCGCCATGACGCGTTTCAGCCTTCGTGAGGCCTTGATCACATGACGCTTCAGGAGCAAGTGCAGAATTTAAAGTGCTACGTGCATAAAATCATGATTGGCAGAAAACACCTGATATATAGACATAGTAAAAATACTTCCTAAATATAAAGGCTAATACCTGCATTTAAAATATGAGACTTTGCACAGGTAACACAAATAACTTTGATGTTGTTGTAAAATACATTATAAATCTAGAGTTATTTAAAGAAACATAGGGAGGTGATTACGGTAAGAGCAATCCCTTTGTAAACAATAACCACTGCTTAGTATTGTTTGTGCATTGGCAAAATAGAAGAAATAATGATAATCAGGCTGTGAATATAACAGCAATCAATTAAATCCTAATAGGCAAAATTTCATATTCACCAATGTTCATATACAGAGAAATGCAATAAACCAACATGTTTCTAATCACCTGTAGGCTAAAACAATTGCTAAAAAACTCCTATATATAATTGTCGGATATATGTAAAATACAATATCAATAAATTATAAGCATATACGAGATAAGAAATTGTTTTTGTTGATGAAAGAGCCTAAAGTGTCAGTGCAAAAAATCAAAACACAAATCATGCCTTAATAAACATGTTGTCAATAAACTATGTCAAAAAAAGTGCTGGTGCCATAAACCATTTAAAAAAAAAAAAACCTTATTGGTCCAGTGCATTAAAAGTCCCTCTTCAACCATATGTTAAAAAGGAATAAAATTTGTATAAATAGAGGTCTGAATGATAAGAGATTCATATTGTGCAAGATATTGTCTGTTAGCTACATCTACAGGCATGTAAAAAAATCCTCGCTAGCGTTAAGGCCATACGGTGTCTTGGTATCTAAGGTCAGAATATATCTGGTTTCTAGTGCGCGAAGTAAGGCTTCACGGTCTCCTCCTCTTCTAAGTGGCAACACCGAATCAATCACAAAGAATTTCAAGAGTTCTGAATTGTTATTGTGAAATTCCTTAAAATGACGTGCCACTGGATAGGTTGCATCACTACCTCGAATCGCTCTAATGTGCTGGAGTACCCTCTTGTGCACCTGCAGCTTGGTACTACCAACATACTGCAGACCACAGGGGCACTCCAGCACATAGACTGCAAACTCAGTCTTACAGGTCAAAAATTTGGATATAGACACTGGTGCATCTGCAAAAGGGATTTTGTAAGAAGTCCTACTGATGCCGTGTCTGCAAGCTTTGCAGACAGAGCATTTAACAAATCCCTTTCTAGAATTTATCCAAGATTTTGTGACCAAAACTTCTGGACTACTTTTAACCAGAGTATCTCTCATTGACCTGGCTTTCCGAAATGTGATGTTAGGGGTAACAGACATGAGATCACCTATAACTGGATCATTGCGCACCAAGTTCCAATTTTTGCTCAAAATCTTACGAAGAGCTCTATGTTGCCTATTGTATGTCAATACTATTCTAGTAGACATATCTTCCTTGTTGTCTACATCACTTGTCCTTGTTCTTTTGTTGGATAAAGCATCATCTCTAGGAATTGCATTGGCTTTACTTATTGCTTTATCAACAATGCATTTATTGTAACCTCTAGCCATAAACCTTTCTCTGCTAGCTGATTTTGCTGAATCTCTTTCCTTCTGAGTACTGCAAATACGCCGAATACGCAGCATCTCCCCAAAGGGAATGCTGCGTATTAAGTGCCCTGGATGGTGACTGGACGCATGCAACACTGTATTGCCAGCTGTGGGTTTCCTAAATAAACTGGTTTCTAGTCTATTGTTGTCAATGAAAACCTCTACATCTAGAAAACACACTCTGTCTTTGCTGATGTGACCTGTAAAATGTAAATTCAATGGATTGTTGTTAATCACTGTCATGAAATTGAGTGCCTGCTGTTCTAAGCCCCTCCAAATTAAAAAGACATCATCAATATATCGATACCAATGAACCACATGTTCAGAAAAGATGGTAAACAGTTGTCCACGTAGGACCTGCTCCTCCCACAGTCCCATATGAAGACAGGCATAACTGGGGGAGAAGCAGGCCCCCATAGCAACACCTCGTGTCTGCTGGAATACTTGATTACAGAACATAAAAAAGTTGTTATTGAGACACGTGGAAATCATAGACAACAACATCTTGTTATGATTGTGAAACTGAACAGGTCTAGTACCCAAAAAATGGTCCACTGCTTTGAGACCATCATAGTGATAGATACAAGTATAAAGGGATGTGACATCCAAAGTCATGAGTAAATAATTGTCCTGCCAGTCTACATCATTGAGTTTGCGTAAGAAATCCCCAGTATCTTGGACAAAAGATGGCAAAGTCTTTACGTGATCCTGTAAAAAGGAATCTACGTATTTAGATGTATTTTCAGTGATGCTTTTTCGTGCTGAAATTATAGGACGTCCAGGCGGCTTGTTCGAATCTTTATGTACTTTTGGTATGAAATACATAGCTGGAATGACTGGGTGGTTATTTTAAAAAAATTTGAACTCATCATGACTCAGAAGGCCTGCGCTCTTCCATGCTAACAATTTGTTATAAAAGTCATACCATGATTGTTTCACCGTCCTGATATCACTTCTCTTGTAGCATTGTCTATCATTTAATTGGTTGTAGGCCTCCTCAAGGTATAGTTCTCGTGGCCATAACACGACATTTCCTCCTTTGTCCGCCTGGCGTACTATGATGTTGCCATTGTCCTGTATCTTTTTCATCAATTGTACATAGCGAACATCCTGGGGACTATTTTTATGGTGAACTCGGTTTGTAATAGTAGATTATCTCTTCAGCTCCACTGTTACCAATTCATGGAAAACATCTATGTTATCATGCATCATTATTGGTGTAAATGTAGATTTGGCTTTAAAGTTGGTAAGCCCCGCTGTGTTGGAAAGTGATAAATCACCTGCCGCTACTGGGCAAAAATTCTCCTCTTGGAGTGCTTGCAAATCTAACAGAAGTGGTCGATCATGAGCAGTAAGTGTGGATGAGCTACTGCTCAACTTGATTTCTGAATTGTCCTTCTTGCAATCATTGCTCTTCTGGAGTGAATGAAATTTACGTAATTTCAATTTTCTAGTGTATTTGAACATGTCAATTCGGGTTTGTGCATAATTGAAATTACTGGTAGGGCTAAAGGACAAGCCCAATGATAATATTTGAAGTTCCGTTTGGTTAAGAGGAATCTCTGTGAGGTTAATGACAGATTGAGATGCCATGTTATCAACCGGTGACTTTATTTGCGATTCCATTTTCTGTTGGTCTTTTTGTTTGTCGCTTGTTGCAGCAACGCCTTCTTTCCCGGCGTTGCTGATTGCGCCTTTGGCGCCTTTGCTGTTGGCTCCACGCGGTCGTAGAGTGTATCTGCGATCCTGGCGCAAGCAGTCTACCTCTTGCGCCAGGGAAAACTTGGTAAACCCCAACCCACTTGTAGATTGTAATGAATCGTTTTCGGATTCGCTGTCAGGTATAGAACTGAGGTCCGATACAGATGAAGCCGATTGTGCAGCAACGCTAATACTCGGTACATTGCTGGTAGATTGAACTGTTTTTTGGAAGCTTTAATGGCGTCAAACTTTTTGGCAAAAGTAAACACTTGCCCCTGTTGGTAATCAGTCTTGTCCCTTTGGAACTTATACGCCTTTCGTTTCTTTATTATCTCTTCTTCCTTCTGTAATCGGCTTGTCATCTCATCTCTGTATTTTTTAATTACATGTTCTGGGGTTTCCATTTGACTGATTTCATGGTTTAAATCATCAATTTTAGACTGTAGAATTGCTCGGTCACTGGCCGCATACTTAACCAAAATTGTCACTAATATATATATATATTATCTACTGGTGGTCGCCAGTAGATAGTTATAGTTAGGACCTATTTTCCATAGGAAATCCGCAACATTCTATTCCCCATAACTTTGGCGCCGGTTGACGAATCTTCGCGAAATTTTCAAAACTTATGGCCCGCTCCAGTCCGCTCCTATCTTGAAAGTTTTGGGGTGATTCATCAAGTGGGGGCCGAGAAAAAAGGGGGGTCCCAAAACGTGTTTTCCCCATGCAATTTTCCATAGGAACCTTTAGTCGCAGCTACAGCCCGAACTGCTGAACGGAATTACACCAAATTTGGCAAAAAGGTAGCCCTTGGTTCAGTGTCGTACCTTTTGTTTAAATGTTGTAAATCTGTTCAGTAGTTCCTGAGAAAATCAAAAGTAAAATCACATATATATCTATGGCCGCGGTGGATCCGCGCACCCTGAGTGCATCCTCCCGACCACGAGCTTCATGCTAATTGGCTGACAACACTCCAAACCAGGAAGTGTTGTCGGCCATCTTGTGACTCGGAACCGAGTCACAAGAAAACAGGGAAAAAAAATGCGCAAAAGAAGCGAAGGGGGCAGGGTAGAAACACCCTGACCCCCTAGGCCTGCTCAGGGGGTCCCACAAGGACCCCCTGGGCAGAAAAAAGCATTTTTTTTTTAAATCATGGCAGGATGCGCGCCGGATACGCGGATCCCACCGTGATTAAAAAAAAATCGAAGCGCGGTCTCCCGCGCTTCGAGGGTATTTTGCCCCCGGGTGGGCCAAGTCCCGGGGGCATGCGGGGGTGGGTTTATATTTTAGGGGGGCCTCTAAGGCCCCCCAAGCCCCGGGGACCACGACCCCCCTGGGGCTTCAAATAAATAATGCTGGCGGGGGCACATGGCCCCCCTGCAGCCCCGGGGACTGCCACCCCCCGGGGCTATTTAAAAAAATAAATAAATAAACTGTGAGGGGGGCTCCAGCCCCCCCACACGCCCCGGGGACCGCCACCTCCCCGGGGCACTAGTATTTAAATTCGGGGGTCTGTAATGGGGCCACCTCCCCGGGGCTGTGCAATTGTTGGGAGGGGGGCCACGCGGCCCCCCCTCCTGGAGCCTGTGGTGGCCCTAGGGACCTCCACCCCCCAGGGCTGGCTCCTGCAGTGTCCCGGGGTGCCTACCCCGGGACACTGCTGTTTGCAATGGCAGGACGGGAGCCGCGCGGCTCCCGTTCTGTCATTGCAAACTTGCTTTGCTTCATTGAAGCGAGAGCAGGGAAACCTGCTCTCGCTTCAATGAAGCAAAGCAGATTGCTTTTCCATAAGGGGAGCTGCATGTCAGCAGCTCCCCTTATGGAAAAGCAAGGCCGGCTCCCGCAGAAAGCGGGGAGCCGGCGGGACCGTGCGGGGATTGGGGACCCCCCATGGTCCCCAACGAGTGGCCAGGCCCCGGGGGATGGGGTCCCCGGGGCCATTAGTGGCCCGGGAGGGGGGCCACGGAGCCCCCCTCCCCAAAAAGATTTTTTTTTTAAAAAGAATAAAAAAAACGTAAAGGCCGGCCCCGGGGGATGGGGTCCCCGGGGCCTTAAATGGCCTGAGGAGGGGGGCCACGCAGCCCCTCTCCAAATATATATATATATTTTTTTTAAAAGGGCATGCCCCGGGGGATGGGGTCCCCGGGGCCAATAGAGTCCCAGGGAAGGGGGGCCACGCAGCTCCCTCCCATAAAAAAAAAAAGGAAAAAAAAAAGACCGGCATCGTGCCGGAGACCCCGCCCCCTCCCTGCAGCAGTCTGCAAACGCGCCCCCTGGTGCGTTGTAAGATGGGAAGGAATTCCCCTTGAATACTGGGGGTCCCTGGGGGCCAACTAGCCCACCAGGAACCTCCAGTATGCGCCAGGGAGCTGCATTGCAGAGAGGTGTTCAGAGGCCACGCCCCTTTTTACACCTCTCTGCAACGCAGCTCTGTGGCGCTTTTTGGAGGTACATGGTGGGCTAGTTGGACTCCAGGGACCCTCAGGATTCAAGGGGACTTAAACCCCCAACTTAAAACGCGCCACGGGGCGCGTTTGCACAGTGGTGAAGGGAGGGGGTGGGGCTTCAGGTGACATGTGTGCAAACAGTCCCCGTGGTGCGTTTTAAGATGGAGAATTAAATCCCCTTCAATCCTGAAGGTCCCTGGGGGCCAACTAGCCCACCAGGTACGTCCAGAAAGCACCACAGAGCTGCGTTGCAGAGAGGTGTAAAAGGGGCATGGCCTCTGAACACCTCTCTGCAACACAGCTCCCTGGTGCATACTGGAGGTACAGGGTGGGCTAGTTGGACCCCAGGGACCCTCATGATTCAAGGGGACTTAATCCCCAACTTAAAACGCTCCACGGGGCGTGTTTGCACAGTGGTGAAGAGAGGGGATGGGGCCTGATGTGACAAGTTAGTTAGTTAGTTTTAATCCCCCTGCCCTATTATGTACTAGGGACTTACAGAGGAGGTCATGCTAATCACAGGGGTACCCCAACGCATAGTGTTCCCTAGTGTATGTAGGTGGTTTCACTGTATTCTAAGTGTCTTTTAGCATAGCACTGGCTCTAGGCCTGGTTAGTCAGAGCCAGTTAACACCAGTACCCATCTGAAAAAGTTGTGGGCACAGGATGATTTTGCAACAAGGCCTCTTTCTGCTCCTCTGTTGGTTCTTTCTGCACGTCTTGCTTCTTCCTGCACTTTTCTTCGTCTTTGTGCATTTCTTTTGCTTCTTTCTGTGCGTTTTTTCTTCTTTCTTCACATGTCCTACCTCTGTAGGCATAATTAGAAATTAGCATTTAAAAAACCTTTGAAATTCACTGAAAAAACCATAGGTTTCAGGCACGTTATAGTTAGAAATTAGCATTTAAAAAACCTTAGAAATTCACTGAAAAAACCATAGGTTTTAGGGAAAGTTATAGTTAGTTGGACATTTCACTCATACAAAACCCGTGAAATTCCCCCGTTATAGTTAGTTCAGCTAACTATAACTCGCGCCCCCGCAATGCACTGCTGATGACGTCACATATTACATCACTCATGACATGGTCAGTGACACACTGATGACATCACTGATGACATCTCAAATGACATCACTGATGACATCACTGATGACATCATCTATGTGATAATTTGATGCATCTTCTCACACCCTAATATAACCTTTGATACACCCACTCTAAATTACAGACTGCCATTCTCAAAACCATAGACACTCCAACACCAATAACTACATACCCACTCACTGATTCTTAGGTTTACACACACATCCACTCACTCACCCGTACAGTCACTCATACTTATGGTCACTCAGTACAGGACTATCATATGCACTCATACTATTAGATAGACACTCACACACCGCCACTCATCCATAGAGGTACTCATACACCTAGTCAGTCATGCAAATAATTAATCACACTCCCATTTACTCACCTATACAGTTATACACACCAGCTCACTTACTCATACAAATGCTAGCACATTCTTACGCTCCTATGCAATCACTGATGCAAGCACACACTCATCCATATAGCCACTCTCACAATCACACACTCTCACTTATAGCCATTTATATACTCCAACACACATATATACTGCCTTTCACATATGTAGTTACTCACACATGTACCACTGAGATATACATTCAATCACTAACACACCCATACACACACTCACCCACCCATACAGTCCATCACAGATGCACTCTTGAAACCATGCACCCAGTGAATCACCCACTCACACATCTATGCACAGAGTCACACACACCCCACCCACACAGACACTCAGGCACCCATACAGATACTCAGACAACCAATCCATAACCCATATAGACACTCATGTAGCCAGTCACAAACCCATGCAGCTGCTTACACAACAACAGACAGACGGATACAGACATTCACACAGTTTAGTCACTAACCCATGCATTCAGTAAGATATGTTTAATCACTCACTTATAGACTCAGTCATGCACCTACTAAATCATCCATTCAGACACTTATACACCCACTCGTTCTTCAATACGCCTTTTCCTATATATATTAAACATATTTAAACTTTACAGAAACACACAGTCACTGGATGATGTCATCAGTGATGTCATTTCAGATGTCATCAGTGATGTCATCAGTGATGTCACTGACCATGTCATGAGTGATGTAATATGTGACGTCATCAGCAGTGCATTGCGGGGGCGCGAGTTATAGTTAGCTGAACTAACTATAACGGGGGAATTTCATGGGTTTTGTACGAGTGAAATGTCCAACTAACTATAACTTTCCCTAACCTATGGTTTTTTCAGTGAATTTCTAAGGTTTTTTAAATGCTAATTTCTAACTATAATGTGCCTGAAACCTATGGTTTTTTCAGTGAATATATGTATATATATATATACATATATATATATATATATATTCACAGAAAAAATCAAAGGTGATAAGGACATTATAATTAGGAAATAGAATTTAAAAAACCTTAGAAATTCACTGAAAAACAAAGGTTATGGTGATGTTATAGTTATGGTCTGATTTTACACAAACAAAACCATAGAAATTCAGCAGTAACTATAACTTGAGCCCTAAGGTAACTATAACTCATGCCCCCGCCATGCACAGTTTTTGAATCATTAATTTCTCTGCAAATGTGGCAGTGATTTTATCAATGATGTCATAGAAGATGCCTGGTGAGGGCGGGGGCTACAGTTACCTTAGGGTACGAGTTATAGCGGGTCCACTTAGCCTTTCATCCTTTTGAGGTCCATAAAATGAGTTCCATTGATTTGGGTAACAATAAACATCTGTTGTTCAGTGCCAAGGTACCCTTGGATGAACGTGTGCATTACAAACACACGTTATGTTATGTTATGTTATAGTTACTTGACATAACTATAACTGCTGAATTTCAATGGCTTTGTGTGTGTAAAATCTGAACCTAACTATAACGTCTCTGTAACCTTTGATTTTTTCTGTGAATTTCAAAGGCTTTTTGAAATTTCCTAACTATAACGTCCCTGTAACCTTTGTGGTTTTTTCCGTGAACTTCTTTGGTTTTTTTAATGCTATTTCCTAAGTAGAATGTCCCTGTAACTTTTTTTTGTGAATTTCACATTTTTTATATGTAAATTGTACTACGATTTGACCCATAAGTCCCATTTACTAATATACATCTTCAAAAGTTTATAAATATAGTTTATTCACACATTCATTCTTAATAATTATTTTAAATGAAGGTAAGATGATTTATGTAATCTTTTTATAAATGCAATATACCAAGTCTTTCTTTTTTTTAAAAATTCAAACTATGGATCTGCAGATCTGTTGCGAAACCTCAGACAAATAAGGGGTCTGTCGGTTATATTTCACACATTCAATAATAAGACAACAACACATTTAATACAAACATATGCTATTGCATTTTCTGTAAGTGTATCACTGCTGTGTGTGGGTGTGTGAGTGGCTGTGTGAGTGATTTTGTGGATGTGTGAGTGGCTATATGGGTGTATAAATGGGTGTGACTGGCAGTGTGGGAGTGTAAGTGGGTATGGGAGTTGCAGTGTGGGTGTGTGAGTAGGTGTGTGTATGGCTGTGGGTGTGTGAGTGGTTTTGTGGGTCTGTGAGTAGGTGTGTGAGTATGGATGTGTGAGTGGGTGTGTGAGGGGTTGTGTGGGTATGTAAGTGTGCAAGTAGGTGTGTGAGTGGCTGTGCAAGTCTGTGAGGTGGGTATATGTGTTTTTTTAATGGAGGATCCGGTGGATCCTCGAGCGCTAAAAAAATGTTTTTAGACAACTTCTTGCACATGAAGGGTCCCGCTCAGATCCTTCCATTAAACCCATGGGGTCCGACCCTTTCTATCACTTTTTACATTTATTTTTCCCAATGGGAATCGAATCCCAGTGAACAAAATGGCAGCAGCATCTTTCCTCTTAGGGTATGGTCAGGCAATCAAGGAATTGCTGTTGGCACATTGATCCGTGAATCCTCCGTATCCACAGCAGATCTTCGTCTCTATATATACATAAATCTTTTTACTTTAATAACTCCAAAACTACTCAACAGATTTACACCAAATTACAAAAAGCACTCTTTCTGGACCAAGATCTAGCTTTCTGACAGATTTGATGTAATTCTGTTCAGCGGTTCGGGCTGTAATCGTGTCTAAAGACCCTATGGGAAATTGAATAGGGAAAACGTGTTTTGGGACCCCCTTTTTCTTGGCCCTTGCTTGATGGATCACCCCAAAACTTTACAGACAGCAGTTGCAGTGACTGGCAAGCTAGTTTTGAAAATGTTGTGAAGATTCATCAAACGGTGCCAAAGTTATATAAATATGTATATCTAGACGTTTTTGTAAAAAACAGAAAACTTTGCACAAAGATTCATCGAAAACCAACATCATGCAACAGTATCCTCCATGTGAATCGTGGCCACCCCAAAAACCTAAAGTGGAGCATTCCATATGGAGAAATGTTAAGAGTTAAAAGGAATTGCTCAGAAACAACTGATATGGAAGCACAGCTAGAGGAATTGAGCAGTCGATTCCTGGCTAGAGGTTACCCTATGGAGTTGATAGTAACTTCAAAGGAGAGAATCAAGAAATGGCAATGAGAGGAACTGTTATCTATCCACAGAGTAAGCTAAAAAAAAAAAGAAAAAATGTGTTTGATTATGGATTTCAAAAATGGAAATAAAGAAATGAGAGAAATCCTTCAGCAAAATTGGAGAATTCTTAAATTGGATGAGACATTGAAGGCTATACTAACAGACCAATCATGTATAACCTATAGAAAAGTTGCCTCCTTGGGGGACATACTCACACAAAGTCATCCGTCTGTAAAAAACTGTCCACTTTGACTTGGCTAAGTACACCTGGATTCTGGAAATGTTCCAAATGCTGAGCATGTGAACATGGAAGAAACACATTATCTTATAAACTCCGAAATAGAAAATTTAAAAAGATCAAGGAACACATTTCTTGGGAATCAAAATCTGTAGTATATGTGTTAGAGTGTCCCTGTGGGAAGCAGTATGTAGGAAGTACGATCAACAAATTATATCTGAAAATCCTACAACACTTACGTGCAATAAAGAATTGCGACTTTTCCTACCTGATTGCGAAACACTTCTCAGAACATCATGAGAGCAATAACCAACAGCTCAGATACTCTGGAATAAAACACCCCAAAGTAATGGAACGAGGGGGCGACAGAACTTTATCTTTAAGACGATTGGAATCATATCTAATCATAGCACTAGGAATTGAAATCCCGCATGCACATAATCTTGACGCTGAGCTACACATACATTTGGGATAATAAGAACAGTACTTGATATAACTTTTAAGGAGTTTTCTACAACTGAGCAGTAATTTGATATGTTTTAGCAATTAAGATCCCTCATTCTTATTCTCCGTCATGTTTCCTCTTTTCCTTTCTATGTTTCCAGGAGTCTTTTCTCCCTCCCTACAGCCTATCTTAGGACATCCAGTGAGGAGAATAGAAAGAAAACATTCGAATTTTAGAGTAGCAGGGAAGAGGAGGAAACCTAGGTTTAAACAGATGGGTGCTGACAGGATGGCCTTGATAGGAAATTGTACTTTATTCTAGATGTTTTATAGATCAAAAATAAAACATGATTCATAGTAGGGCATTTGCACTTTTAAGAAAGTTACATTTAGTAATAAGCACTTTAGACATGTCAGATATAATTTAAAACAATAACAAAAATCTAAGGAGATATTTCATTATTGATGGATTAACCAACATGCACATTGCACGTTCTACAAATTTATGTTAAAAAATATGTGAACTGATTGAATGCGCATAGTTGGGGCATACTCTGATAAACATAACTTTTCATGTTGATAGATCACATTAGAAGGCTAAGATGTATAAAGGGAATAGAAATAAAATATTATGTCGATTTATAATCTTCTGATTATGAATGTGAGAGGATAAGAAAGAAAAATAATGCACAATGTACTTTAAATGAAAACTTGTGACCATATTGTAAGCCTGGGCGGGGAACTGCAAAAAAAACTCCACTGCGCTACTTGGAGCTCCGCAAGCATTTATTTACATAATTGCCATTCACTGTGTTTTTCAGTGCCAGGTGCTTGTCCGCACTGTGCAATCATCGCAAATTGCACCATGCACAGTGCAAGCGGTCGCTGCTTCCTTTCTGCCACATGAGTAGATTTTTACTCGAGCAGCAGCTTTCTCAACGCGAACGGACGGTTTCTCATATGCGACCACTCACAATGAGAAATCTGACCACCCGCATTGGGAAATCTCACGGGAGCTTGATTTTACACGCTTGCGCTCGCCAACTTGATGTTGACGATCGCGAACGAGGAGAAATCTCGCTCTGCGTAATGCGGAGTGCGGAAAACTCCACAAACTCTGCGAGTGGAGTTCACCGCCCAGACTTACCAAATTGCACTTTAAACTACATAGAGATGTGAGGAGATTTTAACACATACACTTGGAGTAACTGATTCTTAAATCAGGAAATGGAAAATATTTATAGGACGTTAGAAATATTTTATTTAGTTGTCCAGGCTAGCTTCCTTCTTCTCCTGTCTGTTTTCTTGGCCCTCTTAACCCCACTAGTGCATCATACACCATCAGCTTTTGGTTTTCTTTAAAAAGGGACTAATATCTTCATCATACAAAATAAGATATATCTGCCATCACATGTGAATGTACATATTATATTATATTATATATGGAATATATACACTTTTTGTATATTCTTTGAAGCACTCGCACTTTATCGCTTAATTGAGGTTCTGCCTTCATTGCAAATTGAATATACTGACAAAATATTTTTATATTCAAAAAGGTTTTTACTGTGAAACATATTGTCAGAATGTAATTTGGCTTAAAAAGGGATGTTTTGTACTTTACAGGAATGAAAAATGGCGCTTATGAATTGCCAATGAGCAAAATGAAGGCTTACAGTCTTGTTAGTTTTGTATAATGAACAGCAATGAGGGGTTATAGCACAAGAGCACTTACAATGACGTTCTAGACAACAGGACTCTATGGTCCAGTGAAAGGCTGGGTGCCAAAACGCGTAGACTGTCCATCCGTTTTTTTGAACTGATGGTGTTTTAAAATAAAAAAGAAAGAAGTGAAAAAAACATACTGGAGTTTGCAGTGCCATGTGTCCTCATCGGATCAGTGGGACGGAGACGGTGAAGCATATATATATATATATATCCAACAAAAAAACGCCCTGAAGCAAGGACGCCCACGACAGCAGGATGATTCTCAGATCCTTTATTGATTAATAAAATCTTCCTTTGATGAAGGAGCTGTGAAGCCCCGAAACGCGTCAGGAATGGATTTTGATCGGACTGGGAACGCCGGTTTCTGTAAATAAATCACCCTGCTGCTGGCGCATCCTTGCCTCAGAGCAAACTTATGTTGGACATATATACATAAATATATATATGGTGTCTGCAATATCTTTGTGTGAACTCTTTTGCCTGCCATTGAGAAAGGGCGTGTAGCCTGAAATGCGTTTGGCAAGAACTGTGGGTAACGCATGCCGCCCTTCCTGCTGCATTTACCGTGAGGGGCGTAAATCACCTGGGTGGCTTTTTTCACAAGGAGCAAACTTGATGGATGGATATATATATATATATATATATATATATATATATATTCACTGAAAAACCATAGGTTTCAGGGCCGTTATAGTTAGTTGGACATTTCTCTTCTACAAAACCATAGAAATTGCCCCGTTATACTTAGTTCAGCTAACTATAACTCGCGCACCCGCAATGCACTTCTGATGACGTCACATATTACATCATTCATGACATGGTCAGTGACATCACTGATAACATCACTGATGACATCTCAAATGACATCACTGATGACATCACTGATGACATCATCCATGTGAATATCTGATGCACCTCCTCACACTCTAATATAACCTTTGATACACCCACTGTAAAATACAGACTACCATTTTCGAAACCATCGACACACCAATACCAGTTACTACATACGCACACACTGATTCCAAGGTCTACACACACATCCACTCATTCACCTATAAAGTCACTCATACATGCAGTCACTCATCAATACAACAGTATCATAAGCACTCATACACCTATACAGACACTCACACACCACCACTCATCCATGGAGTTACTGACACAGCTACTCAGTCATGCAAAGAATCAATCACACTCACATTTACTGACCTATACAGTTATACACACACCACATCACTTATTAAAACAGAAACAAACGCATACTTACTCTCTTATACAATCACTGATACAAGTACACACTCATCCATACAGCCACTCTCACAATCACTGACTCTCACGTATAGTCATTTATATACTCCAACTCTCACATACACTGCCTTAGTAGTTATACTAACTATGTAGTTACTTGGACATGTACCACTGAGACATCCATTCTCTCACCAACACACCCATACACACACTCACCCACCCATACAGCTGTTTGCACATGCACTCTTGAACCCATACACCCAGTGAATCAACCACTCACACATCTATGCACAGAGTCACACACCTCCCACCCACCCACACACACACTCAGGCACCCATACAAATACTCAGGCAACCAATCAATGGCCCATATAGACACTCATGTAGCTACTGACCAACCCATGCAGCAGCTTACACAACAACAGACAGACTGATACAGACATTCACACAGTTTAGTCACTAACCCATGCATTCAGTAAGACACATGTAATCACTCACTTAAACAGTCAGTCACGCACCTACTAAATCCTCCATCCAGACACTTATACACCCACTAATTGTTCAATACACCTTGGCATATATATAATATATATTTAAACTTTAAAGAAACACACAGTCACTGGATGATGTCATCAGTGATGTCATCAGTGATGTCATTTGAGATGTCATCAGTGATGTCATCAGTGATGTCACTGACCATGTCATGAATGATGTAATATGTGACGTCATCAGAAGTGTATTGCGGGTGCGTGAGTTATAGTTAGCTGAACTAACTATAACAGGGCAATTTCTATGGTTTTGTAGAAGAGAAATGTCCAACTAACTATAACATCCCTGAAACCTATGGTTTTTTCAGTGAATTTCAAAGGTTTTTTAAATGATAATTTCTAACTATAACGTCCCTGAAACCTATGGTTTTTTCAGTGAATTTCAAAGGTTTTTTAAATGCTAATTTCTAACTATAACATACCAGTCGCGTTTCCAGAGTGGTGGAGAAAGGTGAGCGTGGCCTCCGAAACACCTCTTAGCAATCCCACTGTGTGGTATTTACTGGAGGTAACAGGAGGAGTAGTTAGCCCCCAACGTCAACCTTGGGGACCAACTATCCCTTTTATTACCACCATTAAGTCCCACACAGCAGGATTGCTAACTTCTTATATCAGGCCCGCCCCCTCCCTGAACCACTGTGCAAATGTGCCCCCTAGCACGTTGTAAGTTGGGGGATTAAGTCCCCTTGAATCCTGAGGGTCCCTGGGGGCCAAGTAGCCCACCAGGTACCTCCAGGAAGAGGCACAGAGCTGCGTTGCAGAGAGGTGTTCCGAGGCCACGCCCCTTTTTACACCTCTCTGCAACGCAGCTCATGGGCGCTTACTGGAGGTACCTGATGGGCTTGTTGGACCCAAGGGACCCTCAGGATTCAAGGGAACTTAATCCCCCAACTTACAATGTACCAGAGGGCCTGTTTTCACAGTGGGACAGGGAGGGGGCGGGGCCAAGGCAACGCCCCTTTTTACACCTCTCTGTGCAACGCAACTCTGTGGCGCTTACTGGAGGTACCATGTGGGCTAGTTGGCACCCAGGGACCCTCAGGATTCAAGGAGACTTAATCCCCCAACTTAAAACACGCCACAGGACATGTTTGCACACATGTCACATTAGACCCCGCCCCCTCCCTTCACCACTGTGCAAACGCGCCCCGTGCTTCCAGCTGTGTCTGATCTGGGGTGGCTAAGTGAGCTAAAGAATGATGATGGATTCAACCCAGATCTGTGACTGGGGGTGAGTGTCTGAAAAGTTTCAGCGCTCCGTCCATCATTTCCTTGTGTTGCTTTGTTCGCCCTAAGTTGGCAGGGTATGCCCAGACGTGGGTCCCTTGCTTACTTTGCCACTGGATTCAAGCTAGCCTGGCTGATGAGGGCTGTTAGCCCGAAACCGGTCCCAGGATGCTTGTTTGCGGTCCAGGGAAGACATGGCTTGGCAGTTCGGGCTGGACTGTTCCCATGAGGCACAGGGTCAAGACTGATTTGCATATAGCTGTGTCTGATCTGGAGTGGCTAAGTGAGCTAAAGAATGATGATGGATTCAACCCAGATCTGTGACTGGGGGTGAGTGTCTGAAAAGTTTCAGCGCTCCATCCATCATCTCCTTGTGTTTGTTTTGTTCGCCCTAAGTTGGCAGGGTATGCCCAGACGTGGGTCCCTTGCTCACTTTGCCACTGGATTCAAGCTAGCCTGGCTGATGAGGGCTGTTAGCCCGAAACTGGTCCCAGGATGCTTGTTTCTGGTCCAGGGAAGACATGGCTTGGCAGTTCGTGCTGGACTGTTCCCATGAGGTACAGGGTCAAGACTGATTTGCATATAGCTGTGTCTGATCTGGGGTGGCTAAGTGAGCTAAAGAATGATGATGGATTCAACCCAGATCTGTGACTGGGGGTGAGTGTCTGAAAAGTTTCAGCGCTCCGTCCATCATCTCCTTGTGTTTGCTTTGTTCGCCCTAAGTTGGCAGGGTATGCCCAGACGTGGGTCCCTTGCTCACTTTGCCACTGGATTCAAGCAAGCCTGGCTGATGACGGCTGAAATGCCAGAAACCGGTCCTAGGATGCTTGTTTCCGGTCCAGGGAAGACATGGCTTGGCAGTTCGGGCTGGACTGTTCCCATGAGGCACAGGGTCAGACTGATTTGCATATGGCCATGTCTGAACTGGGGTGGTGGAGTGAGCTAAAGAATGATGATGGATTAAACCCAGATCAGTTGACTGGGGGTGAGTGTTTGATTGGCTCAAACGTTCCGTCCATCATCCCCTTTTGTATCGCTTTTGTCGGCCAAAGTTGGCGGGGGTATGCCCAGACGTGGGTCCCTTGCTCACTTTGCCACTGGATTCAAGCAAGCCTGGCTGATGACGGCTGAAATGCCAGAAACCGGTCCTAGGATGCTTGTTTCCGGTCCAGGGAAGACATGGCTTGGCAGTTCGGGCTGGACTGTTCCCATGAGGCACAGGGTCAGACTGATTTGCATATGGCCATGTCTGAACTGGGGTGGTGGAGTGAGCTAAAGAATGATGATGGATTAAACCCAGATCAGTTGACTGGGGGTGAGTGTTTGATTGGCTCAAACGTTCCGTCCATCATCCCCTTTTGTATCGCTTTGGTCGCCCTAAGTTGGCGGGGGTATGCCCAGACGTGGGTCCCTTGCTCACTTTGCCACTGGATTCAAGCAAGCCTGGCTGATGACGGCTGAAATGCCAGAAACCGGTCCTAGGATGCTTGTTTCCGGTCCAGGGAAGACATGGCTTGGCAGTTCGGGCTGGACTGTTCCCATGAGGCACAGGGTCAGACTGATTTGCATATGGCCATGTCTGAACTGGGGTGGTGGAGTGAGCTAAAGAATGATGATGGATTAAACCCAGATCAGTTGACTGGGGGTGAGTGTTTGATTGGCTCAAACGTTCCGTCCATCATCCCCTTTTGTATCGCTTTGGTCGCCCTAAGTTGGCGGGGGTATGCCCAGACGTGGGTCCCTTGCTCACTTTGCCACTGGATTCAAGCAAGCCTGGCTGATGACGGCTGAAATGCCAGAAACCGGTCCTAGGATGCTTGTTTCCGGTCCAGGGAAGACATGGCTTGGCAGTTCGGGCTGGACTGTTCCCATGAGGCACAGGGTCAGACTGATTTGCATATGGCCATGTCTGAACTGGGGTGGTGGAGTGAGCTAAAGAATGATGATGGATTAAACCCAGATCAGTTGACTGGGGGTGAGTGTTTGATTGGCTCAAACGTTCCGTCCATCATCCCCTTTTGTATCGCTTTGGTCGCCCTAAGTTGGCGGGGGTATGCCCAGACGTGGGTCCCTTGCTCACTTTGCCACTGGATTCAAGCAAGCCTGGCTGATGACGGCTGAAATGCCAGAAACCGGTCCTAGGATGCTTGTTTCCGGTCCAGGGAAGACATGGCTTGGCAGTTCGGGCTGGACTGTTCCCATGAGGCACAGGGTCAGACTGATTTGCATATGGCCATGTCTGAACTGGGGTGGTGGAGTGAGCTAAAGAATGATGATGGATTAAACCCAGATCAGTTGACTGGGGGTGAGTGTTTGATTGGCTCAAACGTTCCGTCCATCATCCCCTTTTGTATCGCTTTGGTCGCCCTAAGTTGGCGGGGGTATGCCCAGACGTGGGTCCCTTGCTCACTTTGCCACTGGATTCAAGCAAGCCTGGCTGATGACGGCTGAAATGCCAGAAACCGGTCCTAGGATGCTTGTTTCCGGTCCAGGGAAGACATGGCTTGGCAGTTCGGGCTGGACTGTTCCCATGAGGCACAGGGTCAGACTGATTTGCATATGGCCATGTCTGAACTGGGGTGGTGGAGTGAGCTAAAGAATGATGATGGATTAAACCCAGATCAGTTGACTGGGGGTGAGTGTTTGATTGGCTCAAACGTTCCGTCCATCATCCCCTTTTGTATCGCTTTGGTCGCCCTAAGTTGGCGGGGGTATGCCCAGACGTGGGTCCCTTGCTCACTTTGCCACTGGATTCAAGCAAGCCTGGCTGATGACGGCTGAAATGCCAGAAACCGGTCCTAGGATGCTTGTTTCCGGTCCAGGGAAGACATGGCTTGGAAGTTCGGGCTGGACTGTTCCCATGAGGCACAGGGTCAGACTGATTTGCATATGGCCATGTCTGAACTGGGGTGGTGGAGTGAGCTAAAGAATGATGATGGATTAAACCCAGATCAGTTGACTGGGGGTGAGTGTTTGATTGGCTCAAACGTTCCGTCCATCATCCCCTTTTGTATCGCTTTGGTCGCCCTAAGTTGGCGGGGTATGCCCAGACGTGGGTCCCTTGCTCACTTTGCCACTGGATTCAAGCAAGCCTGGCTGATGACGGCTGAAATGCCAGAAACCGGTCCTAGGATGCTTGTTTCCGGTCCAGGGAAGACATGGCTTGGCAGTTCGGGCTGGACTGTTCCCATGAGGCACAGGGTCAGACTGATTTGCATATGGCCATGTCTGAACTGGGGTGGTGGAGTGAGCTAAAGAATGATGATGGATTAAACCCAGATCAGTTGACTGGGGGTGAGTGTTTGATTGGCTCAAACGTTCCGTCCATCATCCCCTTTTGTATCGCTTTGGTCGCCCTAAGTTGGCGGGGGTATGCCCAGACGTGGGTCCCTTGCTCACTTTGCCACTGGATTCAAGCAAGCCTGGCTGATGACGGCTGAAATGCCAGAAACCGGTCCTAGGATGCTTGTTTCCGGTCCAGGGAAGACATGGCTTGGCAGTTCGGGCTGGACTGTTCCCATGAGGCACAGGGTCAGACTGATTTGCATATGGCCATGTCTGAACTGGGGTGGTGGAGTGAGCTAAAGAATGATGATGGATTAAACCCAGATCAGTTGACTGGGGGTGAGTGTTTGATTGGCTCAAACGTTCCGTCCATCATCCCCTTTTGTATCGCTTTGGTCGCCCTAAGTTGGCGGGGGTATGCCCAGACGTGGGTCCCTTGCTCACTTTGCCACTGGATTCAAGCAAGCCTGGCTGATGACGGCTGAAATGCCAGAAACCGGTCCTAGGATGCTTGTTTCCGGTCCAGGGAAGACATGGCTTGGCAGTTCGGGCTGGACTGTTCCCATGAGGCACAGGGTCAGACTGATTTGCATATGGCCATGTCTGAACTGGGGTGGTGGAGTGAGCTAAAGAATGATGATGGATTAAACCCAGATCAGTTGACTGGGGGTGAGTGTTTGATTGGCTCAAACGTTCCGTCCATCATCCCCTTTTGTATCGCTTTGGTCGCCCTAAGTTGGCGGGGGTATGCCCAGACGTGGGTCCCTTGCTCACTTTGCCACTGGATTCAAGCAAGCCTGGCTGATGACGGCTGAAATGCCAGAAACCGGTCCTAGGATGCTTATTTCCGGTCCAGGGAAGACATGGCTTGGCAGTTCGGGCTGGACTGTTCCCATGAGGCACAGGGTCAGACTGATTTGCATATGGCCATGTCTGAACTGGGGTGGTGGAGTGAGCTAAAGAATGATGATGGATTAAACCCAGATCAGTTGACTGGGGGTGAGTGTTTGATTGGCTCAAACGTTCCGTCCATCATCCCCTTTTGTATCGCTTTGGTCGCCCTAAGTTGGCGGGGGTATGCCCAGACGTGGGTCCCTTGCTCACTTTGCCACTGGATTCAAGCAAGCCTGGCTGATGACGGCTGAAATGCCAGAAACCGGTCCTAGGATGCTTGTTTCCGGTCCAGGGAAGACATGGCTTGGCAGTTCGGGCTGGACTGTTCCCATGAGGCACAGGGTCAGACTGATTTGCATATGGCCATGTCTGAACTGGGGTGGTGGAGTGAGCTAAAGAATGATGATGGATTAAACCCAGATCAGTTGACTGGGGGTGAGTGTTTGATTGGCTCAAACGTTCCGTCCATCATCCCCTTTTGTATCGCTTTGGTCGCCCTAAGTTGGCGGGGGTATGCCCAGACGTGGGTCCCTTGCTCACTTTGCCACTGGATTCAAGCAAGCCTGGCTGATGACGGCTGAAATGCCAGAAACCGGTCCTAGGATGCTTGTTTCCGGTCCAGGGAAGACATGGCTTGGCAGTTCGGGCTGGACTGTTCCCATGAGGCACAGGGTCAGACTGATTTGCATATGGCCATGTCTGAACTGGGGTGGTGGAGTGAGCTAAAGAATGATGATGGATTAAACCCAGATCAGTTGACTGGGGGTGAGTGTTTGATTGGCTCAAACGTTCCGTCCATCATCCCCTTTTGTATCGCTTTGGTCGCCCTAAGTTGGCGGGGGTATGCCCAGACGTGGGTCCCTTGCTCACTTTGCCACTGGATTCAAGCAAGCCTGGCTGATGACGGCTGAAATGCCAGAAACCGGTCCTAGGATGCTTGTTTCCGGTCCAGGGAAGACATGGCTTGGCAGTTCGGGCTGGACTGTTCCCATGAGGCACAGGGTCAGACTGATTTGCATATGGCCATGTCTGAACTGGGGTGGTGGAGTGAGCTAAAGAATGATGATGGATTAAACCCAGATCAGTTGACTGGGGGTGAGTGTTTGATTGGCTCAAACGTTCCGTCCATCATCCCCTTTTGTATCGCTTTGGTCGCCCTAAGTTGGCGGGGGTATGCCCAGACGTGGGTCCCTTGCTCACTTTGCCACTGGATTCAAGCAAGCCTGGCTGATGACGGCTGAAATGCCAGAAACCGGTCCTAGGATGCTTGTTTCCGGTCCAGGGAAGACATGGCTTGGCAGTTCGGGCTGGACTGTTCCCATGAGGCACAGGGTCAGACTGATTTGCATATGGCCATGTCTGAACTGGGGTGGTGGAGTGAGCTAAAGAATGATGATGGATTAAACCCAGATCAGTTGACTGGGGGTGAGTGTTTGATTGGCTCAAACGTTCCGTCCATCATCCCCTTTTGTATCGCTTTGGTCGCCCTAAGTTGGCGGGGGTATGCCCAGACGTGGGTCCCTTGCTCACTTTGCCACTGGATTCAAGCAAGCCTGGCTGATGACGGCTGAAATGCCAGAAACCGGTCCTAGGATGCTTGTTTCCGGTCCAGGGAAGACATGGCTTGGCAGTTCGGGCTGGACTGTTCCCATGAGGCACAGGGTCAGACTGATTTGCATATGGCCATGTCTGAACTGGGGTGGTGGAGTGAGCTAAAGAATGATGATGGATTAAACCCAGATCAGTTGACTGGGGGTGAGTGTTTGATTGGCTCAAACGTTCCGTCCATCATCCCCTTTTGTATCGCTTTGGTCGCCCTAAGTTGGCGGGGGTATGCCCAGACGTGGGTCCCTTGCTCACTTTGCCACTGGATTCAAGCAAGCCTGGCTGATGACGGCTGAAATGCCAGAAACCGGTCCTAGGATGCTTGTTTCCGGTCCAGGGAAGACATGGCTTGGCAGTTCGGGCTGGACTGTTCCCATGAGGCACAGGGTCAGACTGATTTGCATATGGCCATGTCTGAACTGGGGTGGTGGAGTGAGCTAAAGAATGATGATGGATTAAACCCAGATCAGTTGACTGGGGGTGAGTGTTTGATTGGCTCAAACGTTCCGTCCATCATCCCCTTTTGTATCGCTTTGGTCGCCCTAAGTTGGCGGGGGTATGCCCAGACGTGGGTCCCTTGCTCACTTTGCCACTGGATTCAAGCAAGCCTGGCTGATGACGGCTGAAATGCCAGAAACCGGTCCTAGGATGCTTGTTTCCGGTCCAGGGAAGACATGGCTTGGCAGTTCGGGCTGGACTGTTCCCATGAGGCACAGGGTCAGACTGATTTGCATATGGCCATGTCTGAACTGGGGTGGTGGAGTGAGCTAAAGAATGATGATGGATTAAACCCAGATCAGTTGACTGGGGGTGAGTGTTTGATTGGCTCAAACGTTCCGTCCATCATCCCCTTTTGTATCGCTTTGGTCGCCCTAAGTTGGCGGGGGTATGCCCAGACGTGGGTCCCTTGCTCACTTTGCCACTGGATTCAAGCAAGCCTGGCTGATGACGGCTGAAATGCCAGAAACCGGTCCTAGGATGCTTGTTTCCGGTCCAGGGAAGACATGGCTTGGCAGTTCGGGCTGGACTGTTCCCATGAGGCACAGGGTCAGACTGATTTGCATATGGCCATGTCTGAACTGGGGTGGTGGAGTGAGCTAAAGAATGATGATGGATTAAACCCAGATCAGTTGACTGGGGGTGAGTGTTTGATTGGCTCAAACGTTCCGTCCATCATCCCCTTTTGTATCGCTTTGGTCGCCCTAAGTTGGCGGGGGTATGCCCAGACGTGGGTCCCTTGCTCACTTTGCCACTGGATTCAAGCAAGCCTGGCTGATGACGGCTGAAATGCCAGAAACCGGTCCTAGGATGCTTGTTTCCGGTCCAGGGAAGACATGGCTTGGCAGTTCGGGCTGGACTGTTCCCATGAGGCACAGGGTCAGACTGATTTGCATATGGCCATGTCTGAACTGGGGTGGTGGAGTGAGCTAAAGAATGATGATGGATTAAACCCAGATCAGTTGACTGGGGGTGAGTGTTTGATTGGCTCAAACGTTCCGTCCATCATCCCCTTTTGTATCGCTTTGGTCGCCCTAAGTTGGCGGGGGTATGCCCAGACGTGGGTCCCTTGCTCACTTTGCCACTGGATTCAAGCAAGCCTGGCTGATGACGGCTGAAATGCCAGAAACCGGTCCTAGGATGCTTGTTTCCGGTCCAGGGAAGACATGGCTTGGCAGTTCGGGCTGGACTGTTCCCATGAGGCACAGGGTCAGACTGATTTGCATATGGCCATGTCTGAACTGGGGTGGTGGAGTGAGCTAAAGAATGATGATGGATTAAACCCAGATCAGTTGACTGGGGGTGAGTGTTTGATTGGCTCAAACGTTCCGTCCATCATCCCCTTTTGTATCGCTTTGGTCGCCCTAAGTTGGCGGGGGTATGCCCAGACGTGGGTCCCTTGCTCACTTTGCCACTGGATTCAAGCAAGCCTGGCTGATGACGGCTGAAATGCCAGAAACCGGTCCTAGGATGCTTGTTTCCGGTCCAGGGAAGACATGGCTTGGCAGTTCGGGCTGGACTGTTCCCATGAGGCACAGGGTCAGACTGATTTGCATATGGCCATGTCTGAACTGGGGTGGTGGAGTGAGCTAAAGAATGATGATGGATTAAACCCAGATCAGTTGACTGGGGGTGAGTGTTTGATTGGCTCAAACGTTCCGTCCATCATCCCCTTTTGTATCGGACTGTTCCCATGAGGCACAGGGTCAAGACTGATTTGCATGTCTGAACTGGGGTGGCAAAGTGAGCTGAAGAATGATGATGGATTCAACCCAGATCTGTGACTGGGGGTGAGTGTCTGAAAAGTTTCAGCGCTCTGTCCATCATCTCCTTGTGTTTGCTTTGTTCGCCCTAAGTTGGCAGGGTATGCCCAGACGTGGGTCCCTTGCTCACTTTGCCACTGGATTCAAGCTAGCCTGGCTGATGAGGGCTGTTAGCCCGAAACCGGTCCCAGGATGCTTGTTTCCGGTCCAGGGAAGACATGGCTTGGCAGTTCGGGTTGGACTGTTTCCTTGAGGCACAGGGTCAAGACTGATTTGCATATAGCTGTGTCTGATCTGGGATGGCTAAGTGAGCTAAAGAATGATGATGGATTCAACCCAGATCTGTGACTGGGGGTGAGTGTCTGAAAAGTTTCAGCGCTCCGTGCATCATCTCCTTGTGTTTGCTTTGTTCACCCTAAGTTGGCAAGGTATGCCCAGACGTGGGTCCCTTGCTCACTTTGTCACTGGATTCAAGCTAGCCTGGCTGATGAGGGCTGTTAGCCCGAAACCGGTCCCAGGATGCTTGATTCCGGTGCAGGGAAGACATGGCTTGCTAGTTCGGGCTGGACTTTTCCCATGAGGCACAGGGTCAAGACTGATTTGCATATAGCTGTGTCTGATCTGGGGTGGCTAAGTGAGCTAAAGAATGATGATGGATTCAACCCAGATCAGTGACTGGGGGTGAGTGTCTGAAAAGTTTCAGCGCTCCATCCGTCATCTCCTTGTGTTTGCTTTGCTCTGCCAAGCTACCAAGGGGGTGAGCAGGGGTTCTCTTGGGTGTTCAACTCCCTTACCCTGACTAGAGAGCGGTTCTGCCTGGCTTAGGTGTATACCCTAGCCAACCAGAAATCCCCTTTCTAACATTAGCCAAATCAAACATGCAATCAGACGCTAGGATGTAATGTGTGACTGCTAGACTTTCACTACAATGCAATCAGACATACTTTAAACAGCTGTACAGAGTTTGTTAATTAAACATGGGCCCACTCAAGGGCGGAAAAGGAATTTGACTGATGCACTGTTCAGCCAAACTCCTGGTTCACCCTGCGCATTTAGAGGTGGGGGCGCCACTGGTTTGCTGCCTGCAGAGTATAAGTTGGCTCCACCAGAGGAAACCGTTGACCCAAGGGCCAATCCACCTCAGCGTTATAGTGGTGGAGAATGAGTGGTGGTTTCCCTGCTCTACATAAGGGGGAGCAACTGTCACTTGGTCCTTGGACCTCCACTAAAGACATGGTGTTCCTGAGTAAGGACAATGTACTATGACCCTGCCCAAAGAGAAAGTTGTCTGAGCAACAGGTCATTGTTACTTTGAATTGCAAGAGAAAATGTCTGACTTGAGAGTTCTTGCAGAGCAAAATACTTTGCCAAGTTAAAGACTCAAACATGGTGCTGCTGGGCTAAGGATCAGTTACTTCAACTGAAGGCCACAGCAGCAACTCCACTCCACACCCTGTAAGGCATCTGTCCCTGGAGGGTGGTACTGACGAGTGGTCCTCCACTCGGTTCATAGCCTCTACCAACTTCGAAGGCCACACTGAATTCACCAGAATTTAAACGTAGATGGCAGTGCTCTGATCAGTCAGAACATGGTGTTCGCACAACATAGGAGTGATAACCTCTGGTTGAGATACTTGACAAGTATAATGAAAATATTTGGCTTAAGCTGCACCTGACAGGAAGTTGTTGTAGTCAGATGCATTTAAGTCTCTGGTTACAAGCAGTGTTAGCCAGTTTTGGTTTAGTGAAATCTGGGTGTTACAGCAACAGGGAAAAGGGTACATAGGTATTGAAGTTTTATGGGGAACTCAATGTACTGCGATATCTCATTAAACTTATAAGTAAAAAATCAGGGACTGATTTCTATCTCTTCCGATAAACAAACTCGGATTTTGAGCATTAGATTTCGATGAAATGTCCTTCTAGTGTGGTTACACACACATGCTTCAAAATGCATCTCATCTATTATGATGTTATGAGGCTGTTTTGAAGGAACCAAGGGGAATATTTACAAAGAAGTGACGGATCACGCCAATAGCCTTTTTGACTTAATGCCGCGCTCCACCACTTCTGAAACACAGGGCTGTACCGTATTTACAACAATATGGAGCAGCCCTGCATTTCTCCCTGCACTGGCACTAAGTTCAGCTGCCTAGCGCAAATGCAAGCACCCTTGCACCATAGTGCAAGCGTGCCTGTGTTGGGAAAACGATTGTTTATGTGCAGGAAGGTGTCCCTTCTTGCACATCAACAATCTTAACTGGCGATCTGTAACTTCTATGTGTGCTGCTTGTGCAGCACACATAGAAGTTGCAACCCGTCATTTTGCACTGCTCCATATTTACGCCACCATTGTAAATATGGAGCAGCGTCAAAATCAATGGGTGTTGTGGCACCCATTGCCCACTCCTTTCACGCTAACTATAGCATGAAAGGGTGCCTTATTCACAAGGCAGCGTTAAGCCACGTTAATTGGCTTCGCACTGCCTTGTAAATAAGGTGAAGCGCGTATCACCACCAAAATGTCAAAAAGTGACATTCTGGTAGGGGCTTGTAAATATGCTCTTAGTATCCTTCCAATTAAATGCAAGAATGCTGACAAACCTAGACAAGAACTGCCAACATAATTCTGCCCTGTGTCAATGTGTATTTTTAATCCTTAGGAATATCGGCTACAAAGACAGCAACACAGCCATCGATTGGACAACATTCTTAGTTACATCAAAAGCCTCTTCAAGAGAGATTTCTTCTTTTAAATATGTGCTATTCAGAACACAATTATCAGTTGCCCTGTCAACTTGCACTCTGTACTTATTGCTGCACTTCATGCAGTGATGTTACTCCCTTGGACAAACGATTTAGCCCTCTTTGGGAGTGGTCCGAAACAACTTTAAAAAAATCACGTTTTATTAAAATACTCTTTGGCTGCATATGCCTTTGTTTAATTTATCAGGTGATCAGAAATTAGGCATTACACATAAAAGTAAATAAATCTAAGAATACCAATAATGTATGGGGAAGCATTATTGTGAGGATGCATAAATCTGAGGCAGCGGCAAAAACTAACGCCATGCAATAGCAGGCGTTAGAATGGCGAAACGAGGAGAAATACTTTTATTTCTCCTTGTTTTTGCTTTTTCTATGTGCACTACATTCTGCAGCACACATAGGAAAAGCAAAAGGCCATTGTTAGAAATGGAATTTCTGGTTGGCTAGGGCATGCGCCTTAGCCAGGCAGAAACCACCACTCTAGTCAGGGCAAGGGAGTTACGCACCGAAGATAACCCCTGCTCACCCCCTTGGTAGCTTGGCACGAGCAGTCAGGCTTATCCCAGAGGCAATGTGTAAAGCGTTTGTGCAACACACACACACAGCAGCGACACACTAGGCACACCACAAAAGAAACTCCACATGAGGTTATATCAAAAATAGCCTTTGTATTATCCATAAAACACATTAGAACATAATCACAAATGTACACTGTGCCATCTGGCACTAGATACTACTTTACAGGGGATTATATACATGACAGGGCCAATCAGGCCACTGTCATAACCATTAGCACACACAAGTAGCGAGAAATCAGCACACCCAGTAGCTACTGGCAATAGGGCACTTAGCTTAAACCTATTGTAAACACATCATCTCCTGTGCACCAGAGTAAACACTTATAGCGTACACGTTATTAGGGAAATCCCAGGCCATCAGATATGCCTACCACCATATTAGGACATATGGATCCCACTTCCTGAGGTGCTGCATATCAACCTACCTCATAACATCAGGGCATAACACATCATACCTAAACATCTGCAACAGTATGACACATATTATTGCCACCTCAGAAAGACAGTAAACGTGTCTGCATATTCCAAGTGTTGGTTGTACACCCCTACCCCGTAGGCTTCAGGGCCCCCGGCTCGCCTTTCACAGGAACTGCCGCACTTTTTAAGGAGGGATTTGGGGCCCAGGCAGGGCAACAACAATCATGCCCCCAATCATCAGGAGACGCGCAGCTGCCCGCGTTTCCTGTAATGCAGCTAAAGCTGGCCACTTCTCATTGGGTGCCTCCGTAAACTTAGGGGAGAGGCAGCAATCCCAGTTACCGGCAAGAGACCTCACTGGGTCCCCCACGCTCTGGTTGCTTCCCTGCAGCTGCCCGCGATCGCGTGGTGCAGCTGCCAATTATGCCGCAAAGCCGCCCCCACTCTGGCGAGGTCCCTCTGACCCTAGCTGGCTCACCCGCAAAGCTGCAGGCCTCCGGGAGCGATCTCCCTCGCCCGGTCTGGTTGCTACTTTGTCGTCGCGGTGCCGAAGCACAGCCTTCCTCATTACCTCCGCCTTAGTTTCCTGCCTGACTTCCTTCTCGCAAGGCAGCAGACGCCTGCGAGGCTCTGGTCCTCAAACCGGCATCAACAGGGTGCCTCTTCCAGCCCCACTCACCTGGGCTTCTCTCTGCCTTCCCCGACTTTGGCAGACATGCGGGGCTCTCCTCTTTTGCACGGGGAGCCACGCCCACTGTCAGGCACCATCACGCCTGGCTTCCTCACTGACGGGAGAGACTTCTTTCTCCCTGATCCTCGGAGCCCGCGAGGCTCCGGCGCAATCTCTTTTGGTGGGCCCTGCTCACCACCGGCACAACTCTGGCCTGGTGGCCTCGTCTGGGGGCAGCTCCACCCCCCAGACAGGTTGGCTTTGCCTGACCTCTGTTTTGCGGTCCTCCCTTCGCCGCAAGCTCCGCCCGCAACCAGGCACAGACTTCTGCCTGGATTCCGCTTCACGTCGCGGCGGCAACACGAGCCCCGCCAGAGGCTCTTATACCAGGGGGGCACTGAAGGAATCCTGAAGCGCCCCACGCACTCCACTGAAGCGGGGGCTAGCTCCTGTGAGCGGGAGGTTTTTCAGCGCTCTCAAAGCGCGCGTATTAAAAATGGTGAAGCCAAAAGCGCTCCGCTCACCCTTAATCTCAGAGGGCACAATCCACGAGTGTGCAGCCTGTCTCCCTCCTGAGGACAGCGCTCTTCGCCCCCAAGTTCATCAGAGAGGAGGCACCCCCCTAATGAATCCAGCGCTCTCTTAGCACTAAGCCTGCAGGGCAGGATCCCCCAAAGTCCAGAGGGCAGAGCTGGGCATAGGCAGGCCAGCACTTAAGGTCCCCTAGGAGACAGCAGCTGGGTCCCACAGCAGTTCCTCCTTGCCCAGCAGTCCTGCAGCAACCAAGTAAGCACCAAAAAGCAGCTCACTTCACATGGGGTCACAGCCCCAACACTTATACCAGCCAGGTCTTTGTTCTGCCCTGGCACAGGGCTTGGGGATCCAGTCAAAACCAGTTCCGGGGGGCACTCAATATTTTATTTACAGTGCACAACAGTCCCCTTTGACATTGCAGGTCCTGGCACCAGATACACCACAGGGGGGCGGGGACGGCATTGTACAAGGCAGGCACAGACCTATTCAGGGTCAGGGGCTACTCCTCCCACTACTCCAAATGCAGATCAGCCTATTCAGCCTAGCGCTGACTCACCCAGCCCCTCTGGAGCCACGGCACCTCCCCAGTCCCTGTCACTCCAGAGCCAAACATGCAATACACATCAGGCAGGCACAAAGACACATAGCACACAGAAATGCCCACTTTTAAAAGTGGCATTTCTAAAATAGTGATAATAAATCTGCGCACACCATTACGCAGCATTTATTACCACTATTCCAAACATACCAAACTTGATCCCGCTACTCCTCTCAGATCAGGAATTACCACTGACACACTTATCAGGGAATCCCCAATGCATTCCTATGAGAGGGCAGCCTCACAGTAGTGAGAAACCAAAATGGCTGTTTGTCAATACCAGGACATGCCACACACTTAAGGCACATGTCCTACCTTTTACCTACATTGCACCCTGCCCATAGGGCTAGCTAGTGCCTACGTTAGGGGTGACTGATATATAGTAAAAGGGGAGCCACAGACGTGGCACCCACTTTATGTGCCATGTCAGAGCGGCAGTAAACTGCGCGCGCAGGCCCTGCAATGGCAGAGGCCTGAGACAGGTTTGAAAGGCTACTTTGGTGGGTGGCACAATCAGTGCTGCAAGCCCACCAGTAGCATTTAAATTACTGGCCCTGGGTATCTGAGATACCACTTTACAAGGGACTGACAGGTAAATTAAATACGCCAAACAGGTGTAGACCAATCTTACCACGTTTTACCATAGAGAGCACATGCACTTTACACTGGACAGCAGTGATAAAGTGCCCAGAGTCCTAAAACCACCAAGACCATGTCAGAAAAAAGACTAGGAGGAAGGCAAAAAAGTTCAGGGATGACCATGCGAAAAGGGCCAAGTCCAACAGCCATTAATGATTGTTTATGTGCAGGAAGGTATCCCTTCCTGCACTTAAACATTCATTAAATAATGACGATTTGCTACTTCTGTGTATGCTGCAGAAATAATTCCCAGTAGTGTCGCAGGCACCCTTGCACTTTGGTGCAAGGGTGCCTGCACTGGCGCTAGGCAGCCAATTTTAGCTCCAGTGCTAGGGAAAACTCAAGGGGTGCACCATATTGTTGTAAATACGGCACATCCCTGCGTTTTGGAAATGTTGGAGCGCGGTGCTGCCAAATTTGGTGCTGCCCCACGCTCCGGCATTTTCTTGTTAATATGGCCCTTGAATAATAGCTACGTGTTAGACTTTATGAACTCATACCAGTGTTCAGTTAAAAGCTTTTTCTCATGAATCACTGTCTTTGTTTTAACCTTGTTGTAATTAAGCGTTTATAATGCAAGTTTGCTTACTTCCAGGGAGAAATATTAATTTGAGAACGAATAGACAAGACGGAACCCTTATGGAGATAACTGCCACACCCGAAAATATGTGGGCAAACCTTGCTATTATTAATGAAGCCTGATAATATTTCCTACGTCGCAGCATGTCTATTTGTTCCTTCATTGTGCCATACATTACATCTTTTTAATCGCAGTGTCTTAACATTAATTTGAAAAGAAACTGTGCATATGTGCGTTCCAATACGCGGAAAAGCCACATCTGTATCCAAGGCTCAAGGGCTGTAAAACAGTACATTCTATGGGGCAGATTTACAAGCCCCTTGCGCTGCCAGTGCGTCACTTTTTGTGACACACTGGCAGCGCATTTCTCTGCCCCATATTTACTAGGACAGGAAAAGCCACCCTGCATGGCTTTTCCTGTCCTTGTAAATAAGGCCCCTTTGCACGCAGCACTGTGCGTGAAAGGGGAGTTCCATGGGTGTTGCTTTGGGTGTTCCCACGCAACACACATGGAACCAGACACATTTCCAGATTTACGAGGAATCGGAAACCTGGAAATGCGTCAGTATGCTACGCCACCATAGGGGTGGCGTAGCGAGGGCCACCCTAGGGGTGGCGTAGCGAGGCACAACGAGGAGAAATATTTTCATTTCTCCTCGTTTTTTTCCTCTTTCAATGCGTGCTGCATTCTACAGCACGCATTGAAAGAGGAAAATGCCTGTAGTGATCGTTTTCATGCAGGAAGGGCCCCTTCGTGCACAAAAACAATCTCCCCATGACGCAGGCATCCTTGCACCATGGTGCAAGGGTGCCTGCGCCGGCGCCTGGCAGCTGTTTGTGCGCCAGCGCAGGGGACAGCACAGGAATGCAACATATCATTGTAAATATGTCGCATTCCTGTGCTCTGAGAGTGCCGCAGCGTTGCGCAGCCAAAGGGCTTGCGGTGCCGCGCTGCAGCACTTTCTTGTAGATCTGCCCCTATGATTTTAAGACGTTGGTTTAATCAAAATGGGTTAGATTAATCTCTCTGGCATCAATCTGTCATCAATCTGTGACATTTTTATTTATCGCCCCTAGAGGGCAGCAAAACGCAGAGAATGTAGCTCAGGCAGTTCAGCTAAACAGGCGACATTGGTATACAATGAGAACGCAAAATGGTCCGACAGCTTTTCTTTATCATTATGGACCCTATTTATAAACTCAGGGACTTATTAACAAGCCCCTTGCGCTGCTGATCCGACACTTTTCCCATTTAAAAAGTGACGCACCGGCGGCGCAAGGGGCTTGTAAATAAGCCCCTAAATTTGTAGGGGCTTATTTACAAGGCCCTTGCGCCACTTTTGCGTCACTTTTCCCATGTTAAAAATGACGCAAAAGTGGCGCAAGGGGCTTGTAAATCTGCCCTAACGTATCTAAAGTAGTAATACAAGTAGTATCACAGAAAATGGGGAATACTTACTCCTAAGTGGGTGGGTGGGGTTTAGGAAGCAGAAAGCAGAGGTTTAGAGGGGACACGTAAATGCAGACACCCATCAAGAAAGGAGTAAGCCAACTGTTATTCATAAACTACACTTCTAAATTTACTACTGGCAAAAAGATCCCAAAACAGTGGTAAATATACTCCAGATAAGCTTTGAAGTATGCTTAGCATGACATATGGCCACTCTCACGTACTGCAACTCAATCCCATAAAAAAATAACTGTGTATGGACTTAATATAACACCCCATAGGAAATAATATTAAATACATTTACTTATTTTGACTTTTAAATTAAATTGATATACATTTATTTTAGCATTAAAAACTTAGATTAAACTCAAATTAAAATGTTTTGTAATTTAAAAATGAAAATGAACTTGTTTTGTACAAATAATTTTAATTAAACTTATGAATTGTAAACATTACATTTTGAATTAATACAAAAGCAAATAACTATTCATTACATGTAATATATGTTAAATATCTATTAAAATATTAGTGAGGGTATTTTGTTTTTTATTACAAATGTGATTTATAAATTATTTTAAATATGTAATTATTTAATACAAATTTCATTTGATTAGTTAATTTGGTGTGAAATGCTTTTGTATTACTCCTAGGTTAATAATAAATATTTTAAATTAAATAACATATTTATTTTACATAAAAATATTGGAACTGTTTATTTACAGCTATTAATAATTTGAATTATTGAGTTTTTTTGGCTTTTTTAGCCAACATCACTAAGCATGCTGGGACTTGTGGTTTTCATTGTCTTCCTTTCCTTGCATCGGGTGGAGGTCGGGTGCATGGTTGTGTTTTCTGGCAAATTGCTGTTTATTCTTTTTGTACATGGGGTTTGGTGTTTACAAACTCCTCACTTTGCAGTCAGAGAAAAAAATATTTTTTCTTGTGTGAAGGTCTTGCCAGAGAGCGGAGGGGGAGACTGTGGAGTGTTGTTTCTTTGTGGCACATCACAGTATGTGGGTGCCTATGGATGAGCTCTGCTCATTCGCATTCTGGGGTTGTCAGACATGAAGTCCTTTTGTTTTTCTTTTGAGGTCTCACAGAGATTCTGGTCGGATCAAGACAAAGAGGAGCAGGCAGGAGAACTAGTTTGAGGTGACTTCCATTTCAAGTTCATCGCAATGCAGTTCTGTAGCTGCAGCCTTCGTGTGGGTCCTGACTCCTCACTGCAGGGTAGTCTCCAGGCTGGAGCACCCACAACAGAGTCACGAAGAGATCTGAGCTATCTGCTCCTGGCTTATGAACAGCCACTAAGACAGTGATCAGGAAAGAGACAAAAGGGTGATTTGACCTAAAAGTCCCTTCTCACTCTGAACAACAGGCCGCAGTCCCCTTCACCCTCACCATCTCCCAAGTGGCAATGCTACAGGAACCACTTAACAGAAATTCTACAGGAGCGTTGTCACCTTTGTCCAGGCTTCTCTGTCTAGGTCTCCTCCCACTTTCATCCTGATACACTTCCACTGTTTGGGAAAACAACTTAATCGCTAACTTGTGCACAGTAACAGGCCGGGGACGTCCACAATGGAACTCACAGGTCTTCATCACTCTGTTTCGCTTATACATGCAACACTCACTACATACACTCGGAGGGATTAGGTAACACAAAAGGGTATAAATCTGCTTGCATGTTGGCAGGCCACTCTCAGCCAGTGCCAAATAAATACCTCATTTTTTAGGGCATGAGCGAAAAACTTTTTATTTTTCATTTAATGCGATTTTATATAGCGCGAACATTACCCGAAGGTGTCAGAGCGCTTTACAAAAGAACCAGTTGCGTTACATAAGGACTTTGGATTACATGAGTTACATAAGAGATACAAACAGAAAAAATTGCAAATGTACAAGTTGTAAAGTCACTCAAGGAAGCGATACAAACAGATAAACTCTAAAATCACATAGGAATGGTAGTAAGTACAAAGGTCTACTACATATACTAGTGGTTTGAGTTATATATATACAAATTGCAAATTCACTCAGGATTACATTTAACAGCGATTAGGCTTGGACAATTATATATTACATATTTACAGGAAATTCTTGCCATCGTTCAGCCAGGTGTTCAGGTGGTGTTGCACTCAAGGGTGGTAGTCTTGGGTCTGGAGGGATCCCCGAGTTGGAGATGTCCATAGGGGTAGAAGGCCGGATGGTGGTCGGGGAAGCAACATGCTGGATCCCCAGGCTGATCTTGAGATCATGCTGGGCTCCATCTTGTGAATAGAGGATGGCGCTCAAGGGCAGGCAGAACTGTGCCATGAAGTCAGGTCTCCCGCCTGGCTCAAGCACCCGCAGTGAGTCCCCGGCAGGCCCAGCGCGCCAAAACCGCATATAGGCATTGTAAGCGGCGGGCGCCATGTTTAAGTCAGGCAGATCGTGTCTGGGCGCCCCCGCTGCACTTCTATATGTGCTATAACCTCCTTTACTGTGGCCGTGTTGTTGTATCCCCTGCACTCCGGCGGAATATGCCCAGCGCTGGTGAGTCCCGGGGGCCCCAGAAGCCAACTCACCCCTCCGGGGTCACTTTTATTCACGGCGGTCGGGCCCTCCAATGCGCGCGGCTCCCACCGCTCTTCTCTGACGGGATAGTCCCTACCTTGGTCTCGGTATCAGCTCTCACTCCAGGGGGGGATCAGCGCTCACTCCGAGGGCTACTTGGGTTCACCCCGGGTGCCCAGGTCCTCACTGGCCTCTCAGGTACGGCACTTCAGCTCTCTGGACTGCTCCGGTCGAGAGTATCAGCTGCCGGCTCGCACTCCTTCGCTTTGCCTGTGTACCGAGGCCCTATTCAACAGGACGCACGCAGTCGGCACTCCGGAGCAGGCGCCCCACTCTGCGTCGCTCCAATCCGTGTTGCGGGTCAGGGCCTCAGGGTCCCTGCTGCTCGGTTGCCAGCCAGTTTTCTTTCCGCGCAGGGCTTACTTGCTGCTGCGTCTCGGTGTTCAACTCAGCACCAGCGATACCAGGGTCAGCCTCCTCACTTCGCGGCCGCCATTTTAGCGCAGCTTACACGACTCCGATCCCTAGAGAAATTTGCTTGATTCTTCACCGCACAGGGTCTTCTGGAGTTTCCACCAGTGTCAGCACAATCCCTGGACGTTCCGCCGCCCGGATTATGCAAAGGATTCGTGTCCAGGGCTCACGATCCTCATCATCGGAGGATGCGACGGACGGAGCTCCGCTCCGTCCCCACCTGGCCCCGCCCCCAGAATCTACAGAATAGTGAGAGAAGATCTTTAAATGAGATCTTTTCTTTTTTCTGCCCAACTCCTTCTGTGCTGTATACAACAGGGGGTGGTCCCATTAGCCCTCTCAAGTCTTGGGCACATGCTCTGCAATGATAAAAAAAAACTGGCTTTTGAGGGGTGGATGTCTATTGATTTATGTCTAAAATAATATCTCAATTATTATTGGACTTTGTCCATTTTTTGACAACACATATTCTATTAAATCAATTATCTAAACACTTCTGTAATGTAGATATAAACCAGTTTTTATTCATTTTCTGAAACAAATTCAATGATTATGACAAATACAAATACAGCACAACAGACACTGTCCTCAAATATAATCTTATTGTGTCTAGGCGGCCCAAAAAGTATTCTTCGTGTTGGGTCCATCTTAAGGTAGTCCACTTGTAAATTATACCGATCCAATTGCCTAATGTCCCTGTGCTGCCCATATAGTGTGATTAGGCTGGTGATCCTTTTATCAGGAATTCTTTTCTTTTGGTATGGACTCCTCATTTACAAGTAGTCGACGTGTTTTGGCCAGTCAACTTTTGGCCTCCTCAGGAATAAATAAGGAATGTGAATCATTTAACTCTCTCATTTGTCAAACAAAGGAAGGGCGGTCACAAGGAATCACCCTGAAGGTGATAAATCACCACTCACGATTGGAACCCGTGGCTCTCTATTTGATTGTGCTTTCCTCAATGCACGAGTGAACATCGCTCGTCTCACCCAGGCATACAGTGTTTCCATCAGGTTGCCATTATGCAGACCCTGTACTAAGGTTGGGATACTCCAGACTATGTTCAAAAGGGCTGTCCTAGGCTTAGGGCACAAACAGCTAGGGCTTTTAATGTTAAAATTATGTGTACACTCAGTATTACATGTTTAAATTATCTGCCCTGGATATGTAGCACTATGTGCAATGCTGTTTCTTTCAAAAGCTTACAATCGCCGATTGCTTGCTGATTCAGATAGCCTTCTCCCACTATTCTCCTAAAACCCTGCGTGAGCAATTGCCCATGACTTACTCCCGTTTGTTTCTTCTCCTTTCCTTTTTCAGAGTGACTCTCTTCTTACCTTCCATCCCTGACATACCTTTTATTTCTGAGAATAGCCTCCTTTCAATCTCATGGCTGCCTCAATTCTTCTTATTGCAATTCAGCAATTGGCTGATACCTCATTTCATAAATCATAATTGCTCTTCTTTAATAACCTTATCCCTGTATGTAATCTAACAGTAACTATTTCTCCGCCAGCCTATCTATCTCACCAACCATTCCCCTGAAACCACATAGCCCCCACTAATGATTATACCTACCTAGTAACTAGAGTACTTGCATGAAATCTTTTCTGAGTGCACAAGACTAATCGCAATAATCAACACTAACCACCAGATTAACCACTAACCTTAGACTCCGAAGAAGCGTTCTACTCATGCTAAAGCGTTTCAACACCCCGTCAGCGGTACTAAGCGCTATATAAATCCAATTACAATTACATTAAACTTGAATTTTTGTCCCTATACTTTACTCAATTGGGGGGCATTTCCACTTACATGTGAAAAGTTACAAATGGTAACTTTCAATTTGTAAATTTTGTCTTAGATATTTCCACCCCATGAACTGAGGGGTGGGGGCATGTAAGTCTGCACTTAGGTGTAAATCTACACTTGTGAAAGATGAATAACAGCAAAGTGTAGATTTATACCCTAGAGTAAATTTACATGTAAGTATCATCACAAGGCAAGAAAAGTATGAAAATTGACAAGTCCCATAGGGCATTAAGGGCCCTCCAACCAAAAGCAGTGAATATTTTATTATCAGCTCTCCCGATGTTTTCAGGAGAGCTGTGCTGATTGTAAGTAGTCTCAAGCAGTATTTAATTGGTCTGTCTGGGTGGAGGGGCCTGTAGAACCTGTGCTCGGCTGCCCTCCGTCTGTGTGACCTATTCGCCCCAGGCTCGACCGCAATTAAATACTGCGTGTTCAGAGTTAACCGTATGTATGGTATCAATGCGCACACAATGGGTGTGCATTTCATATTTTGTTTTTCACCTTAATATAAGTTCTGCACGGAGTGGTACACATGGGGCTGGCCCCCATGCTGTCCTGAAGAAGAGGTTTAGGGGACACCTCGAAACATGTCGACACAATACTAGGGATTATAATCACATAACAGTTATTTTTCCCTTTTATTAACCCCCTTTTTATCTTTACCAACTAGGAGCAGGAATAAAGCATTAGCTCACTAGTTAGGTATATTTTTAACTAGCACAAACACCACTCCCCCTACACTGCACTACACATATATTCACAAAACAAGTGTTCCTACGTAACTTCGCAAGTCGCAGCACGCCCCAAGCAGTAGATGTTTGGGATGGCCCCAATGATGAAGCATGTCACCTAGGGGCAACCCTGGGTGAGTGAGGGGACTCAAGAAAATAAATTTTTCTTTTCTACTGACAGTCGAGGTTCACACCAATTTGGTGAACCCACACTTTCTCCTTGGCTAGGTTCTTATGATCCGTTAAGTATGGATTATTTTGCTGCACAATCCTAGGGTGCCACATTATCTCTCAAATTCAATTTAAGCATTTTATTTTGGTCAAAGACCTTAAAAAGAGCATGAACCAACAATTTACATTATAATACACAAAACAACACTTTTCCTAATCATACTTCATGTCAGCGAACTTGTACATATGTAAAAGGTTAAAGTGCTTAAAAAATTTAAGAAATGCACTGACAGTAAAACTTTCAATAAAAGTCCCATTTTATGTGTGAACGATGAAGTGCTATTTTTTAACAAGTTGTAAACAAACACTCAATTAAAAAAGATAGAAGTTGAAAGCGATTTTCTTCATAGGAGACACATAGTTCATATTCTTCTGGCCCCTTAAACTAAAGTGCTTGAGGTGGTAAAGTGCATTATTGAGATGTTTAAATATGCATATTTATTAGGCAAAGCCCTACCACCATCCCTCTAATCAATCAAGCAAAATACATTCAAATCAGTGAGGTACAGTTTTAGACCGAATCTGCCAAGCGCTTTCTAGATATTTTGCGATTGAGAAGACAATGTAAGGTGTGGTATCTGATATTCTAAGTGCAACCCATGATTGAGAAATACCCAGAGTGCGACAAAGTGGAACAATTCAGTGTTTACGCTGCTTAATGTACTTTGGGCAAAAAAACAAAAGATGTTCTTCCAATTTCTCCTATTTCACACAGGCTGGGCATAGTATAACACCCTCAAGGGGGCCCTTCCATTTAGTTATAAATGTTGCGAGTGGAAGGCCACCTAGTCTGAGTCTTATGTATAGGTCTTTAGTGAAATGTGGATCTATCTCATCCATATGGGACTCAAAGCCAGAAGTTGGTTTTATTCCAAGAAATATATTTGTTATTGAGCCAAGATTGGATCAGAGTCCTTTCTTCCATCTCCCAAAAACAGTCTTCGTCATCTTAACAGATGAGGATGTAAAGGATGTTGGATTAGTCCAAAAAGTAAAACAATAAAGCACACAACAGCTGACCAAGGTCTAGCACCTCTATTCCACTAGTTACGTATATCAACAGATGAGTGCAACAACTCCCGGCATCCGCTGTTGAAAGATGCCAAATAGGTAAGAAAGTCCACAAGAAAGGAAGGTGCACTTTGATCAGAGTCAAACAGGAAACACGCTAGTAATCCAAAAAGTTCTTCTTTTTATTCAAGGTTGTTTGATTAAAACCGGCACACATCCAACGCGTTTCGTTCCCTAGTGCCACGGGAACTTCGTCAGGGCTGTAACAATTATAAAAAATCTTTTTACACATAGATACACATATATATACACACTAGAAATAGACAATGAACAAAATAATAAACAATACAACATTTTAAAAAATACAATGAAAAATTGAAAAAATAAAAGCAGGAAAGGGAGAAATAAGAAGTGAGAAAAAAAGAAAGAGAAAGAGAAAACGGCCCAAAATCAATGCAAAAAAAGGTCAACAAGGCAGCCAAAAACAACCGTAACAGACCAATATAAATACATTATATTGAGAGATGAAAACATATTGCCATACAGTTGGTCAAGACGGGATGGAACAAATGATAAAATAAACAATCAAAAGGTGGGAGGGAATAGCGTCACCAAAGTGAAAGCCATTTAACTTAAACGTGAAGTTGAACAGAGGGTAAAGAAAGAGATAAGATATATCTGTGACACCATAATAAGATCCATACACAAGAAACCAAAGTCCCAAAGTTCGAATGTACCTTGATGGGTGAGATATACAGAATAGAGACAGAGTATCCTAGAACATATAATAATAGTCCCAGGATTTTAGTTAGGGCCAAGGTTATAATACTGCTGATGTCAGTTCATTATCGCGAAGATCAATAGTATCCAAAGATTTATCAGAGATACTAAAATAGAAATACAACCCTCAGTAACAAGTAGAAAGAGGGGCGCATAATAATATAGAAAAGGCATCTCACCTAGCTAGAAATAACAGAAATATTCAAGAAACCGCACTATTTCAAGGTTGGTCCTTAGGGTTGTGTATAAGTGCGCATACGAATGATTCTATTCAGTTGGTCTACGTGATTCTAAAAAATTACAACAGAATACAATTAAGAACCGGAAGGTTCCACGTATATCATAGGAACACATGAATAGTGCACAGAAAACTATCCCCAAAGTGAGAGGATATGAACCATTGACAAACCATACTATGCCAGCATCTATTTACATCATAATTGAATATTAAAATCAAAAGTATTGACATAAGTTATATAAACATATAAATATTTGGACAAAAACAAGGGATATTGGCAAAAGCCATCGTCCAAAAGGGATGAAGCAGATATAACGTGGTCCAGTTAATGATTATGTATAATATCTCTCACCTGGATTATAAGCCAATCACAAAATTAATTCATATCGATTCAAGCAATGGCTCCCAAAGTTCAAAAGTGCAGGTTTGTATAAGACCTGAGGTAATTTCTGAAAGGTCAAAAGAGTAAGTGACATAACTAAAAATGTGACCTACATACTCGTATAGAGTGAAGGATAGAGAAAGGGGGAAACAAAGACAGTACTGCACTGAAATAAACTGTGAAATCAAGAAGTCTCACCGTAACAAAGAGCGAACAGCATCCAAAGTAGGTTAAGAAAGTAGCTCACAAATATAATAATACACGGGTACAAATAGAGCCCGTAGTCAGTATCTGAAAATAAAAGGAAGCAATTAGGTGTGTCCAGAATGTCCAGTCCGGGACATACACAGAGTAATCAAGTATTAATTAATGTGTACTCAAACAGTGAGAAACTAAAAGCCACACTTTCACCAATTAAAATCCACGATTGGAAATGTTCCTAACCAAGTCTCAAGAGCCAGCATCCAAAACGGAGATCACAATCAGGCATTGTCATCATGATAAGCTTAGAGCAAAGAAAATGAAACATAGAGCTACAAACAATCTATAAGCTCCCGCAAGATAAGACACACCAATGAGTGCACAATTGCTGAGAAATTCACTAATCATTCTGCATATGTATTTTTAATAATAAAAATACAACCGGTAACTATTCATCATACAAGGCTACTTTAATACAGTAGATACCCAAACTAGTAAATTACAGGCCAATGAGAAAAACGAGCTATTTTAGAAAAACAAACTATCTTAAAACCATAAAATACAAAAGGCTTGAGGGCTCCGGTACGATATTTACACCAGCTAAGCACATGTTATGGCGGGATTTGCCCGGATCCACGTTGCGCACTGCCCGGCTATTACCACAAAATTACCAACAGTGTGCCCACGCTTGCTTCAGCTGCGACAGGCCAAAGCCGGCCAGCATGGTCGCTAGCAACAATGTAAAACCAATAATGAAGCCACAGTTCCAAAATGATTATACAGACGCGCTGAAAGGCTCAAGGGTAACAGACCAGCGTCTGAGCAGCATGTCAATAATAGCTCTAGCTGAGTGGTTAAAAAGGTTTGCAAACGCTTACCCCGGCGGCGGTAGACCGATGCTGATCAGCACGGTCGCTAGCAGGCAGCATAAAGTCGATAATGAGGCCGAGGTTCCCATCCGGTTAAAAAGACGTGCTCGAAAGCTCGATAGCGTCAGAACAGCCTGCCCGTAACGAACATAGATGAAGGACCAAGGAGAGTGGAAATTCCTGTATCACGGCGGCCATATTAGAGTATTGGAGCTTAACCTCGGTGCTCATAAAGATAATGAAATGGTGTATATAATAAAACAACAGTTCAGCCCGGTTGCAGTGTCAATCCTAATAATAATTTAACATTGGCGCTCCTAAGAATATTAAATTGGATTATATAATAAACTGACCAAACAGCCCGGTTGTAATGCCAATCATATTAAAGTTCATAACAGACCGCAACAAGGGACCAAAGAAGGTGGACTAGAAATTTCCTTAACAAGGCGGCCATATTAGAATGTTAGCATTCTACATCAACACTAATATGGGTGATGTAAAGATTATATGTTAAAAAACGCAATTGAGCCCAATTTCAATACCAATTTGATGCGTAAATGGTGACCATGAATTGTCCTGCCATCCGGCGTACCCGCAAAAAATAAGTATAATGAGAGAGGGTCAATGGTAACCATACCATAGTGGCCATATTAGACTGTCTTGAGTTTCTATTGGCGCCCCCGCAAAAAGTTTTTGGTAAATAAGGATCAATGGTACCCATGTTGTAGTGGTTATATTAAAATGTCTTGAATTTCTATCGGCGCTAATGTGGCCAATATATACAGATAAAACATAATCAAACAAGACAAAATAACCTGGTACTCCATCTCAGTGGGGCAATAGCACCACTCCATATATAAGTAGAGATGTCAATATACCTGAAACGGAGTGGGAATCATGACGCATAAATGCCTGCTTGAGAAAAAATTGCTGTTGGGATATATAACCAGTTTGAAGCAAGCAGCAAGAAGAACTGGGCCAACCGGCTCGTAATCATCAGAGTAGGTATGGTGATAGCCATTTAAGATGTAAACAGACGGTCAGTAGTACCAAGTAGGGAGGAGTCAGGCAGGTTTGAGGCCCAATTGGGTGTACTCTGTACTGGGTGCAGTCTAGCAAGTTACCCGAATACCACTTTAGAACTAGATAGCGCTACGTGCTGAGATGAACCAAGATGTTTGTAAGTCCCTGACGCCGCAGGAAACACAAATGATAAAGAGAGAATATCCAAGTGAGGTTAGGAATAAAGAGAAACATAATTGTGTGAAAGGAAGAGGTGTTACTAAATTATTCACCTATAGCTATATAGAACATACAGTATTGCTAAATCAAATAGACACATTTGTATACAACATCAGTATATAGGGCCTCAAAGACACTTTTTTCTAAGTATCCATCAGAGGAAATAGTGGAATTCCCTATCGGTATTGTGACCCATTTGGGTAGCTTTCAAACGGCAAATCCATTTTGCCTCCTTCTGCCTGACCAGTAACTCTCGATCGCCACCCCTAACACCAAGGGGTATGTGGTCAATGCCATGAAACCAGAAGGAGTTATCATCTGGGTGAACCCCCATGTATTGTTCACTTACGGGATAGCGGCTGTCCCCGTTAAGTATTGCCCTGCGATGTTCCTGAATTCGGACCTTGAGTGGGCGCACTGTACTTCCCACATAAATGATGTTGCATTTACAACCCAACACATATATTACATGTGTTGTATTGCAATTGATGAAGTGTGCAATCTTATATGATTTAGAGGTGTTATACATAAAGTCAATTATTTTATTTCTCCCATAAGGGCAAATGTTACAAGACCCGCAATTAAAAAAACCATTTGGTTTAGGAGGTAACCAAGTTCTACGTTGGTTGGTCACATGGCTTGGGCATAGAACATCACGCAGTGACCTCCCTTTACGATAGGTCACAGTTGGTCTGATAGATAGGCACTCATTCAGGCCAGGAACGTCCTTGAGGAGACTCCAGTTCTTTTTCAGCACATCATAAACCTTACTGCTGTTAGTGTTGTACTGAGTGATAAATCTAACTGTCCTCTCTTTTGATATTACAGAGGTTGCCATCGGTTTATCACAAAGAGTGTCTTCCCTCTTGAGTTGTTGTGCCTTCACAATAGCTTTATCAAGTACCTCCTTATTGTAACGTCGTTTTAGAAATCTTTTCTTTGAATCAAGGACATTCTTATGATAGGTTTCTTCCTCACTGCAATTCCTTCTTAATCGTGCAATTTCCCCAAAGGGAATATTGTTGATGACCGAACGTGAATGAGCACTTTCAGCATGCAAAACTGCATTGCAAGCAGTTTCTTTTCTATAAAGGGTGCTTTGTATAGTTCCTTCTTTAACATAAAACTGTATGTCTAGAAAGTTGATCTTGATTTTATCATGTGTCATGGTAAGTCTTACATTAAAAGTGTTGGCATTCAGATATTTATGATATTGATGTAACAGGTCCATGGATCCTGACCACAGAACGATGATGTCGTCAATATACCTCCCCCAGAACACTATATGTTCGGTCCAGGGGGAGGCGCGTCTGTGCCAGGAATACTCCCTCTCAAACCACCCCATGAAGAGGCATGCGTAAGAGGGAGCAAACTTAGACCCCATGGCAGTCCCAAGTATCTGATGGAACCAAGCAGTGTCATGTAAAAAGAAATTATTGCTTAAGATGATATTGATCATTTCCAATATCATCTCATTAAATTCATAATGTTCAGCACATTCCCTGTCCAAGAAGGAGCGGACAGCCAGTATTCCAAATTCCTTACAAATGCATGTGTATAAGCTTTCCACGTCAAACATGACAAAGCAGAGCTCATCAGAACACTGGAAGTCATTGAATTTAACCAGAATATCTTTGCTATCCCTAATGTACGAGGGAAGGTCCACAACATACTTTTGAAGTCTACGGTCAACGAATTCTGAGAGTTTTTCAGTCGGCGAGTCAATACCTGAAATGATAGGGCGGCCTGGAGGGAAGGCGCCGCCCTTATGGATTTTAGGTAAAATGTAAATACAAGGGTATTTAGGGTTGTCAATTCTGAGGTATCTAAACTCATCCTCAGTCAAAAGGCCAATGTCCCTCCAATCACACAGTTTCATGTTTATCATCAAAGTGACTTTCTTGATCGGGTTGGTAAGAATTGGCTGATAGCACTGAGTGTTACTTAGCTGTCGATCGATTTCAGACATATAGTCACAGTGGTTCATAACCACAACATTACCGCCTTTGTCAGCTTCTTTTATGACAATAGTATTGTCAAGTTTGAGTCTGTTAAGCGCTTGTCGTTCATTGGCGGTAATGTTGTGGTTAATCCGTGGTGTGTATCTACCTGGTATCTCCAATCTGTACAAGTCATCACTCACTTTCTCATAGAACTTATCTATATTGGGATGGTAATTAAGAGCGGGTACAAATTTAGATCTTGGTTTGAGGCCACTGTCTATGTTACAGTTTTGTGTAATTTCAAAATCATTCAGTAAGGTGGACATATCATGATTCTCATCATCATCCAAACTAAGCAGGAGCTGTATATTACGAATATCTGCAACAGTGTGACTCATAATCTCTGATCTGATCGGTGGTATTATTGTCTTTGGAATTTGTTGTGAAAAATAGTCCCTGAGTTTCAAAACTCTTACGAATTTGTACAGATCGATATGTACTTCGGTCATATCTCCACCTTGAGTTGGACAAAAATTCAGGCCTTTACTTAGGACTGCCACTTCATCTTTATCAAGAAATTTATTAGACAGATTCACAATTTTTAAATCAAATTCATTGTTTGTGTCTTCAGATCCCATAACGTTACACAACACATTATCATTCAAAATTAGGTCCTCGCCACTGTATTCAATTTTTTGGTTAACCCTCGTCCTGTACCTGCCTTTTGACCTCCTGCCTCCCCTCCTGGTTTGGGCTGATCTCTTTTTTGTTGAAGTCTGCTGCTGATTCGAAGCTTGGCGAGCTCCTTCTGGAAAGAAGAAGCTCCTTCCCCTAAAGGGGTCTCTTGTGGTATATTAAAGGCTACACTACTCATTGATGAGGAAGAAGCACTGCTGACAGAGCGTAAATCATCGCTCTCTTCCCTGTCATCTCGGGTTCTCTTTCTTTCCTCGCCTCCCTGAACATTATCAAATTTCTTGACGAACATGTAAACACGTCCGTCACGGTAGTCTCTGTCATCCCTCTTAATTTTTTTCAACTTCTTGTCTTTTAAGTATATCTGATGTTCTTCCATTACCTTTTTTAGAATGGTAAAGTTTTTTTCAATGAGGTCTTTTTGTTCCATGTCGTTAATTTCTTTCTCTAGGGTCTCAATTTCCCCTTGCAATTTTTCCCCCTTTTCCCCGGCATGGCGTATTAAGATTTGCATCATGCCTTGAGATGCATTCTCCAGGTTGCCCTCCCACTCATTCAAGAGATCCTCGCTCAGGTCCTCAAACGTGGGGAAAATTAGGATTCTTAGACCCCTGGGGATTTTTTTGTTAACCAAGTATTGCTGGAGTGTTATCCCGTCCCACCAACGGGATAACTCCTGCTTTTTTAACCGCTCAAGCCTAAGAAATAGTGTTTTTAGGCTTACTCTACTGGATGTGCCCTGTGGTAAGGGTTCTGAATGGTATTTGTACCGAAAAGATTCTGGGCCATCTCTTCTCTCCCATCCTCAAATCTAGGCATTTTGATTAATGTAGTCATGCAAGGAATGAGTGCAGGACAGTCTATAATCCAAAGGATTTACATAAAACAATAAAGCACACAACAGCTGACCAAGGTCTAGCACCTCTATTCCACTAGTTACGTATATCAACAGATGAGTGCAACAACTCCCGGCATCCGCTGTTGAAAGATGCCAAATAGGTAAGAAAGTCCACAAGAAAGGAAGGTGCACTTTGATCAGAGTCAAACAGGAAACACGCTAGTAATCCAAAAAGTTCTTCTTTTTATTCAAGGTTGTTTGATTAAAACCGGCACACAGCCAACGCGTTTCGTTCCCTAGTGCCACGGGAACTTCGTCAGGGCTGTAACAATTATAAAAAATCTTTTTACACATAGATACACATATATATACACACTAGAAATAGACAATGAACAAAATAATAAACAATACAACATTTTAAAAAATACAATGAAAAATTGAAAAAATAAAAGCAGGAAAGGGAGAAATAAGAAGTGAGAAAAAAAGAAAGAGAAAGAGAAAACGGCCCAAAATCAATGCTAAAAAAGGTCAACAAGGCAGCCAAAAACAACCGTAACAGACCAATATAAATACATTATATTGACAGATGAAAACATATTGCCATACAGTTGGTCAAGACGGGATGGAACAAATGATAAAATAAACAATCAAAAGGTGGGAGGGAATAGCGTCACCAAAGTGAAAGCCATTTAACTTAAACGTGAAGTTGAACAGAGGGTAAAGAAAGAGATAAGATATATCTGTGACACCTTAATAAGATCCATACACAAGAAACCAAAGTCCCAAAGTTCGAATGTACCTTGATGGGTGAGATATACAGAATAGAGACAGAGTATAGACAGAGGATCCTAGAACATATAATAATAGTCCCAGGATTTTAGTTAGGGCCAAGGTTATAATACTGCTGACATCAGTTCATTATCGCAAAGATCAATAGTATCCAAAGATTTATCAGAGATACTAAAATAGAAATACAACCCTCAGTAACAAGTAGAAAGAGGGGCGCATAATAATATAGAAAAGGCATCTCACCTAGCTAGAAATAACAGAAATATTCAAGAAACCGCACTATTTCAAGGTTGGTCCTTAGGGTTGTGTATAAGTGCGCATACGAATGATTCTATTCAGTTGGTCCACGTGATTCTAAAAATTACAACAGAATACAATTAAGAACCGGAAGGTTCCACGTATATCATAGGAACACATGAATAGTGCACAGAAAACAATCCCCAAAGTGAGAGGATATGAACCATTGATAAACCATACTATGCCAGCATCTATTTACATCATAATTGAATATTAAAATCAAAAGTATTGACATAAGTTATGTAAACATATAAATATTTGGACAAAAACAAGGGATATTGGCAAAAGCCATCGTCCAAAAGGGATGAAGCAGATATAACGTGGTCCAGTTAATGATTATGTATAATATCTCTCACCTGGATTATAAGCCAAGCACAAAATTAATTCATATCGATTCAAGCAATGGCTCCCAAAGTTCAAAAGTGCAGGTTTGTATAAGACCTGAGGTAATTTCTGAAAGGGCAAAAGAGTAAGTGACATAACTAAAAATGTGACCAACATACTCGCATAGAGTGAAGGATAGAGAAAGGGGGAAACAAAGACAGTACTGCACTGAAATAAACTGTGAAATCAAGAAGTCTCACTGTAACAAAGAGCGAACAGCATCCAAAGTAGGTTAAGAAAGTAGCTCACAAATATAATAATACAAGGGTACAAATAGAGCCCGTAGTCAGTATCTGAAAATAAAAGGAAGCAATTAGGTGTGTCCAGAATGTCCAGTCCGGGACATGCACAGAGTAATCAAGTATTAATTAATGTGTACTCAAACAGTGAGAAACTAAAAGCCACACTTTCACCAATTAAAATCCATGATTGGAAATGTTCCTAACCAAGTCTCAAGAGCCAGCATCCAAAACGGAGATCACAATCAGGCATTGTCATCATGATAAGCTTAGAGCAAAGAAAATGACACATAGAGCTACAAACAATCTATAAGCGCCCGCAAGATAAGACACACCCATGAGTGCACAATTGCTGAGAAATTCACTAATCATTCTGCATATGTATTTTTAATAATAAAAATACAACCGGTAACTATTCATCATACAAGGCTACTTTAATACAGTAGATACCCAAACTAGTAAATTACAGGCCAATGAGAAAAACGAGCTATTTTAGAAAAACAAACTATCTTAAAACCATAAAATACAAAAGGCTTGAGGGCTCCGGTATGATATTTACAACAGCTAAGCACATGTTATGGCGGGATTTGCACGGATCCACATTGCGCACTGCCCGGCTATTACCACAAAATTACCAACAGTGTGCCCACGCTTGCTTCAGCTGCGACAGGCAAAAGCCGGCCAGCATGGTTGCTAGCAACAATGTAAAACCAATAATGAAGCCACAGTTCCAAAATGATTATACAGACGCGCTGAAAGGCTCAAGGGTAACAGAGCAGCGTCTGAGCAGCGTGTCAATAATAGCTCTAACTGAGTGGTTAAAAAGGTTTGCAAACGCTTACCCCGGCGGCAGTAGACCGATGCCGATCAGCACGGTCGCTAGCAGGCAGCATAAAGTCGATAATGAGGCCGAGGTTCCCATCCGGTTAAAAAGACGTGCTCGAAATCTTGATAGCGTCAGAACAGCCTGCCCGTAACGAACATAGATGAAGGACCAAGGAGAGTGGATTAGAAATTCCTGTATCACGGTGGCCATATTAGAGTATTGGAGCTTAACCTTGGTGCTCATAAAGATAATGAAATGTTGTATATAATAAAATAACAGTTCAGCCCGGTTGCAGTGTCAATCCTAATAATAATTTTATTTAACATTGGCGCTCCATTTGATTTAGCAATACTGTATGTTCTATATAGCTATAGGTGAATAATTTAGTAACACCTCTGACTTTCACACAATTATGTTTCTCTTTATTCCTAACCTCACTTGGATATTCTCTCTTTATCATTTGTGTACCCTGTGGCGTCTGGGACTTACAAACATCTTGGTTCATCTCAGCACGTAGCGCTATCTAGTTCTAAAGTGGTATTCGGGTAACTTGCTAGGCTGCACCCAGTACAGAGTACACCCAATTGGGCCTCAAACCTGCCTGACTCCTCCCTACTTGGTACTACTGACCGTCTGTTTACATCTTAAATGGCTATCACCATACCTACTCTGATGATTACGAGCCGGTTGGCCCAGTTCTTCTTGCTGCCTGCTTCAAACTGGTTATATATCCCAACAGCAATGTTTTCTCAAGCAGGCATTTATGCGTCATGATTCCCACTCCGTTTCAGGTATATTGACATCTCTACTTATATATGGAGTGGTGATATTGCCCTACTGAGATGGAGTACCAGGTTATTTTGTCTTGTTTGATTATGTTTTATCTGTATATATTGGCCACATTAGCGCCGATAGAAATTCAAGACATTTTAATATAACCACTACAACATGGGTACCATTGATCCTTATTTACCAAAAACTTTTTGCGGGGGCGCCAATAGAAACTCAAGACAGTCTAATATGGCCACTATGGTATGGTTACCATTGACCCTCTCTCATTATACTTATTATTTGCGGGTACGCCGGATGGCAGGACAATTCATGGTCACCATTTACACATCAAATTGGTATTGAAATTGGGCTCAATTGCGTTTTTAACATATAATCTTTACATCACCCATATTAGTGTTGATGTAGAATGCTAACATTCTAATATGGCCGCCTTGTTAAGGAAATTTCTAGTCCACCTTCTTTGGTCCCTTGTTGCGGTCTGTTATGAACTTTAATATGATTGGCATTACAACCGGGCTGTTTGGTCAGTTTATTATATAATCCAATTTAATATTCTTAGGAGCGCCAATGTTAAATTATTATTAGGATTGACACTGCAACCGGGCTGAACTGTTGTTTTATTATATACAACATTTCATTATCTTTATGAGCACCGAGGTTAAGCTCCAATACTCTAATATGGCCGCCGTGATACAGGAATTTCTAATCCACTCTCCTTGGTCCTTCATCTATGTTCGTTACGGGCAGGCTGTTCTGACGCTATCGAGCTTTCGAGCACGTCTTTTTAACCGGATGGGAACGTCGGCCTCATTATCGACTTTATGCTGCCTGCTAGCGACCGTGCTGATCGGCATCGGTCTACCGCCGCCGGGGTAAGCATTTGCAAACCTTTTTAACCACTCAGCTAGAGCTATTATTGACACGCTGCTCAGACGCTGCTCTGTTACCCTTGAGCCTTTCAGCGCGTCTGTATAATCATTTTGGAACTGTGGCTTCATTATTGGTTTTACATTGTTGCTAGCGACCATGCTGGCCGGCTTTTGCCTGTCGCAGCTGAAGCAAGCGTGGGCACACTGTTGGTAATTTTGTGGTAATAGCCGGGCAGTGCGCAATGTGGATCCGGGCAAATCCCGCCATAACATGTGCTTAGCTGGTGTAAATATCGTACCGGAGCCCTCAAGCCTTTTGTATTTTATGGTTTTAAGATAGTTTGTTTTTCTAAAATAGCTCGTTTTTCTCATTGTCCTGTAATTTACTAGTTTGGGTATCTACTGTATTAAAGTAGCCTTGTATGATGAATAGTTACCGGTTGTATTTTTATTATTAAAAATACATATGCAGAATGATTAGTGAATTTCTCAGCAATTGTGCACTCATGGGTGTGTCTTATCTTGCGGGCGCTTATAGATTGTTTGTAGCTCTATGTGTCGTTTTCTTTGCTCTAAGCTTATCATGATGACAATGCCTGATTGTGATCTCCGTTTTGGATGCTGGCTCTTGAGACTTGGTTAGGAACATTTCCAATCATGGATTTTAATTGGTGAAAGTGTGGCTTTTAGTTTCTCACTGTTTGAGTACACATTAATTAATACTTGATTACTCTGTGCATGTCCCGGACTGGACATTCTGGACACACCTAATTGCTTCCTTTTATTTTCAGATACTGACTACGGGCTCTATTTGTATCCGTGTATTATTAAATTTGTGAGCTACTTTCTTAACCTACTTTGGATGCTGTTCGCTCTTTGTTACGGTGAGACTTCTTGATTTCACAGTTTATTTCAGTGCAGTACTGTCTTTGTTTCCCCCTTTCTCTATCCTTCACTCTATACGAGTATGTTGGTCACATTTTTAGTTATGTCACTTACTCTTTTGACCTTTCAGAAATTACCTCAGGTCTTATACAAACCTGCACTTTTGAACTTTGGGAGCCATTGCTTGAATCGATATGAATTAATTTTGTGATTGGCTTATAATCCAGGTGAGAGATATTATACATAATCATTAACTGGACCACGTTATATCTGCTTCATCCCTTTTGGACGATGGCTTTTGCCAATATCCCTTGTTTTTGTCCAAATATTTATATGTTTATATAACTTATGTCAATACTTTTGATTTTAATATTCAATTATGATGTAAATAGATGCTGGCATAGTATGGTTTGTCAATGGTTCATATCCTCTCACTTTGGGGATTGTTTTCTGTGCACTATTCATGTGTTCCTATGATATACGTGGAACCTTCCGGTTCTTAATTGTATTCTGTTGTAATTTTTTAGAATCACGTGGACCAACTGAATAGAATCATTCGTATGCGCACTTATACACAACCCTAAGGACCAACCTTGAAATAGTGCGGTTTCTTGAATATTTCTGTTATTTCTAGCTAGGTGAAATGCCTTTTCTATATTATTATGCGCCCCTCTTTCTATTTGTTACTGAGGGTTGTATTTCTATTTTAGTATCTCTGATAAATCTTTGGATACTATTGATCTTCGCGATAATGAACTGACATCAGCAGTATTATAACCTTGGCCCTAACTAAAATCCTGGGACTATTATTATATGTTCTAGGATCCTCTGTCTATACTCTGTCTCTATTCTGTATATCTCACCCATCAAGGTACATTCGAACTTTGGGACTTTGGTTTCTTGTGTATGGATCTTATTATGGTGTCACAGATATATCTTATCTCTTTCTTTACCCTCTGTTCAACTTCACGTTTAAGTTAAATGGCTTTCACTTTGGTGACGCTATTCCCTCCCACCTTTTGATTGTTTATTTTATCATTTGTTCCATCCCGTCTTGACCAACTGTATGGCAATATGTTTTCATCTGTCAATATAATGTATTTATATTGGTCTGTTACGGTTGTTTTTGGCTGCCTTGTTGACCTTTTTTAGCATTGATTTTGGGCCGTTTTCTCTTTCTCTTTCTTTTTTCTCACTTCTTATTTCTCCCTTTCCTGCTTTTATTTTTTCAATTTTTCATTGTATTTTTTAAAATGTTATATTGTTTATTATTTTGTTCATTGTCTATTTCTAGTGTGTATATATATGTGTATCTATGTGTAAAAAGATTTTTTATAATTGTTACAGCCCTGACGAAGTTCCCGTGGCACTAGGGAACAAAACGCGTTGGCTGTGTGCCGGTTTTAATCAAACAACCTTGAATAAAAATAACTTTTTGGATTACTAGCGTGTTTCCTGTTTGACTCTGATCAAAGTGCACCTTCCTTTCTTGTGGACTTAGTCCAAAAAGTAGTCAAACTCACAGAAGCTAACAGCTTTGTCACATACTTAATCCATGGGAGCAACACCACATTATTTTGCCTATCTAAAATATCTTTTAGACCAGCCCTGCAGGGTTCAAGCCAGGTAATCAGCCAAATCATTTGCCAGTGTAAAATTGGTTTGAGTCTCACTAAAGGAATAATAGCCTGCAAATCCAGATCAAGTTTAAAAACTAGTGGGGTGCTTTGAGGATGTTTGAGTGCCGCCCTCAAAAATGCATTTTCAGCCAACCCAAAGCATTGGTGTTACAATAACTTCACAGTTCTGCCCATATACTGTGGCGGCCACAGCTAGAGCTCTCCATATTTCTAGGAGGAGAGATACAGGATGAAAATAAGTATTTTAAGTGAATGACAAGCTGGCTGCCATCTTATGATTTAAAAGGAGCTTACTCTTTGTGACCTGACTAGCCCAGGAATTACTACTAGAAAGGAAAATTCTGGGATAATCAAAGTCTGAGACTTTCTTGAGATCCTCGCTCTTTAAGCTTACCACCCCTCTGAAATGCCTGTGTGGTTGTATTGTCAAAAATGTGGTCTTGTTGGTGTTAATGGCCAGGCCATGGATGGTGCTAAACAATTTGAACCTAACTAAGAAGGTGCCAATACCCTTTGGTGTTTTAGACACTAACAAGGTATCGTCCGCAAACAGTAGGCCTGGAATATTTATACCTCCTAAAGTGGAGGAATCGTTATTACATTCCAGTAGAAAATCTACACACCCATTTAAAAAGAGAAGAAATAACATTGGGGCTAGGACGCATCCTTGAAGAACCCCTTTTTCACCTTTATCTGGTCTGTCATTTCCCCATTTGCACCCCATCTGATTTGCACATAAATATCAGTATCTAAGCACATTATAACACCCAAAAGAGGGACGGGAAGGCCTAACTGTCTTAGGACAGACCATAGTCTTTCTCTCCGGACCATGTCAAATGCCGCCCTTAAGTCAACGAATGCCACATAGAGGCTGCCCCTGTTAGGATCCATCACCTTCCATCTTAAAAGCTGGAATCTAAATACTTGATCCACTGTGCTTGATTTAGAATGAAACCGTACCTGAAACTGGGAGATAATGTTAGCTTAAAAGATGATCTAGAACTTGCCTGCTGAAGATTTTCTGCGCAGCATCAATAAGGCTTATACGGTGGTAATTCGCTGGATCATATTTGAGGCCCTTCTTGAAGTTAGGAACAATCTCTGCTCCCTTCCAGGAAGCAGGGATTTGGGCATCGGCCACAATGTTGTTGGCAATATGGTTTAAGTAAGGGGCCCAAATAGTTGGCTCTGATTTAAAAGGGTGCTGCAAAAGGCATTGAGGGTTTCCACTGACTATTGTTAGGAAATGGCCTAAGCAGTTCCTGAGTGTTTCTCTGATTTGGATGGACGGACCTCGGAGATGAATCACTTACTAAGTGATGGAGTAGCCTACTAGATGGAATATTGTATTGTGCGGTGGCCCCCTCCGTTGACAAACAGGCATGTTCTGGCTCGCATCTTCCCATAACTAGCCCTAGCCAGTAAGGTTCTGAAAGTAATTGTAACTTAGCTCTTAGGGCCAGATGCATCAAGCATTTTTCTCCTCACAAACGGGCCGATTCACAGAATTGGGCCTTTGCGATCGCAAAAAATGCTTTTGCGATTCATCAAACCCAAACTGTTACCGAATCGCAAAATGGGTTTGGGATTCGCTATTTGGAAGGGGCGTGTTTAGGGCGTCCCTTCCAAATAGCGAATCCTAACAGTATGCATGAATGTTTTGTGACCGTGAATGCGGTCGCAAAACATTCGCATATTATCACCTACTTCAAGTAGGTGGTAAGACATTCGCAAATGGGAAGGGGTCACCAAGGGACCCCTTCCCTTTGTGAATGTTTGTAAAACCATTTTTAAGAGCAGGCAGTGGTCCCACAGACCACTGCCTGCTCTTAAAAAATGAAAAGAAAACTTTTCATTTTTCTTTTTGTAAAGCATCTCGTTTTCCTTTAAGGAAAACAGGCTGCTTTACAAAAAAAATGATTGCTTTATTTAAAAGCAATCACAGACATGGTGGTCTGCTGATCTCAGCAGGCCACCATCCCTGTGATTTTGCGATTCCTAGGGGTGCAAATTGCGACCTACCTCATTAATATTCATGAGGTAGGTCATTTGCGACTCCTTAGGAATCGCAGAAAGTGTACTGCACACTTTCATGCATGCCGTTTTGGGATTCCCTAATTGCGAATCGCAAAGATTCGCAATTAGGGAATCGCAAAACATTTTTTGATGCATCTGGCCCTTAGATCTGTAATTTCTGCCCTCATGACGAAGATACTTCCCCAAATATCTTTCATTTGATCTCTTTTGTCATCTACCGCAGGTGACTGGGTAGCTTGAATGAGACTCTGTCTAGTCTCATTGTTGGGTTCATCAGCAAGAGCTAATGCTGAAAATGATTGTTTCCCACCCACAGTAATTACATGTCAAACTGTAGGAGAGTAGGCTCTGCCTCTTATGTTGCCCCCACTTTTTTTCTGATGTTTACACTGGTTTCTGGCTATAGTCTGGCTGGGACCCTGCCAATCAGGGCCCCAGCCTCTCTGTTCTCTCTAAACGACTTGGAGTGCACTCTAGGTGCACTAGTGATTGGATACTGTGGTACCTTATGAGTCCCTAGTATATGGTACCTTAGGTACCAAGGGCATAGGTACTTCACAGGCCTACCAGGGGCTGAAGCATGTATTATGCCACCCCTGGGAAGCAGACTAAATCTGACACCACAGGTCTGCTACTGCAGCCTGGGTAAGGTGGTGCATGCACCCCTTACTGTGATATAGGCTACCTATATCACTACATAGATACACACATATAAACCTATAAGTCACTCCTATGGCAGGCCTTATCAATCCTGAAGGCAGAGTGCTTGGTTCCTATGTGAGAGGGTGCCCCTGCATGAGCAGAGCCCCTCTGCAGCATTCGGAGACCCTTCTCTGAGGCTGTTTTTAGAGCAGCCTGACCATAAACTCTTAAGCGCATTATAACCTCGCGTTAAATGCTAACTTTGGGATGGCTGCACAGAAACATGTCGTGTTTGGTGTCAAACATCTTGGAATACTACCCCCGCCAGTTCTGGTGGCGGGGGTAGCATTCCACCCTTCTAGAGGGATAGACATGTACCTACTGTGGAAACGCGGTAGAATCCTGAAGAGCCCTGGCATCACAAAATGGATGCCACCAGTCACAGACACTGGGCTGCCCTCCTGCTGATGACCGAAACTCGCAGTGGAGGAGGCCCAACAATAGGTATCCTGTCGCAGGAGGGTGTGACCACCTTCCAGACAGGGTTTAGTGTATTGGGGCTGGGTGGGTGCACTCCTAGAGTGCTTTGAAGTCCTGCACTGGGGGAGCAGAAGGCTCCTCTGTGCTTATGCCAGTTCAAACCAGCTCAGGGGCTACCTGCCCCTGCTCTGGCGCAAAACTGGACAAAGGGAAGTGGGTGTAGCCACCCACTCCCCTGACCCTCCCATAGGTGGGGTCATAGAGCTAGTCCCTCCCTTCTTTCTAGTATAAGAGGGGGAACCTGTGCATTGCAACCTAGATCTCCCTGGACGACGCTCTTAAGAAGAATCCTGGACCTTCGACGTTCCACTACCTCTGGAAGACTGAAGAATCTCCCTAGGAGTCAAGGAGTGACTCCCCTGCTTGGCAGGCAACAAAAACTACAATGACGGTCACAAACTACGCCACTCCCGCCGGAGCCCGAAGTCCCTGCAGCCCAGGAAGAGGATTTCCTGACTTCTCTAAGGCCATCGTGAGTTCCCAGCGAAGCTGAGGCAAGTGGACCCCACGAGTGATGAGGAACCGCAGTCCCTGGGTACTGTGCACTATTGTCGAGTGCAACCCCTTCATGACATTCTACGAACCTGTGCTTTGGACCACGTGTGGTCCCAGTCTCTAGCAGGAATCCCTCAGAAGATCAGAGGCCTACCCCATCCTGAGTGACCGTGGGCCCCTGTTGAAGGAATCCTCCCGAGGCGTCTTCGCAATCCCTTGCCAGCCGGCTTGTGGGTCCCCTGAAGACTTTTCTACAGAACCAAAGGGCTCTCCTGGTTTCTCCAGGCCTGCCCTGACTTACCCTCGCTGGGTGAGTTCCCCAGACCTTGCTGGTCTGCACCATTGACTTTTTTGACCGTTCCCCGAGACTTGCTGTTACCAAGGCTTGTTGGCTCCAATCGAGTTGCCGACACCTCAGTAAGCTGCAGACTTCGTGGGACATGCCGAATCCAGCTCCTGGTCATCATCGACGCCGCCTGGACCATGTGGTCAAAGAGTCAAGACACCCGTGAACGACCTGAATCTGTCGACGACGGTGGGCATTCATCTTCCTTGCCCCGGGTCACTGCCAAGTGACTTTGAACACTGTCCCCTCTGCTTTCAGGTCTTCCTTCTTTCGAATCCAGGCTTGGATTCCACCGGACACTTCTCCTGTCGCCGCAAGCAGCAAGTCTTCAGTGGCTCCCATTGAAAACGACGCCGCGACCCGACACCAAAGGACACCTATGCACCCGGCTTCCCTGGGTGAGGTAACTCCAGCACTATGGTGCTCCTGTGGGTGGTGGCCCTAGAACGACTTACCCTGTAAGTGACTTGCTTGTAGCTACTCCCAAAGTGCCCTGAAACTCTTAATTTCCAACCGCGACTTGCCCCATTGAAGTCAACGGCGACCCGCGCCTGTGTTCACTCACTGCACGCGTCCCCCGTGGGTCCTTTACTTACCTACCTTGGGTGGTTTCGTGAGGCCCCAGCCCTTCTGAAGGCCCTAGGCCTTGTCCCTTTGCAAGTCGTTGTTCTTAAGTCTCTTTTTTAGTATATGGTCTGGTACGCCCCTAGGGCCCCAGCCATATTTGTGCTTAATTTATTGTGAAACGTTGTTTCATGCATATGTTCCTGACTTCTAATCTCACAAGAGATTAGTAGAGAGTTGTTTAGTAATAAATACATATATATTTGATATATATACCTGTGTGGTGTCTTTTCATTTGGTGATTCAAGAGATTGTGTGGTAAAACAAGCTGCTTTACATTCCTCCAAGAGTTAGCCTGAAGGCTGCTCTCCACAGCTACCACTAGGATAGCTTTCTATAAAGGTTGTCTTAAACCTACCTACCATAAGAGTCAAATTGAACTGGTGCAAGGTGTCCACTTTAACTAGTGGACAGCATATACCAGGCCAACTTCTCACACAAAGGTACTGTGGATGTTTACCACCAGTGTCTGCCTTTTAAGATAAGGCAGCTACGATGCAGCAAGGGTAAGGGGCACTTGGCTGGGTACACGTGTGCACACATGTGCACATGGTGGCCGGCTGCTCATGGTAGACTACTGTCATGTGCAGCCGGGCAACTGCGCTGAGGTAGCCTGTCGCAATGGGGACTCTGCAGGATAAGATATTGATCTGGTATAGTACCTTATAATGTTAGTGTACACTAATAGGAAAAGTCAGTGAAATAAAGTGTCACTATAGATAAAACAGTCATTTACTGTTTTATCTATAGTGACACTTTATTATACATATAAGGAGAGAGCTGCAGTTTCGCTTCCTTTGGTCTACAGAGACCATTGATGCCTTGAATTGGGGTGTAACCTGTGCAGGAAAATAAATTCTGTAATTTCCAAAATATCTGCACACTTTTTTGGGTCATCTAGAGTTTTCATATTCCTCTGGTTCAGCTCAGGTCAGAGCCTATGCCTTTTGTCACCCTGCTGTGCCCAGTTAATTACATTTATCTCCAGCAGCAGGAACAAAAGCCTCCCCACACAAAGGGAACACTTAACAGTACTTTACCCAGCTCCTGAGGAGGAAAAGGGTGGGGCAGAATGATCAATCACTCAGCTGTAAAACTGTACCAGGGATGGACCTGCCCAAGCCCATTGAACAAAGGAGAGTGCCCAGACAACTGGAGCCAACCCAGAGGGGGTGCTCTCTTTGAACTTTTGGTGTGCAGGACCCTGGCAATAATGTCAGTGAGGGGCAGAGCTGAGACCCCAGGAGCAGATGTGACCAGTGGCTCCTGGATGATGCCCTTTTGGACTGTCCCAGCATGCTGTGCAGGAGGGTTGGGACAGGGGTGGAGTAGTGATGTGACACCCTAGGATTGGCCAATGGTGCCTGACTCCTTGAACCTTTCTCTCCTCTTTAAAAACTCTTGCACCAGGGGAGACTCTCTCTTGCATGTGGATTTTTCTACACTTCACTGCTGGATCCTGGGACCATCATGGAGAACTGAAAGGAGGAGCCACCTGACCCCCACTCAGGGCTAAGGACTCTGCCCAGTTGACCCCAGGACAAGTGGGTCTCCCAAAAGGAAAGTGAGGCTCGCCCCCTTATACCTCCTGAGGACGAGTTGGGGAAAGCCCTGGACTTCTGGCACCCAGAAACCAAGATCAGGAGGAGAGCAGGCACAGGGAGCCAGGAGAACCAGCTCATTGAGGAATGAACAGCTTTGGAGGTGAGGAGGGTTGCTGCATCCCCCCTTGTGGATAAAGCTTGCCACCAGGAGTAAAAATCAGCCCAACGAGGCACGAGTTATGGCATTTCGAAGTTTGGCAACCTTTGACCTTTCCTTGGCAACAAAGCACGTGGGTCTTCACTGTCGTTTCTCCATTTACCGCTGGGGTGGCCCAGGGGTCTGCACAAAGATATTTCATATTTATGCCCCAGGGAATTGGTGTGCGTGGGCCCCCTCCCTTTACTCTTTTAAGCACCAGGGGACCCCATCCCCTGGGGCTGCTTCCTTTAAGGATGGCCGAGAACCCCATAGCCGACCCCCCATGCTGAAATTAGTAGGGGAAGTTCCTGCATGCTCCCTCCATCATGGTCAGCTGCCCTGCTCCCCATGCTTGTGCTCTGGGGAGTGGGAAGCTGCCACATATCACTGGGCCTGCCTGCTCCAGAGAGACTTTTCTGGTTCTCGGGGCAGCACAGAAGAATGCTGCCCAGTCAGGAAGCCGGTGGGACGGACAGGGGTGGGCTCCATGGTCCCCCCCAACAAGGACAAAGTGCAGTGTTCCTGGGTGGAACCAGGCACCACTAAAAAGGAGAAGAAAGGCAAGGAAAACCACAACCGCGACTCTCCCAGCTCAGCGGGAGAGCCAATAATAACATATTCACTGCTTCCGAAGGAGTGCCCCATAATACTTTGTGGGGCCAGAGCATTTTGCACTGTTTTAGCCCTATTTTGGATGTTCCTCCCTTTGTGGTGGCCCCAGGGCAGCAGATCCGCCACCAACTACCTTAGGAAGTGTGCAGCCTTCTCCCAAAAATGACTTAATGAGTCCCCACCCTAGGTAGGGTGGGACTCAGAAACACTAACCTCCCCAGGATTTTCAGCATATTTTTAATTATTTCTAAAACTGTAGCTTTTGCTCTACAGTTGGGAGTTTTGCACTTTCAATTAGTTATATGTATGGTTACAGTCATTATGGCCTGAATATATATATATTTTTTTAAACAAATTTTAGTTGTCAAATAACACATATAGAGCAGAGCTCTGTACCCCAGAAACTTCTGCATAAGAAACGTACATCATTTTGACTTTGACTGTTTTCATGAGCAAAATAGGAAAAATGTAGAGCAATACAGATGGGTTATTAACAAAATAACCATAACCCCACGAACCCACCCCCCATCATACTAGCGTCCACTCCAGAGCAGCACAGCTTAAAGCTAAAGCAAAAGCATCGTCCGTACAAGCATGATATGGCATTGCCCAAGAAGCAATGTCCTACGCCAACCCAGCAGAAAGTTAAGTCGGGTCAAGGGACCTGGCCATCGAAACGGGCTCCAACTCTAAGCCACGATAGTCCGCCCAGCGCTTCCAGATTTTAAAGTGTTTAAGCGGGCACCCTCTGGCCACAAAGATGGGAATCTCCAAGCCCATACAGAAGTCCAGGCCGTTCTTCCATGTGGACACTGAGGGCGCTACCGGTGCCTTCCAAGCCCTGGCAATATCCCTTTTAGCCAAGGTGAACCCCAGTAAGATAAGATGGCGTTTGTATATATTGCCCCCAATTCCGTCCATAACATGCAGGAGTACCAGCTTCGGCGAGCAGGGAAGGTCCCATCCCAGCACTTCGGAGAGGCAGGCCAGAACTCCCTTCCAGAAACGCGCTAAGGCAGAGCAGTGCCAAACCGTATGTAGCAGAGTACCTTCCTCATGTTCACATCTGAGACACACAGGGGAAGCCACCAGACCAGCCCTGCACAGCCTAACTCTGGTAAAGTATACCCGATGAAGGTACTTGAACTGGATAAGGCGTAGGCTTATGGCTATGGCCGCACCTCGAGGGGAGGCCAGAGCCTCCGTCCAGTCCTCCTCCTCCAGCGGGCCCACATCACCCTCCCAGGCCTCCCTAAGGTGCTGCAGTGTGGGGGAGCTATGGGTAACCAGGGACTGGTAGATTTTGGAGATCTTGTGATCTTGGAGATCTCCCATGAACACCTTCGCCTCTATCGGGCTGAACTCAGCCAATGACTCTAAGCCCTCCAAGCTAGGGGAAATGGCGTGTCTGAACTGCAGATATCTGTAAAATTGGGTTTTTGGCATATGGAAGTCCTTCTGTAGATCTTGAAAGGATTTCAGGACCGGCCCCCGCATTACATCACCCAGAGTAGAGATGCAGATACTGTCCCAACCACGAAACCCAGGCAGAGCAGCCAGTTGCGGCAGTCACCCATTGTGCCAGAGCGGGGTCTCCCGGGTCAACCTATTCCACCAACCCATCCTCCATAGTGCCTGCCGCCAGATTTGGAATGAGATCTTCGTGACAGACGGCAAGGAGTTGCGGAGCAGTGCAGAGTAGAGTATAGTGTGTAAAGTATGGTCCCCCCATGCACCTCCGTTCAACAGCGAATGCCGGGTCAGTCCTATCCCCATACCACCATTCATTGAGGACTAGCAAGTGTGAGGCCATGTAGTACGATAAAATATCAGAGGTCGCCAGCCCCCCACAGTATGTGGATTGAAAACAGGTCCGTAGGGCCACTCTCGCCATCCCACCATCCCACAGAAACTGTCCAGGGCCGCATTGACCTGTCGGAACCATCTGGGAGGAATCGGATATGGATGATTTTGTAAGTGATAAAGCAGGCGCGGGAGTGAGACCATCTTAAAGATGGCCAACCGGCCATAGATAGACAGATGCATATGAGACCAAGTTTTAAGATCCTCCCGCACGCGATCCCATACAGGAGCCAAATTTCTATCCCAGGATGTGGTAGGCGAGTCCGATAAGAACACTCCCAAATATTTCATCCCCCCAGAAACTACCTGAACGGAGGATGCCCAGGAGCCTAGACCCGCCTCATCCCCAAGAACCCAGAGGGTAGACTTTCGATGGTTCATGTAGAGGCCAGAGGTCTCCCCAAAAATCTGCATGATGCGAAGCAGCCTCGGTCCCGTCCTATCTAAATCAGTGAGAAAGAATAGCACATCGTCGGCGTATAAAGGAATACGATCCGACAGTCCACGCGCCCATTCAAGACCGGTCACTTGAGCGTCGATCTGCACCCAGGCAGCTAAGGGTTCCATAGCTAATGCGAACAGGTAGGGAGACAGTGGGCAACCCCGTCTGGTGCCTCGTCCAACAGAAAACATGGAGGAGACAGAACCCGCCATGCGCACAGACGCAGTGAGGTCTGTATAGAGCAAAGTCAGGTAGGACAGGAAGCGAGGTCCAATATTATGCCTGCGGAGGAGCGCGAATAGATATACCCAGCTAAGAGAATCAAAAGCCCTATCCATATCTGCTCGTTCTTCCAACCCGTGGACGGTCGCAACGGCAACATGTGCACGAATATTATGACGGGTCGCCCGCTGGGGCATAAACCCGGCCTGATCGGGATGGACTAGAGAAGTAATATGCGACCGAAGGCGGTTGGCCAACGCCTTAGCCAGAATCTTGACCTCTACGTTCAGGAGAGAGAGGGGCGGTACGACGCATGCTGATCGGGAGGTCTACCAGGCCTGTGGAACACCACCACTTCCGCATGCCTCCAATCGCTAGGCAGATGACCCCGCTCCCTGGCCTCCTCCACCACCCTGCGAAAATGGGGTCCTAGCTGTAAGAAATATTGTTTAAAAAATTCACATGGAAAGCCATTCGGTCCCGGGGCCTTTCCCGGGTGCATGTCCCCAAGTGCGGCACTCAATTTCTCCTCTGTCAGTGGGAGATCCAGCTCCGCACTCACCTTGTCGGAGAGGGCCTTAGGCGGGAGGTCATCCAGGAAGCGGCCTATCACATCCGCATGTACACATTCTTTGGGGGCGTATAGTTCTGCATAATACGTAGCAAAGCTTTCGGTGGTAGCAGAGGGGTCCGTAAGGGGTGTCCCATCTGGGCACACAACACCAGGGAGGGCCTGGGGGTATAGTGTCCCCTGACACAGTCTATGCAGCAGCTTACTGGACTTATCTCCCCACTGGTAGATCCTGCTACGGGTCGCCAACCACGCCTGGCGGGCCTCATTTAACAGGAGATGTGAATAGCTCTGTTGCGCCAGCAGTAGTTGGCGACAAGCCTGCCTGCCCCCGCTATCCCTACTGCGAGTCTCCTAATCAAGAATTTTAGCCTCTGCCTGTACGAGGGACTCCCTATGCGTTCTGCGGGCTGCCGCACAGAAGGAAATGTCCACACCACGTATCGTGGGCTTCATTGCTTCCCATATAGATTCAGCCCCATCTACCGAACCTACGTTTAGTGTCAGGTATTGATCAATAGCGCCGCCCATATGTTCCCTATAGTCCTCTGTTTGGAGGTTCCAGACTGAGAGGCGCCACCGAAAAGGCTGGCGCGCCCGACCCATCTGCAAGGTGAGGGCCACCGGCGAGTGGTCCGAGAGCCCCCCCGGAAGGATATCTGCTTCAACTACCCGGCTGTCCGCCACCCGGGAGACAAATAAATAGTCAAGGCGGGAGTAGGAATCATGTACCACCGAGAGGTATGTGTATCCCTGTGTTGTCCTGTGTAGTCGGCACCAAGGGTCCACCCAATCCAGGCCCATCACCAGGGAGTGCAGTTTGGTAGGTTGTCGGACATCTGTAGATCCCCTGGGCCTCCAGCGATCCCTGGCCAGATCCATCACGTCATTCCAATCCCCCAACAACTGCCAGGCCATCTGGTATATCCGCCCACAGGGTCATAAGTCTCTCTACCATACCCCAGGAGAGTGGCGGGGGCGTAAATACACCCCAGGACCATAGTGTCTTCACCCACTGTACCCTGTAGGAACAGATACCTGCCCTGAGCATCCCCCCATGTCTTGACATGCGTGTAGGGAACACGGCGATGGATCAATATCGTGACCCCTGAGACCCCCTCACAAATCCGGAATGGAATACAGGGACGTAGCCGTATAGTCAGGAAATATCAGGATGCGGGCGTTGTCGATTAGCAGCGGTTCTTTGGCCCTAGCCTGTTTCAGGATAGCGTCCCGGTCATGATAATTGAGCAGTTTTGCAATGACAGGCCGCGGGGGGCTCCAGGCGGGGGCTTCTGCATCAGGGCTCTATGGGCGCGCTCTACTACAAAACATTTGGACAATGACTCCGTGGGGAGCCAACTCTCCAGCCACTGAGTAAGGAACCGCTCCATATCTCCATCTTCGCACTCCTCCAGGAACCCAACAAAGCGAAGATTGTTGCACCGAGCCCTCCCTTCCGCGTCCTCCATTCGTGATGCCAGTCCACATTGGGTAGTCTCTAGCGAGGCCACTCGCTTCTGCAGGGTGACGACCACATCCTCCGCTCCAGAGATTCTCGTCTCAGTCTCTGTGATACGAGCAACTGCATTGCGCAGATCATGCCGCAGCAACATAACGTCGGAGCCGACTGCCCCAATTTTAGCTACCAGGGCATCCCTTGACTGAGTGATGGCAGCCATGAGGGCAGCATTGTCAGGCATGTCTCCATGTGTCCCCCCCGACGTCGCTGTTGAGGCCCCAGGGCCCGTAAATTTATCAATCGTGCTCTGCTTGGCCGAGCCCCCACCTGCTTTGTCTCTCGTCATGGTGGACTTCAGGCCACCCTGCGCCCTAGATAACGTCACTCCTGCTTTCCGTACAACGCCATCCAGATATAGTGGGCCCAGGACCGCAGGCAGGGGGGCAGGAAGAAGCGTACTCCCCTGCGCCAGCGATCTACCTCAACGCTGGAGTCGAAGGACCGTCGGATCCGGCTGAATGCAGCAGAAATGCAAGAGCGCGGCCCGCCCGGCCTGGCCGCCGATCTCAGGGCTGTCAGCAAGGAGGATAAGAGGGGGCCAGGGAGCCGAACACAGCTGGGGCCACAAGCGCCGGCAGTGCACACCAACCTACCGGACCGCCCTGCAGCCCAAGGCACCCCTCTTGCTGCCGCTCCCAACCGAGAAACCAGGGGGGGACCCGCAGGCCCTGCTCCGGCCCCTCAAGGGCCCTCACACAACGCACCAACATCACTGCAGCAGCCCAGGTGAACAACCAGTAGCTTTGCGCCGAGCTCGCGCGGCCCGACTGGCCGCCGACGCGAGTAGGCCACCCCACAGATGAGAGGGGGAGCAGAGGACCCCCCAGCCGGAAGCCAGAGATCCGTATGCGCCACAGAGAGTGTCCCGTTCCGGGCCCACCACCAAAAGTTTCTGGAGACGCTCGCGCGGCTCGACAGGCCGCCGATGCGGGCACTCCGTGTAGCGGGAGGGAAAGGGCACGGGGAGGGTCTCCCACCAGGCGCCGATATTCAGGGAAGGCCACAATCACCCCCCAGCCCGGGATCCAGACTGTGTCCGCCGGCCCCTCAGCCTGGGTGTACTCTCGGGCGGCACCCCCCACGGCCCGATATAGCCGCCGATCGTCAAGGTACACCTCGCGGGGGAGGAGGCGTCCGGGTGTCAAGGGGGTTGATCCAGTTGAGAGGCCCCAACCTCCGATATCCCCCAATTGCACTCGCGCGGCTCGATAGGCTGCCGGTGCAAGCACTCCACGTAGCTGGGGGGGGGGGAAGTACACCTCGGAACTCAGAGAAGCCGCTATCACCGCCACAGCCCGGGACTCAAGTAGTGTCTACCGGCCCTTCAGCCCGTCTGTGTGCACGCCCGACTCCCCCCCGCAGCCCGATATGGCCGCCGACCACTGGGGCTTACCACATTGGGGACGGATGAGTGGGGAGGCGGCCGACCCCCGATGGCAGAGGATCAGGTCTGAAGGCTCCCTCCGTGCCGGAATCTCCTGCCGGAATCTCCTCACCGCAAGTGTAGCTCGCAGGCGCTTCGGCTCCGCCTCCTGCCGGGGACCCCAGGCTCAGCCGGATCCGACTCTCCGGCCTCCGCACCAGGCTGCGAGGCCCCACCAACCACAAGCCCAGCCTCAGGCCGACGTTGTCCCGCCGCTCAGGTCCGCGTCTCGAGTTGGGACTTGGAAGGAAGGTGCAGCTCCGGCTCGCGCCACTCCCGGGGCACAGTCTGAGTAGAGAAGTGGACCAGAGAAGCAGGATAGTGTAGGATATTAATTGAGGCTGGACGGAGCTCACCTAGCACACGTCCGCCATGATGGCTTGCTAGGCCACGCCCCCTGGCCTGAATATTTTTAAAGAAAATATATTCCTTGAAGCGCTTTCTAGGGGCTAGGTTTATAATTGCAATGCCCTGTAATTAGACTGTTATGTCCTCTAGGAGCTGCTTTTATAATTACAGTTTTATGGTTAAAAATTATATTAAAAATACACCAACACATATTTTGCTCACTTTAAATGCTTTATTGATTTAATAATGTTGTGGTGGTTAGTGGTCAAAGTGAAAACACTTTATTAACATTAATAAGTGCATTTACACAGGATTCTTTTTTTTCATGGTTGTATTTAAGTGCAAAATGATGATTTTAACATGTGGGTTGTTACTCTTAAACCTTGACTGAACCAATAGACTCACTTGATATGTTTATGTGACCCCCTTTACGGAGTCAAAGGTGATAACACAATGTCACATATGGTACTCTCAAACTGCCAATTTACATATTTTTAAATGATTGCATAGTATTTTGTAGTGTGTGTGTAATAAATGTACTTCTCCTTTATCGAAAGGTAAAGTAATGACTAGACAATCATTTATTGAGTGTTATTATTGCATGCCAGTGAACAGTGATTACTAGCCAACACCACTTCCGCTGAGTAGGTCTTAGACTGCTCTGCCTCGCTACCCTGAGAGAGTCAAACAATCCAATGGAGTGCTTGGTTCCCAGTAAAGGGACTGAGGACCTATTATTTGTGCAGGACACACACACAGGCATAACCCAATTTCAGACAGGCAGCATTTGTTCCTCTTGCTGGGGAGAAATGTAATTAACTTGGCCCAGCAGGGTGACAAAATGCCTGGGTTCTGATCCTGAGCTGAGCCAGAGAAATATGACAATTATGGATGACCCATAAGTTTTGCAGATACCTTTTTGAAATTCTCAGATTTGATTTTGGCACACATGTTTCACACCATTTTGATATGTCACTGGACTTTGTTGGCCAAAGGGAAGTGAATCTGCACTCTAAGGCAGTTTTCCCCCTATGTGTATAATAAAGTGTCACTGCAGACAAAACAGTAATCCACACTGACTTTCCCAATGAGTGTACTCTAACATTATAAGGCCTACCCCAGTTCAATATCTAATCCTACTGAGTCCCCTCTGGGCTAGGCTACCTGCGCCCAGTTACCAGGCTGCCCAGAGTGGTAGTTTCCCACGTGCAGCCCGCACACATGGGCACATGTTTGTGCACATGTGTTCAAATGTAACAGCTTAGTGCCCCTTACCCTAGCTTAATCGCAGCTGCCTTATCTTAAAAGGCAGACGCTGCTGGTAAACACACAGATTCCATTTACCGTGTGATTACCATAGGTGAGACACATGTAGTGAGATTCATCTACAGTAAAAAGCCCAAAACTGGATGATCCAAAAAGCAAAAAATCTGGGCGTATTAAATGGGTGGAACCCCTCTTGTAAGAACTTTATTACTGTTTGAGTGCTCCATAAATACTTTACACATTGCCTCTATGTTAAACCGGACTGTTTTGTGCAAAGCTGCAGATGGTTAGGCAGAGATTAATTTAATTACTTTCATGGTTCACTCTAACGAGAATTGTGGTTGTAGTTTGACAAATACCTCAACTTCTAACAGTGTAGGTTTTACATGAAGTCTGCAAATATTACTATTGCATGTGAAGTCTCCCTCTTTCATCTTGTAGTGGATATACAGCTATATGTGACTCCCTCTGTTTAAGTTGGGTGGCTTACAACCACCCTGCTTTTTCTCCATGTTCAAAATGAATGTATTGAAATGTATTCAGTGCATATTCTGCTTTATCTGTAAATATTGTGCTTATTGTGAATTTTACTTTCTCTGATTCCATCAACTTTTATCTTGTTGGTGGGCCTTATACATATGTGTGAAATTTTCAATACAGCTTTCAAAGTCACTTTTTTTGCCTTGACTTTTAACTATTGTGTTGTCTCTCACATGCACCCTTCTCCAGGTAGCTTTAGTGGCCACCCATATTAATTGTGGTGAAGTAACAGAGCCTTCATTCTCTGTCTCGTATCCCAGTAAATAGGACCAAAGTTGTTTTTTTGTCTGGGAGTTTATATTTTGAAATGTTCATGCAACATAATTTTGTAGGTGGAAAGATCCTGCCCACATCTATAACTAGAAGAAGGACGGCATGGTCAGATGTCCTGCTCTCCTTAATCAAGTGAAACTTGATAGAGATCTAAGTAGCATGGGGGCAGATTTACAAGCCCCTTGCGCTGCCAGTACGTCACTTTTTGTGACGCACTGGCAGCACATTTCCCTGCGAGGCTTTTTCTGTCCTTGTAAATATGGCCCCTTTACACACAGAATTTTGCGTAAAAAGGGCGTTCCATGGATGTTGCTGTGGGTGTTCCCACGCAACACCCATGGAACTAGACACATTTTCAGATTTACGAGGATTTGTAAACCTGGAAATGCGTCAGTATGCTACGCCACGCTAGGGGTGGCGTAGCGAGGCGCAATGATGAGAAATGTTTTCATTTCTCCTAGTTTTTTTCCTCTTTCAATGTGTGTTGCATTCTACAGCACGCATTGAAAGAGGAAAATGCCTGTAGTGATTGTTTTTGTGCAGGAAGGTGCCCCTTCCTGCCCAAAAACAATCTCCCCATGGCGCAGGCATCCTTGCACCATGGTGCAAGGGTGCCTGCGCCGGCGCATGGCATCTGTTTGTGCGCCAACGCAGGGGAGAGCAGAGGAATGTGACATATTATTGTAAATATGTTGCATTCCTATGCTTTGGAAGTGCTGCAGCGTGGCGCAGCCAAAGGGCTTGCGGTGCCGCGCTGCGGCACTTCCTCGTAAATCTGCCCCATGGTGTCTGAGATTAAAAAAAAAAATCCTGGAGCTAGAGCCATATACACACAACAAGAAAGTATATTCCTTACAGTTGAGTGTAGTGTTCACCAGACATTAACTAGGCCATGATATTGTGGAATATCTTTCAGCAGTGATCTTTTGGGAAAGTTCCCTGTGTTGAGAGGTTCGTTCTGCCCTATATAGAATTTGGAGCCAGCTTATAGTCCCCTCCTGTAATTGTGAGACTGTGATCGAATTCAGCCAGCAGGCATCTCAGGGACGTATAATGTGGGACTTGCATGGAATTTGGGGTTATATGGAGCCTACTATCATGACTTCACCTGAGATTTTGGTTTTGGTGAATATATACTGGTCCTGGGGGTCCTGCCATGTTTCAATACTGCTAGGGCTAGATTTTTCTTGAAGAGGAATGCTATTATTTTAGTTTTGGATAGGGTACAATTGTGTGATTGTGAACTCAGATTGGGTCTATTTAACTAGTTAACTGCTTCCTTACCAGGGAAAGGTATGTCTTTTACAAAATGGCAGCCTGCTTTGTAAATAGATAGTTTTGAATCTTTGTCCTTTTGATATAATGTGAGACACCCCAGACATTTAGTGAGATGATTTTCAATGGTTTTAGTCTGATTATGAATGACCATGTCTGTGCCGAGTAAGTCTATGATCCGAAGTTCAATTAAGATTATGGAGTAGGCAGCTGATCTACCGTTGTGGCCCTCAGAGTATGAGGTTATGCTATGATGTTTCAAAGCATAAACTATCCCTCTTTTTCTGGGGAAAGGTGATAAGGTAAGGAAGTAGGACAAGTGGGAGGAATATACTATAGTATGTTATGTGAATAATCAACAATATATGAACAATTACCACTCCTCTGTTGGTCAAAGTGTGGTTTGTGGTGCTACTGGGTTATGTGGTATGAATGAGTCCTTTTTGGATAGATGTAGGGGTCCCTATTCTTAAACCAGTGTCCTCTACTTCAGATTGAAGTAGAGGACTTAGGTCAGAATTAGGTCAGCATGCTGCCTAAGAATGAGGTCAGGGATGTGCCCCACAAAGGGAAGGTTCAATGTAGATATGTTGGATAAGGGACTATGTATATCATTTTAAGGTATAGTGGGTTCCTGTGTCATTTTTTGCATCAATTTTAGCCTATTTACCTAGTGAACAATGTAGTAATGACAGGTATTGTTTGGTCCATCTTAACATAGGGTTGCAAACAAATGCTGTTGACTGAGGTGCTTGTAAACTGTATACTTAAATATGTTCATTTTTCTATTACCTTTCAATGTCTTCTCCCCTCTTTCCTATCATCTTCATCATATGCATTATTCTAAATCATAACTACGAACTTACAAAACATTTGAATGCCCCAGAACTTGGGGGTCTGTTTTCAGGGGAGATCTGGATTTACCTCTGTCTCAGTTCAGAGTCTCACCACACAGGACTGAGCATCTTTATCTGACTGTATGTGTGTGATACAATTCTGTTTCTGATGTGATGTAGACGGGTATGAGCAGCTTTATCCTATCTAGGAGAGTTGGTGGCTGCTATAGGGTCCATGTCTGGTGGTTCCAGTGTCTCTAAGAGTTGGTCCAACTCTTCTGGCTCAGTGAACTCCATGGTTTTACTGTCAATCATGATGAGCATTGAGACTCGATCTGGTAGCTGAACGTAATGTTATTTTTGTCACAAATGTGGTCTCAGGAGTAAAAATTACATCCTTTTCAGTTGATCTCAACCTTGCAAGCCTGCAGTTATCTAGATGTTGTGTCTAGCAAATGTGCATGGGTCATGTTGCTTTGCTGCCATAATCACCTGTTTGGCTTGTTAGCGAAAAAGAAATCAAGCAATGACAGGGCGAGTTTTGTTTTAACTGTCTGTTTGTCATGATTGTATTTGATGAGCTCTTTAGAATTCCATTACCAGGAAAAATTCTAATCCCAGAAGTTGAGAAATAAATGTAGCTATGAACTATTCAATAGAACTCTTTTCCACACCTTCAGGGATACTGAGGAAATGTACATAATCTCATCTCACTCAGTCTTCAAGATCTGTTACTTTTGACAGAACTGCCAAATCTCCTGTCCCCAGTCTGGTATGTTACCAAAGAAGGCTTCAAGGGTGTCAATATGTTTTTCATTTTAATCAAAGGAGCTTTGAAATTGTGTAATGTTAATCCGTGTGGCTCATATGTTCCTAGACAAGTCCCCCAATGTGTTCTCCAAAGGTATTCACTGTGGTTCCTACTGCTGTGATCTTTATACTGTGACTCTGAGTGATTTCTCAGACTCCGTTGGTTTATTCTTCTGGTCGACGATTACTGCTTCATTGAAAAGCAGTTGTTTGAATGTGCAGTTATTTGCCATGTCTTGTGAAATGGGATCCAGAATCCAGTGGCACCTAAAATGTACCCTTTCAGCGAGGAGATGATATGTGTAATAGGGTCTCTAACTTGCTCAGGTCATTAAAGCATTTGATTATTTCTTTATGATAGTGAAGTGAACAACTATTTCTGTCATGGATTCTGGAAGAGCAGTTAGCCACTGAAGATGTAGCCTCCTCTGGTTTTTCTACTGTGATTTAATAGGGATTCTGCTCCTCCTACCATGCCTTACAACATGTTAAAGATCTAAGTCATCACAGAGATAATGGTTGCTGTTTTGTATGGCTTCCCCGTCTGCTTCACATTTTCTAGGAGGTATTAGGGAGTGCACTCCGTGCTTCCCTGACAAGTCCTTTCTCAACTGTGACACTCAAGTCTACCTCCATGTGTTGAGTGGCGCAGTTCCCATTCCATCTTTCTGGGAGTCTTAGAATTATATGTGGTGTTGGCAACAGTGTATGTCGATGCCCTTCAATACACCTTTGTCTCCGGTGGACATTAGTGTGCTTATACTCCCTGATTCAGATCCCAGGCACTGGAAAGCAGCTAAGATGGGGTGGACTGTTCAAAGACTCAAAGGGAAGCAGCCATCTTCTTTTAAAGTATTTAAAACGAATTATTTTTTTTTTTTTTTTTAAATTAAATGATAGAGTTGATTTTTAAAAGAAGTAAGACCCCTTCTCCATTATTTTCCATGGAAAGGTGTTGCCATACCATTGGGAGGTCATGTGTAGTGCTGGATTCACTACAAAGCGTAAATTGCCACAAAAGTGTAAGTTACTACAAAATGCAGTTTGTGAATACTGAAAAATAATAAACTTACTCAAAAATGTAGGTTAACTTTGTGAATAAGACTTTCCAAGTCTAAATTTTCTACAAAATTGTAAATTACATGTCTACAACACCTGAGTATTACAGTTGGCTTATTCTATTGAGGGTGGGTGATGTCCCTCCCTGATCCCCTCTAAACCCATCTTACTCCTTCCTAATTCTATCACAATTTGTAGAATGTCTGTCCCTTTTTCCACCCACTCCCTCCAGTCACTCCCACATTTACAACTAAAACGTATACTAACATGTGCAGAGACTCTGCAGTTGCAACAGCGAATTCTGCACACAAAAGTATAGGTATCGCAGAGGCATAAAACTCTGTATGTAATCTGTGAATTGAAATCTGTAGTATGTTTTATAGTACTATAAAACGTACTACAAAGTGCAGTTCGTGAATCAGGCCCTAGGGGCCAGATTCACGACATATTTTTGAATGCGCAAATGGGTTTCAGACCCGTTTGCGCATGCAAAAATCCTGTGTCAATGTACTAACTAAATAGTGTTTAGTGATTAGGAAAGGGCATTCCCTTCCTAATAGCGACCCCACAAGCCATGTAAGAATGTTTTGCGACCGCAATTGTGGTCGCAAAACACTCGCAGTTTACCACCCTCTTCAACTGGGTGGTAAACCACTCGCAAACGGAAAGGGGTCCCAGGGGACCCCTTCCCCTTTGGGAATGCATGTGCAAACATTTTTTAAGGGCAGGCAGTGGTCCCAGGGAAAAGTACATTTAAAAAAAAAAAAATGCATCCCGTTTTCTTTTAAGGAAAACGGGCTGCATTTAAAAAAAATCTGCTTTATTTAAAAGCGTCCCAGACATGGAGGTCTGCTGACCCCAGCAGGCCACCATCCCTGGGAGTGCCCGCCATTCCCAATGGGGTCGCAAATTGCGACAGCCTCATTAATATTCATGAGGCATGCAATTTGCGACCCCATTGGGAATCGCTAACAGTGTCTCAGACACTGTTGTACATTGGAAATTGCTACTTGCAAATTGCGACTCGCAATTTGTCGCAATTTGCGAGTCGCAATTTCCAATGGTCGTACATCTGGCCCTAGGTGTACAGCTACACTTGGAAATGGTGAACAGTAAAAACGTTTAGAGCTACACCTATATCTTGTAATAAATATACACATGGGTAAACATAGAAGTGCATATTTACATTTGTGAATATGCCCCCTCAAAGTTTGGAACTATAAAAGGGACACCCCCCACACACACACAAACCCACCCACCCACACACACACTTGCAATGATTATGATCTTTGCGGTTACCTGTATGATATTATCATTCTGTCAATAAACAATTCGCTACAAGTATTGCTGTAAAACGGCTATGCATTTTATGAATTTTAAACAAGGTAATATTACTTTATGTTTATTTATTTTTAGGTTTTGTGCACCACGTACTTCGCTGCTTAGCAGCGGGGGCGAAGGCGAGGTGGAGAGTGAAGGGAAGAAGGATGTGCCATGGGATAACACAGTGTTTACCAGGAAAGAATGGCGACTTTCTATACAAAGAGGGTGAGGGGTTGCTTGCTGTTCATGAACACAGCACGCAAATATGAAATCACAGGCTTTACCCTTGAGCACAACCTTCTCTTTGGTGCACGCTGCGCACAGACAATATGCATAACATATGCATATCTCTCGGTTGTAATCAAAATGCTTGTTAGTTAAACAATGCTTTTATCCCTGTGTTCACATGACAACAATGATAACCCGCCAATATCATCGAAAAGGTAAAGGGGACTAGACAGAAGGTAACTCTCAAGGACCCATGCCTCTTGTGGCATTTGCAGTGCAGACTGAAAAAGAAAGGGAAAACAAGAGATAATAAAAACAGTGAGGAAAACATACTTCAAACCAATACCAAACCTGATTAAAACAAAAGATAAAGAATAGCAGTCCAAATAACAACTCTGGTGACATTAAAATGGGCAACTGGAGGGAGATGATTTAAACCTCAAAATCTGCAATTTATACAATTAAAAAAATATATTAATTTTGCTGGTACACTACAAAGTCTACCAAACTGGTGGCAACTGTACACCTCCCATAACTAAACATGGAGTCGTTCAATAATTCGTAGAAATGATTTATACTTGGTTGAGATGCTTACATGCTGCATTTTCTTTGAAATTATAAAGGTTACAAAAATAGAAATGATTTATACTTGGGTGGCATTTCCTTAGAGATCACGACCAGCAGAATGAAGCAGGAAAGAAAACAATAGCCTAGGTAAAATTCTTTTTAGCACGAAATGCACACTTGCGTTCATTTTGTACACAATAATGCATTTCGCAATAGAACATCTCAACATCTGTGCATAATCGGGAAGGGGTGGGAGCACACTACTTCACCTCCCAGCACAGTTTGCCCCTTAGCATTATGGTAAATGCAGTTCGTAATACATACTTACTTGAGATTTTACTGGAGTGTTCCACCAAAGTTGGTGCAGGTTAGTGCTGTACATCTCTAGACACGTGTTTCTGGATTTCATCTGTCAGTAGTAGAGATAAAAACGAATTTTATATGGGGTTGCTGAGCGACGATGGATAAGAATCCAGAAACACGTGTATAGAGATGGCCAGCACTAATCTGCACCAACCTGGTGAAATACTCGAAAGACTTTTGCAAGTACCCACGCTTGGCGAACTGCATTGACCATAATGCTTAGGGGCGAACCTGCTGGGGGGTGAAGCATTGTGCTCCCACATTGGTTTCCTGTTTAAAAGGCTCCCTCGAGCCGCTTGAGCTGACGAGCTCGAGGAGAGGCACCTGCGCGCCTTGAGAGGTACTGTGACCCGAGAACACTTTGGCAGCCTGCTCAGCAACCCCAAATACTTGAACGCCTAATCTCTACTGACGACGGATAAGAATCCAGAAACACGTGTATAGAGATGGCCAGCACTAATCTGCACCAACCTGGTGAAATACTCGAAAGACTTTTGCAAGTACACACGCTTGGCGAACTGCATTGACCATAATGCTTAGGGGCGAACCTACTGCGGGGTGAAGCAGTGTGATCCCACATTGGTTTCCTGTTTAAAAGGCTCCCTCGAGCCGCTTGAGCTGACGAGCTCGTGGAGAGGCACCTGCGCGCCTTGAGAGGTACTGTGACCCGAGAACACTTTGGCAGCCTGCTCAGCAACCCCAAATACTTTAACGCCTAATCTCTACTGACGACGGATAAGAATCCAGAAACACGTGTATAGAGATGGCCAGCACTAATCTGCACCAACCTGGTGAAATACTTGAAAGACTTTTGCAAGAACACACGCTTGGCGAACTGCATTGACCATAATGCTTAGGGGCGAACCTGCTGGGGGGTGAAGCAGTGTGATCCCACATTGGTATCCTGTTTAAAAGGCTCCCTCGAGCCGCTTGAGCTGACGAGCTCGTGGAGAGGCACCTGCGCGCCTTGAGAGGTACTGTGACCCGAGAACACTTTGGCAGCCTGCTCAGCAACCCCAAATACTTGAACACCTAATCTCTACTGACGACGGATAAGAATCCAGAAACACGTGTATAGAGATGGCCAGCACTAATCGGCACCAACCTGGTGAAATACTCGAAAGACTTTTGCAAGTACACACGCTTGGCGAACTGCATTGACCATAATGCTTAGGGGCGAACCTGCTGGGGGTGAAGCAGTGTGATCCCACATTGGTTTCCTGTTTAAAAGGCTCCCTCGAGCCGCTTGAGCTGACGAGCTCGTGGAGAGGCACCTGCGCACCTTGAGAGGTACTGTGACCCGAGAACACTTTGGCAGCCTGCTCAGCAACCCCAAATACTTGAACGCCTAATCGCTACTGATGACGGATAAGAATCCAGAAACACGTGTATAGAGATGGCCAGCACTAATCTGCACCAACCTGGTGAAATACTCGAAAGACTTTTGCAAGTACACACGCTTGGCGAACTGCATTGACCATAATGCTTAGGGGCGAACCGGCTGGGGGGTGAAGCAGTGTGATCCCACATTGGTTTCCTGTTTAAAAGGCACCCTCGAGCCGCTTGAGCTGATGAGCTCGTGGAGAGGCACCTGCGCGCCTTGAGAGGTACTGTGACCCGAGAACACTTTGGCCGCCTGCTCAGCAACCCCAAATACTTGAACGCCTAATCTCTACTGACGACGGATAAGAATCCAGAAACACGTGTATAGAGATGGCCAGCACTAATCTGCACCAACCTGGTGAAATACTCAAAAGACTTTTGCAAGTACACACGCTTGGCGAACTGCATTGACCATAATGCTTAGGGGTGAACCTGCTGGGGGGTGAAGCAGTGTGGTCCCACATTGGTTTCCTGTTTAAAAGGCTCCCTCGAGCCGCTTGAGCTGACGAGCTCGTGGAGAGGCACCTGCGCGCCTTGAGAGGTACTGTGACCCGAGAACACTTTGGCAGCCTGCTCAGCAACCCCAAATACTTGAACGCCTAATCTCTACTGACGACGGATAAGAATCCAGAAACACGTGTATAGAGATGGCCAGCACTAATCTGCACCAACCTGGTGAAATACTCGAAAGACTTTTGCAAGTACACACGCTTGGCGAACTGCATTGACCATAATGCTTAGGGGCGAACCTGCTGGGGGTGAAGCAGTGTGATCCCACATTGGTTTCCTGTTTAAAAGGCTCCATCGAGCCGCTTGAGCTGACGAGCTCGTGGAGAGGCACCTGCGCGCCTTGAGAGGTACTGTGACCCGAGAACACTTTGGCAGCCTGCTCAGCAACCCCAAATACTTGAACGCCTAATCTCTACTGACGACGGATAAGAATCCAGAAACACGTGTATAGAGATGGCCAGCACTAATCTGCACCAAACTGGTGAAATACTCGAAAGACTTTTGCAAGTACACACGCTTGGCGAACTGCATTGACCATAATGCTTAGGGGCGAACCTGCTGGGGGTGAAGCAGTGTGATCCACATTGGTTTCCTGTTTAAAAGGCTCCCTCGAGCCGCTTGAGCTGACGAGCTCGTGGAGAGGCACCTGCGCGCCTTGAGAGGTACTGTGACCCGAGAACACTTTGGCAGCCTGCTCAGCAACCCCAAATACTTGAACGCCTAATCTCTACTGACGACGGATAATAATCCAGAAACATGTGTATAGAGATGGCCAGCACTAATCTGCACCAACCTGGTGAAATACTCGAAAGACTTTTGCAAGTACACACGCTTGGCGAACTGCATTGACCATAATGCTTAGGGGCGAACCTGCTGGGGGTGAAGCAGTGTGATCCCACATTGGTTTCCTGTTTAAAAGGCTCCCTCGAGCCGCTTGAGCTGACGAGCTCGTGGAGAGGCACCTGCGCGCCTTGAGAGGTACTGTGACCCGGGAACACTTTGGCAGCCTGCTCAGCAACCCCAAATACTTGAACGCCTAATCTCTACTGACGACGGATAAGAATCCAGAAACACGTGTATAGAGATGGCCAGCACTAATCTGCACCAACCTGGTGAAATACTCGAAAGACTTTTGCAAGTACACATGCTTGGCGAACTGCATTGACCATAATGCTTAGGGGCGAACCTGCTGGAGGGTAAAGCAGTGTGATCCCACATTGGTTTCCTGTTTAAAAGGCTCCCTCGAGCCGCTTGAGCTGACGAGCTCGTGGAGAGGCACCTGCGCGCCTTGAGAGGTACTGTGACCCGGGAACACTTTGGCAGCCTGCTCAGCAACCCCAAATACTTGAACGCCTAATCTCTACTGACGACGGATAAGAATCCAGAAACACGTGTATAGAGATGGCCAGCACTAATCTTCACCAACCTGGTAAAATACTCGAAAGCCTTTTGCAAGTACACACGCTTGGCGAACTGCATTGACCATAATGCTTAGGGGCGAACCTGCTGGGGGGTGAAGCAGTGTGATCCCACATTGGTTTCCTGTTTAAAAGGCTCCCTCGAGCCGCTTGAGCTGACGAGCTCGTGGAGAGGCACCTGCACGCCTTGAGAGGTACTGTGACCCGAGAACACTTTGGCAGCCTGCTCAGCAACCCCAAATACTTGAACGCCTAATCTCTACTGACGACAGATAAGAATCCAGAAACACGTGTATAGAGATGGCCAGCACTAATCTGCACCAACCTGGTGAAATACTCGAAAGACTTTTGCAAGTACACACGCTTGGCGAACTGCATTGACCATAATGCTTAGGGGCGAACCTGCTGGGGGGTGAAGCAGTGTGATCCCACATTGGTTTCCTGTTTAAAAGGCACCCTCGAGCCGCTTGAGCTGACGAGCTCGTGGAGAGGCACCTGCACGCCTTGAGAGGTACTGTGACCCGAGAACACTTTGGCAGCCTGCTCAGCAACCCCAAATACTTGAACGCCTAATCTCTACTGACGACGGATAAGAATCCAGAAACACGTGTATAGAGATGGCCAGCACTAATCTGCACCAACCTGGTGAAATACTCGAAAGACTTTTGCAAGTACACACGCTTGGCGAACTGCATTGACCATAATGCTTAGGGGCGAACCTGCTGGGGGTGAAGCAGTGTGATCCCACATTGGTTTCCTGTTTAAAGGCTCCCTCGAGCCGCTTGAGCTGACGAGCTCGTGGAGAGGCACCTGCGCGCCTTGAGAGGTACTGTGACCCGAGAACACTTTGGCAGCCTGCTCAGCAACCCCAAATACTTGAACGCCTAATCTCTACTGACGACGGATAAGAATCCAGAAACACGTGTATAGAGATGGCCAGCACTAATCTGCACCAACCTGGTGAAATACTCGAAAGACTTTTGCAAGTACACACGCTTGGCGAACTGCATTGACCATAATGCTTAGGGGCGAACCTGCTGGGGGGTGAAGCAGTGTGATCCCACATTGGTTTCCTGTTTAAAAGGCTCCCTCGAGCCGCTTGAGCTGACGAGCTCGTGGAGAGGCACCTGCACGCCTTGAGAGGTACTGTGACCCGAGAACACTTTGGCAGCCTGCTCAGCAACCCCAAATACTTGAACGCCTAATCTCTACTGGCGACGGATAAGAATCCAGAAACACGTGTATAGAGATGGCCAGCACTAATCTGCACCAACCTGGTGAAATACTCGAAAGACTTTTGCAAGTACACACGCTTGGCGAACTGCATTGACCATAATGCTTAGGGGCGAACCTGCTGGGGGGTGAAGCAGTGTGATTCCACATTGGTTTCCTATCTGTGCATAATCCTTGAACAATGCTGTTTGTTCCCGCTCTTTTTATATACCCATTTACGGACATCAAGAAGGTGGTTTAGGTGTGCTTGATGTATGGTAAATTCACCACTTACGCCAGCATTGTGGAATAGGTCTGGATTGTGGTAGTATAATTGGCCCTGATGAAAGCCACGAGCATTTGGGGACATAAGTTGCAGAAACATGATGACCCTAGAAGGAAGTAGGGGTAACTAGAGCCCTGAGACTTTTTAACATTTCCCGTTTTTAACCATGCTGGCTGGTGCCCTTAAAACGTTAAGGCTACCAGGCAGGTATTTTTAAAGAGTAACCCTACCGCGACTCACAACCCTTTTCTTTTTCCAACAAGGCTGCTCCTGTGCATCTCTAAGGTTGTAGCACACCCTGTTCTGCAATGGAATGGGAAGGAACTTTATGATAAAGCATGCCACCAAGGGGTACACCTGGTGGGTGAGAGTTCTTTAAAGCAAAACGTTTATTTTACCCTTAGGTCGACGGGAGGGGTCTTAAATCGATCCAATTGAGTTGGGCTCTATAGTGTGTGTAAAGCTCTGGGTCAGAGGAGGGTTAGCTCATGCTCTACAGCACCTCTTAATTTGTTTATGGAGGGTGAGGCACAAGCTAACCCTAAACTAACCTGTGCTCAACCCTCTGGTAGCTTGGCACAGAGCAGTCAGGCTTAACTTAGAAGCAATGTGTAAAGTGTTTGTGCAACACTTCAAACACTAATAAAGTGAAAAATACTACACACAAAAGGATCCCACACCAAGTTAGAAAAATAGAGTTATTTTTAATAAATAAAACAAGAACAAAACAACAAAAATCTTATTAGTAGAATCGAAGATATACAATTTAAAAGATTTCTGTGAAAATAGCACCAAAAAGCAACAGTGCCAACTGTGGATATCTGGTTGTGTTGGACCCGGACAAAGTCACAAGTTCAGGACAATTGTGATAGGGTGTGGGCCAGCTACAGAGACCCAGTTAGACCCACTGAACACAGTACCTTAAATCCTGGTTTGCGGAGCATTGCAAGGATCTGTGTCGAAAATGCGTTGCTCAGCCTAAGCAATGCATTGGTTCCAAGGAGCTGTGAGGCTGCGATGCAGAGTCTATTGTCATCTTTGAGGCTGCCATTGATGAGAAATGTGAGGGCGTGCTCCGAGGATGCGTTGTGCAGTGGTGGTTCCGAAGGTGGGCCCTGGCGGCGATGCGGGTCTTTGCAACAGGTCCAATCCACGCAGCAGCAAAGATGCGTCAGTTCTGCTCCAGGTTGTGCCGCACAACAGAGGATATGCGTCGGTTCCGTGAGATCCACAGAGGCTGGCAGAGTACCTTAAGCCCACATCCAAGGGCCCACGACTGGGGTGGCACCACTTGGCAGGGTAGACTCACTGATGGTAGAGTCCATGTGCAAGTGCAAGATTGTGGGAAGTCTGTTGTGTTCCTTAGGCTTCAGATCAGGAGGCCAGCCAACTAGCCCTTGGAGTCACTCTGGGATTTGTGATCAAGAGATGCAGGTCCAGTCTTTCTCACCCAGGCAAGAGGGCAGAAGGCAGAAGGTCAGCACAGCAGGGCAGCAGTTCTTCAGAACAGCAATCCAGCAGAGTGGTAGTCCTTTTAGCAGCATAGAAGTCCTACTTCCTGGCAGAGTATCCACAGGTCCAGAAGTGTACTGAAGTGGTGGTTCCAGTATATATACCCAGTTGGGGCTTTGAAGTGGGGCAAAGCTTCTAGAGGCAGGCCAATGAAGGGCACAGATGCCCTGCCTTCCCTGCCCTGCTTCTAGACTGACTACAGGGGTTATGCAGCCCTTTGTGTGGAGACAGGACACAGCCTATTCAAGTGTATGTGGGGTTGGGCCCAGCTCCTCCCTCCCATCCTGCCAGCGATGACACATCCAGTCGTACATAAGATCCACATTGTGTGTGGCTGTCTAGGAGGAATACACAAAGCCCAACTGTCAACTACTCCCAGTCATGTGACCCAGACACAGGCTGCAGGCACCAAATGTCTAAGGCAAGAAAATTCCAACTTTCTAAAAGTGGTATTTTCAAAATTGTAATTTAAGATCCAACTTCACCATCAGTTAGGATTTGTCATTATAATTCCAGAGAAACTAAACATAAACTGTTTAACAGTTCCTATTCAGAAATTACACTTATAAAATGTTATAAGGTGTCTCCAATGTTATTCTATAGGAGAGGCAAGTCTTGCAGTAATGAAAAACAACTTCAGGGGTATTTCACTACCAGGACATGCAAATTGCAAAAGTACATGACCAACGTTTTAAATACACTGGACCATACCCTCTGGGCTGTCCCAAACCTACCCTAGTGGTTACTCATATATATTAAACAGGAACATTTTGGCCTTGAAAAAGGTTTACTTTGTCAGGTCAAAATGCCAGTTTAAAACTGCACACACAAAGGATACAATGGCAGGCCTGAGACATGTTTAAAGTTTTGCTTAAATGGGTTGCACAATCAGTGGTGCAGGCCTAATTGCAGCATTTAATTTACTGGCCCTGGGACAGGTAGTGCCACTTTACTAGGAACTCACAAGAAAATTACATTTGCCAATTGGGTATAAGTCAATCTTACCGTGTTTTACGGAAAGAGAACAAGCAGTTTAGCACTGGTTAGCAGTGGTAACATGCACAGAGTCCTAAGGACAACAAAATTAAATTCAGCAAAAATAGGAGTGAAGTCAAAAAGTTTGGGCATGTTCCTGCAGAAAGGGCCAAGTCCAACAAAGTGTAGCACACATTTCTGTAAATCATGTGCAATTACACAGGCATGAATTAAATTTCACAACAGCAGATCTAAAGGTACTAAAATGTACATGGCATGCAAGGTGTAAAACAGTAGTAGGTTGTTTGCAAATGTTATTTTGTGAGCTTTCAACTACTGAATGCTGTAAAGAGATGAAAATGTTTCACAGATAGGATTAATGTCCCTAATGATGAAATTAGGAATGGGTATTTGCCTGCATGATCAACCAAAACCATATTGTGGTCCCTGGTTTACCAAGGAGGACCCTGCAATTTTAAATTGAAAGGCCATACAATATAACTTAAGATCTGGAAAAGCCAGTCCCCCTTTTTCAAGCCGACACCTTAATTTTTTCCAGGCCATCCGAGCCCCCCTCGATGCCCAGATGAAACGTACTATTTTCCCCCGGATCTTATTGATTGTAAATTACCGGAAATGTCAAGGGAATACACTTGAAAAGGTATGCCAATTTAGGGATGACCACCATTTTGATCAGATGTATTCTCCCATACATAGTCAGAGGCAAGTTCTTCCATCTAGCAAGTAGTACTTCCACTTCCTTTGCTACCCTCTTCGGATATACCGAGGTATTGACTCTACTGACTTTACGATAGTAATTCCAAAGTACCTGATCTCGTCCTGTACTTCCCCCTCCAATCTATTATATTCCAGCACATTACCAGATCATTTACTAAATATCCAGACAATGCTCCATATTCTCTCACCAAAACTTCCACCCTAGGTATGGTTTGGCCTGGGTCTGAAGTGAATATTATGAGATCATCAGCATACAATGCAATTTTATTTTTATAGCCACCCAAACTAAATGGAAAGACCTGCCCATCCCGCTGCAAAAGCTGAGCAAGTGGCTCATGTAAATATCAAACAGCAATGGGGAGAGAGGGCACCCCTGCCGAGTGACTGGAAAACTCGTTGTGAGAGAGCCATTGAGGAGGATCCTAGCTATAGAATGCTCATACAGCCCTTTTAGTGTTCCAATAAAAGAGGACTAAATCCAATGGCCGTCAGGACTTCCCACAAAAAATACCCAGCAGACACGATCAAAAGCCTTGGATGCATCCAATGTGACAACGGCCAAGGGGGTCAACCGGGCCGTGGCAAGATCTATGCTACCTATTAACTGCTGGGTAAGCTCATGTATATGCCTCCCTGGGACAAATCCCTTCTGGTCTGTATGTATAAGCTGTGGTGCCAATTTAGCCAATCTCCCTGCCAAAATACTCGCAAATGCCTTATAATCTGCATTTAGCAGGGATATTGGACGATATGAATCTGTCATTCCTAGGATCTTTAGTTGGCTTTAGGATCAGGACTATAGTAGCCTCCTTCCACGACCCAGGCACCCGTGTCTCCCCCTTATACACCAAATTAAACAAAGTCTCCCAGACTGGAACAATTTCCTCCATTAGGAGTTTATACTCCTCCCCAGGACTAGCATTGTGCCCAGCAGCCTTTCCGCCCTTGATATTTGACAAGGCCCTTATAATCTCCTCCTGAGTAATCAGGGCTTCCATACACTCCTTTCCTTCTCTCGTGAGCTCAGGTGGGCCAAGGTCATACAACCATTCTCTAAGGCTTCGAGGTTCTGGGAAAGTCTCTTCCTTGTATAATGCAGAAAATAGGGAGACCATATGTCTCTGTATGTCGTCCAATTTATCTATAGCCTCACCCTGGGAGCCCACTACTCATTCCTTAATCACATTCCTGGAGCTATCAACCCTAGCCTTCCATGCCAGTATAGATCCCGCTTTCTCATCATATTCAAACTGTCTCAGGTTTCCAGCCCGCCACCTTTCCTTACATTTTGAGTCCAGCATGACCCTATAATTTAGCTGTACCTCTTCAAGCTGTTTTAATAGTATTTTCGTATCTTTCCCCCCACTCAACACCTGCAGAGAGGCCTCAAGGGCTCCAACAGTTTTTTCCACACCAGCCAGCTCTCTCCTATCTTCCCTGCTCTTTGTGCACCCCAAACCTTTCAGTACCCCCCGAATATATGCTTTAAAAGCATCCCATACTATTCCTGGGGAGGCCGATCCTGTATTATCCAAGAAATACCCAGATGTGGAATTTTTTAATGCAAGAACCACCTCACCATCTAAAAGAAGAGCACAATTAAAGTCTACCTTATATTAGATTTAATCCCGGGGATTTGTAGTACCATAGCAACAGCAGAATGATCTTAAATATGTGCTGGATTGTGTTTAACCTCTTTTATGTTCACTGCTAATCGCCTTTCCACATGGACTCTAGTCCAATCTAGAATAGTGGCCATATTTTTTGCTGTGGAATTTGTACCCCCTTGCCTGCCCTTTTAAATACCTTAATACATCCACCAACCCTAAATTCTGCAACATATTCCTAAGAGCCCTTCTAAGACTGGGGGCCTGGGCACCTACTCGTCTAGTCGATCGATCAAGCTTAGGGTCCAACAAGATATTAAAATTCCCACCCATAATCACCGGAGCTGAAACCTCCACCAGGTTAAATTCCAAATTAACAATCTGCTGTGGATCCTACACATTTGGGCCATAAAACCCAACACAGATAAATTCAAAATCTACACATTTCAATCCTGCTAAGACCCACCTACCGGTGCCATCCGTTTTAGAATATTTAACCTCCACCCCAGAACCCTTCCTTATCAGAATCACAACCCCCTTACAACATTGCTCTTGATCTGACACTGCATAACTGTCAATCCATCTGTACCTACAGAAAAGCTCTTTGCTCTCCCTTGCTACCAGATGCGTCTCCTGGAGCATAATGATGTGGGCATGACTTTTTTCCAGATATCTCAACACCACCCTCTGCCTGGTGCGAGACCTAAGACCATTCTAGGTTAGGAAGCCTATGTCTTTGCCTGCGCTAGCCATCCTCCCGCTGTACTATTTCCCACCTCCTACCCCCGCCTCTTGTGAAGTTGACATAGCTGATTTGGTGATACTGAGGACTCCTTTTTTTGTTTTTTACCCAACTGCTCCCCACCCTTGTCCCACCACCACCCCGAACCCTACCTCTCCCCTGTGCCCTTCCCTGGGGAACCCTCCCTATCCTTGTAGGCATAAATATGCCTCTTGAGCTGCCTATTGGGGATTACAAAACTAAGCTCTAATCAACACATTTTATTTTTTGCCGCGCTATAGCACATCTAGAGTTTGACTCCCGGCTAGAATATTTTCGGATCATCCTCTATTGTGTTATTCTTTTTAAAGAGTCTATTAATGCATCCACATCCTCAACCATCCTGTAGTTATACATTTGAATGTTCGACATTATGTGGAGCATTGCAGGAAATTTCAGTTGCTCCTTTCCCCCCAACTTCCCCCAGTCCTCCATCCTATTGCCAAGCTCCCATTGCCTCTGCTCTGTTGCTTTGCTTATGTCAGACCTTATAGTAACAGAGTACCCCATAACGGCATAAGGCCCATCCCTTAAAGCCCTACTAAGGATAGCCTCATTGACTGAACACGAAAGAAAATTCACCAGGATCTTCCTTGGCTTAGTTCATTGAGGGTTCCGCCTGAAAGGGTCCCTGTGCACTCTCTGAATCTCCTGCTCTAAGTTTATATCCTTTCTGTCCTTGAAAACTGTATCTCACAGGAGACTAATTATAAAGGCCTATATATCCGTTCCTTCCTCCATCTCCGGGATATTCAGAAATCTTAAGTTATTCCTACGAGAGTGATTTTTCAATCTCTAGATATCCTCCCTTAAAGATTGGTTTTGTTTAACCAGCAACATTTTTTGCCACATCTTGCCTAATAGTTCCAACTTCTTCTTCCAGTACTTTGGTTCGGGAGGCAAGCTCGTCAAGTTTCTGCACAAGCTCAGAGCATGAGACTTGAATGCCAACCTGATTGGCCCCTGAGACTTCAAAACGGCTCTTGATTTCTTCTATTAAACCAAAAAGGATACCTGCCAGTGAGTCTTCAGCATTTTCCTTGGGGGCCTCTCCCTGTTTTCTGTTCTCCTTACTCCTTGCAGGTGGATCCACCGTACTTTTTTGATCTTCTCCCATTGCCAGTGCTTCAAACCTGTTCCTGAGGGGAACAGGGTCTGCATTAATTTGGACTCTTCCTGAACTCGTATGTCGTGCTTTTAATTTGACACAATAGGACACACCTAAACCCTTCACTCCCGAGAGGAGGCAAATGCACTGCTGCACCTTTAAATAACACACGTAAAACAGCACTCCCAAAAGACGAGGCGATAGAACAAGACCCCGCACTCTCTTAAGGCGAGGCAAGAAAACAAATTCAGGTGCATTTAAAGTGACATACACATATTTATTGATTCAATACTTTGAAAAGGAAGGCAAAATATATCGGTTAATGCAGACTCCCAAAACTTAAGCACAAACCAGAATAACATGTAGCATATATACATGTAGCAAAGAAACTTAGAAATTATATACACAAAGTAAGTAACACCTCACTGATCGTTCACTCGACATCCTTGCCAACTCAAGCTGGGGAGCCCGTTGACAGCCAGGCAAGACTCGCAATCGGGACTCAAATCCAGATTCTTCTTGTGACGGCGCGTCTACCCCACAAGTGTGCTCCAATCTGCCTGTCAAGATTCTCCGCCTTTAATACCTTTCACCCAACGTGAGATGAAGGTTCTAGAAACCTCGCCCTCTTTTTCTGTTACGAAAAACCGAGCTGGCCGTACTGGTCTGTGTCAAGGTCAAGACAGAAGCTGGCCAGGCCCTTGCATTTTGACTCAGAGACAGAGCTGTACATTCCACACATTCCCTGAACGTACTAAGCACACATCCAACACAACATGTTCCAGTTCACTCAGATTGGTGAGGAACGAAAACAAGTGAAGAGCGAAAACATCCCCTTCCCACTTTGCAGCTACGTGTGAGCAAAGAAAATTGAGTCTGTTATACAAGATGGAGTCAGCACAGAAAATGAAATCAGTTATGCAAAATGGATTCAATGGTCAATATATCATTCTTGATAGTGCTACACTCGTCTCACCCTCGTTAACCTCCATTTGGGGAGATACTCCTGTAGTTTGCGATTATTAAGAATAGAGGCCTCAACAGGCGTTTCCACTCTAGCACTCTTCATTAGAGCTGCTCCAGCAGCGCTCCCCCCCTCTAAAGTTCCGGTAACACTCAAAAAAGGATTTAAGTGAGGGAGTTATTTTTATCAGTTGAACACTTGATTTTTTACCTCTCTCCCTGGAACCCTTAGCGGGCAATTTGCCCAATTTTTTATTTTGCTGGGCACTGGCCACTCCTCCTACACCTCCGCCGTGCTTCCCACACTTGCCCTTCCTAACGTCCTTTACATTTTGTGCAATACCTGAGGGAGTCTAACAGGGGAAGTCAGGAACCTTTCCTGCCTTACCACCCCCAATAATCCTGGTCCGTAGTGTATATCTTGAGGGCTTAACCCCAGCCTTACCCTCAGTTTTTCCCACAGTTAAAGCGCCTTCCTCCATATACTGGAAAGATCTTACCCAGCTTCCTCTGGTTCGCACTGCCACTCTCCCAGCCTCACATCCCCCAGTGAGGAAGACCGTCCACAACTCTGAAGAGGTGAGCCCCAACCTGCAGCGTGACTTGTGCTCCCCCTGCCACCAGCTCTGACGTCAGCCGATCGACAGCGCCGTAATTCCCTTGCTGCCTCATCGCAGCTAGCAGCCAACATTACATAGCTGAGGGCAGCCTGCACTTCCTGCATCGTGTACCGGGGCCCTTTATAGCCCACTGGGAGATTCATTACTGCCCCCGGAGGCCACCGACAACTTCTGCATCACTTACGGAAGCTCAGCTCCCCGCTGGGAGCCAGGAGATCGGGTTGCGCGTCGCAGCAAAATCAGCCTCCCCAGGGCGCCCGCAACCGCCATGTTCCCACTCGCAGCCTCTCTCAAAAATTACAATTAATTTGAGTGTAAACAGCATATCTCTCCCTGCTCCCAATCTAAAGCTAGCAGTTATTAAATGTAATAAGGTAACCCAGTGTTATGCAATGGGAGATAGGCCTTATAACAGTGAAAAACAACTTTAGGAGTTTTTTCACTGTCAGTACATGTAAAAACTAGTGTCCTGCTTTCTAAATACAATACACCCTGCTCTGGTAGCCTTTATCGCCTACCTTAGGAGTGACTTATGAGTATTAGAAAGGAAGGTTTAGGTCTGGAAAAAAGTTCATTTTTTCAGGTTGACATGGCAGTAAAAAACCTGCCCTACTGGCTGCAGTGGAAAGTCTGAGACATGCTTTAAAAGGCTACTTTGGTGGATGGCACAATGAGTGATGATGCCCACTAGAATCATTTAATTTACAGGCCCATCATACATATAGTACTGTATACAAGGTACATACAAGTAAATGTACCAGAAGGTGTAGGCCGATTTCACTATGTTTAAAGGAGAGAGTACAAGTGCTTTAACACTGGTAAAGTTAACAGAGTCCCAAAAGCCAAGCAGGAGGGGTGAAGGAAAAGAGTTTGGGGGAAAACCACATCAATGATATCAGGACTAGCAAGTGTCCCTCCAGCTGAGAGCAGGGAGAACTACCCTCCCTCATGGGATGTCTCATCTCTGGGGAGAAGAACCCTGGAAAGACCATCAGCACTGCTGTGGTACGCCCCAAGTTGATGTTCCACCATAAAGTCAATTTCCTGTAGAGAAACTGACCACCACAACAGTTTCATATTCTCACCTCTCATCTGCATTAGCCACCTGAAAGGTCTGTGGTCTGTCCGAACCCATAAATGAGCCCCAAATAAATATGGTCTAAACTTCTTCAGTGCCTGGACCACTGCAAAGGCTTCCCTTTCAATGGCACTCCACCTCTTTTCCCTGGAAAGCTACCTCCTACTAAAGAAGGCTACTGTTGGTCCAAGCCATCATCATTCAGCTGTAAGAAAACAGACCCTATGCCATGTTCAGCTGTATCTGTTTGGATGATGACCTCTTTGGAGAAGTCATTTGCTCTGAACACTGTTGCTGTACACATGGCCTTCTTTAAGATGTCAAAAGAGGTCTGGAACGCTACTGTCTACATCACCTTTTTGGCTGTTTCTTGGACGTCAGGTCTGTCAAGGGGAAACAATGTTGCTTTCTCCCTTGACAAATATACTGTAGTAACTAGTGTGGCCCAAGATGGCTCTCTCCTCAGTCTGGGTCTTAGGGGGGTTCCAAAGCCAGAATGATCTGAATGTTGGCCTGTCGGGGGTTGCACCTTACCCCTACTGGCTTGATGCACTAAGTAAACCACAGATCCCTGCCCTATCTGGCACTTACTGGCCTTGATAGTCATGCCTGCCTTCTGCAGGGCTGGAAGCACTTTGTGGAGGTAGAACACGTGGTCCACCAAACTGGAGCTGAAGATAGCAATGTCATCTAGATAGGCAGCACTGAAATCTGCCAACCCAGCCAGGAACCTGTTGGCCAACCTCTGGAAGGTGGCAGGGTCATACTTTAACCCAAAGGGCATCACTCAAAACTAGAAGTCGCCCTCTGTGGTGGTCAATGCAGACCTCTCCTTGCTTCCTCAGTTCCTGAATGTTATGTAAAATGTGCTCAGGATCTTGACAGCTCCTAAATGATCAATGAGCTCATCCGCTCGGGGTGAGGGGTGAGCATCCATCTTACTGACTGATTTGAGCCTTCTGTAATCCACATAGAACCTGACTTCTGGTATGGCACCTGTTGTGCCAGAACCATTGGACTGAACCAAGGACTGTTGAAGGGATCAATCACCTTTAACTCAAGCATTTTGGATATATCATCCTTAAAACTTGCCCTCACTTTATCCGACAGCCTGTACATTTTATTTTTGATAGCCATGCTGGTCCCACTGTCAATATGATGGGTTCACCAAGTGATGAGCCCTGGGGTAAGTGAGAATAGTGAGGAGAACTGCCCCAGCAAGTAGCAACAGTCCCTCTGTTGCTCATGGGTAAGGGTAGGAGAGAGGGCAGCCACTTCCTCTGACCCATTCTTCTCCTTGGAAGGTAGGAGGTCGGTAAGAGGCTCACATTCATCACCAGGAGCACAGTAACTTCATTACTCTCAAATTGGAGCTTGAGGCGGTTGACTTACAGAACCCGTAAAAAGTTCCTGGGGGTCTTGAGGTCACCAGGTAGTTGACCTCGACCTTCACTCCTACATCATAGGTACCAATCAACTATAGGCCGATGTTACTGTGTTTGAATGAAAGAGCCCAAGCACTTTGGCACTGGTTAGCAGTGCTAAAGTGCAAAGAGAACTAAAGCCAGCCAAAAAAATGAATTCAGCAAACAGGAGGGCTGAAGGCAAAATGTTTGGGGGAACACCATATCAAGAATGTCACGTCTAACAACTTTACGGTAGGGGGATCTTCGTCCTAAAGACAGGGACCAATGAATACACATAAAAAGTTACAAGTAGTAACTTCACACTTGTAAATCCTTTTGTAACAGGCTCCATCCTGAGTTTTGAGTGGTCGACATATGTAAGTCTGCACCTAGTGCTAAATTTACACTCGGAAATGGTGAATAGCAAAGAAAATCTAAAATTACTACTTTACACTTGGAAATGGTGAATAGCAAAGAAAATGTAATGTTGCTACTAGGTGCAGTAGTATGTTTACACCTGAGTAAATCTACATGTGTACATTTACCTTTATAGATAGGCCCCAATGTGAGGACATGAAATAAAACAGAAAATGAAGAGAAGTTTAGAACATATTTGAGATAAAAATGCTATTTTATTATCCTAAGTGTGTACACTTTGGCTGGTGTTGTGCTGTGTGTATCATTGCATATTTTAAAGTAGCTATTTTAGTCAGGGAGTTAGAAAAGACATATTTTTGGTCAACACTGCTCCTCTATTGATCCTTCACTGCGGCATAATTTCAGCTGCTCTACTTAATGTAATACTTCCCCTCATTTGATAATCTTCTCAATGTGTTAAATACAATGTTTAGTGAGTATTTGTGTCTGTCCTTAATGTACTCGTTAGGAGACATTTTTATAAACTTGCAGTAACAAAACACCTCTCCAGGTTAGTGTGTATCCCCCTTGCTCCTTTGGAATGAAACACTGGTAGAAATATCAAACACACATCTTGGAAAGGATATAGGAACTGACTTTAATCAACTCCATTCGATTGTTGTGCAATATAATCAAATGTACTCTGCATCATCATATGCCAGCAGAATTCCTACCCAGTCACCTAGGGCTTCATGTCGAATTGGGCTCCTATTACCATCTCAATATAAATGCTGATGCCATGCATTTTCCAGTTATCAGCTGACAGTAACCTTCCTTTTCTTCTTGCTTCATTGCATGTGGTCCCTTTCCTTATGAATAGCAAGAAAGTAGTATTGTCAATGAATGCTTTGACAACCTGCTTTCTTTTTCTATTCTCTCTCACAATTTATCTTTTTGAAATTCATTACTAGATGCTTAGGTAGTTGCTTCATCCTTCTAGTTATTGAATGCAATACTTCATCATACCAAATTCTGTTTCTGCATATACTCAAAGGTAAATGTAAGACTTGTTTGGGTTTTCAAAATATCTTGCAATCAAACTAGTCTTGCTGATGTGTGTTGGTTTCGCCCGAATCATGTCAGTTACTTCTACTCTTTCACTCAATGACATAAGGGAGGTAACGAATTCAAGCTCACAAAGTTCAGCAGAGCATTCACGGGGTTATCCGCCATATGTTTATTAAATGCAGGGAGTCTGCATTTAATAAACATATGGCCGATAACCCCATGAGTGCTATGCTGAACTTTGTGAGCTTCAATTTAACCCCCTGATTTCTACCATCTCGTTTGCGGCAGCACCCACTTGAGTCCGACAACAGTGGAAGAGTCTGAGCTGTGTATTAACTAAAAGCTGTCAGAACTGCCCCTGAAAGATGGCTCCGTCGACCAGTGGGTCATGAACTATAGAAGTTCATGGATTACAGTAATGGACTGACTCCTGTGGAATATATATCTTGGAATGAGATCCAGTGGCAGGTGAGGGGTATGGCGACATGCAGTGTGAAGGGAGGTTAAACAAGTTAGAATATTGCATATAAGACTTATATCTTGGCAAGCCTTGGATGTGAGGACTTGATTTGGGACTTACCTATTGAGGTGAGATATGTCAGGCATTGGAGTCAGCGAGAAAAGTATGACATATACGATCATTATTACCAACACTAACAAGGCAGCCAAAATGGGCATGCAGTCCTTCATCTATGACAATTATTTGAATCCACCAATGGGGACGAGGAACGCTGCATGTTAATGTAAATTGCTTGCACTGAGGAAGGCGATTTATCGCCAAAATGCGTCTGCATTTAATAAACATATGGCCGATAACCCTGTGAGTGCTCTGCTGAACTTTGTGAGCTTCAATTTAACCCCGTGATTTCTACCATCACGTTTGCGGCAGCACCCATCATGAGTTTGACAGCAGTGGTAGAGTCTGAGCTGTGAGGTAACCAATTCATTGTATAAGTAAAATAGCCCACTTTGGCCTAGCTATAAGCAGCTACTGTCCCTCATTTTCCAACTAATCATTCTTGGTTCCATACTTAATTCAAGGTCAATAAGAGGTGGATATCTAAGTTGCTGAAGCTGCCTTTATTAATCTGCATGAAATCTATCATCGAGATTCAGGTCAAAACACTGAGGTTGATGGTCACTTAATCTGTAAATTAATATATCTACCAAAAATGTCACATGACACAAAGTGCAGTCAATTAAGGAGCTATATTTACCTGCAACCCAGGTTTTTAATGCTAGGGCGCTCCTTGCTTTCTGATGTTTGATTTCCATATCAGAACTAAATAAAAAAAGGTTGATACATTAGCTTCTGTAACCTCCCCAACTCTATAGCCAATAATCATCTATGATATCCTCCTTCAAGTCTCTAACCATTTTCTTCACTGATATGAAGTGTTAATACTTGATATTTTATTGTTAACTTACAGAGATTTTTGGAGACCTTTTGTAATAGACATTTCTTCCAATGAGAGACGCTGATGTCTACACATTATGAACTCAGGGTTTGATTCACAAAACATTTTGTGGGAGTATTTGTGTCTTCCTGTTGTCTTAGATAGAAGCCACACAATAAACATTTGCATGAGTAATACATATGAAACCTTGAGTAAGCAAGTCTTACTCCTGGAAACCCTCGAGCAAGTCACATCTAAACCCTGGTGTAATCACACCCACACATGGAAAAAGCTTTGTGAATTGGGCCCCCAAGATCAAAAATCAAAACCCTTATTTCAGTTTTAAGCTTTCTATTTGATCACTGCAACAGGAGATTGGCACATGAATTACAGTCCGGTGCAGTACTTGATGGAATTTAACATAAGTGTTTTTTGTCATCCCAGCCAATGTGGCATTAGTGTTCGAAGTGTAAAAGTTGAATCATCATCAAAAGTGTGATTTTTATTAGAAAAGAACAGTAATGCGACTATAAGAGATATGCTGGTGCTGATATTGCGATCACTGAGAACCTTCATTAGTTAACAAGGGATTAATTCTCAAACACATTTCCATGTGCCATCTAGGTGCAAAACATATCAGTTGTGAGTGCAAACTCCCATTCATGATTCAGAGAAACAAGAATTGTTGGATTTTCCCTTTGAAAATAGATTTCTGATGGGTGAACTGATGTGACTTTGGATCTGAGTACCATCAGTATATATCCAAAACCGCATAATTTATTCCTCCATTGTTTAACCAAATTCTAAATTGGAATCAGCAAAAATAACTGTCCTTAGAACTGCCTATTCAGGAATTCCACAGGCATGTATGGGGTTTTCTGGAAAAAATCTTGAATAGTCATATGCAGCTCACCCTTTTCTTTTTCATAGGCAATGTCCAACTAATCAGTGTGATTGATTTGTCTGTGATCTTTAAACTGGTTTCTTAGTGACATTGTTAGCTCTTTTCTAATGAGCATTTTTAAAGCACTTCCAAAGATCAGGGAACTGTGTTAATCCCATAAGGATTTTGTTGCTCCTCAACTGGACCTGAACCACAAAATTCAATATTCAATAACAGTTCAAAAATTCATGTAAAGCACATTAGGCTTTACAATGAAGACAGACAAGAGTTTAAAATAAAACCAGGAAGTTTAAGTAAAAGGATTAAAGGCATTGCAGAAAGCAAAATATATGATTGGAATCAGTCAATTAGTAATTAAAATCAAGTAATAATACCATGCTCAGAACAAAGAGCAAATAAATTATTAAGAAAAGCAATATACTGTTCAACTCTAAGACATAAATCAAAGTTATAAACCAGAAGTCAGACTGACATGGACTCACCTCCTACAAGTCTTCTTTCATAATGCAAAATGCAATAATATCCATACATTAATAAAGTTGTATATGTGTCCCATGATTTGTACTAATTAGGTTACAGAAAGAATGATACAGTTTCTGAAATCACATTATTCAGCACTAACCCACAATTTCACATAATGCAGTTCACATCCCTGGTGCTCCTCAGGCACCTCAATAGTTAGTGCAAAGATTGTTATTTTATGTACTAGAACAAGCTCTCATGGGAATCAATTTGTGGTCCCAAAAGGTGAGGCCTTGAATCAATTCAATCTCATTAGAACTTTGTGCTACAGAACTCTAAAGATACAATCAGGATTTTATACCTTGGAAAGTGACATTACATCTTAAAGCAGTGTTTACAAAGTTACAGTTACATGAGTTGTCTGTGTGCAGAGTGAGACAGAAATGAAAAGATGACTGTGTACTGGAAAATGATTGCGAGAAGAGTTGGCATTTTGAATTTGAGACCTGCATTGAATAATGTTAACATAAGAACAATTTGTTCAACAGAAAGAGGCCGATTACGATGTGGCCCGTAAAGGCTTCGACCAAAGTTCGGAGCCTTCCGGGCCGCATCGTAATCGGCCACTCGGTTTACTTTCCTACCGCTGCATTATGATGCTGGCAGTCGGAAAGTAAACCGGCTGGTCATTCTGTCTTCCAATGTGCTCATGGAGCCCGTCGGCCAGTCGGAGCCAGCTCATAATCCCAAAGGGTGGGCCTTTCCGCCCTTGGGATTCCGATGCACGGTTTCTGACACGGTTTCTATGTCGGCCTGTCCGACATGGAAACATTGTCAGAAAGCGTGTTTGGGGGCCCTCAGCAGGGCCCCCTTGGGTGTGCAGCCTCTGATTGGGGGCCGAGGGAGCACCATAGATGCCCCCTTGTTCCCTGCACCTTGAGGGGCCTGCCACGGGTGCAGGGATGAACTACACCTCCCATTTCTCAATGGGAGCTTGTGTTATGGCCTGTTTACGTCCGTAACTCGAGCTCCCGTTAAGAAATGGGAGCATGCGACCGAACAGTGTTCGGTCACATTGTAATTAGCCGGTCGGGACCGCTGACCAGAGGTCAGTTGGTCCCAGGACCTTTACAGCATCCGCCGGACATCGTAATCAGGCCCTCAGTATTCATTTTCTCCTACTTGTTCATTTTCTCTTGTGTTAAGAGTTATTATGCATAACACTACAAAACCTCAATTTCAACATGTACAATAATTTTTGATCTGTTGTGCCTATAGCAGAGTGCGGACACATTTTATGCAGCCGGCAGAAATATCTGAAGTTTCTGAACCTGATATTTTTGCTTCACAAAGCTGCAACGTTTTGAACTTCTGTTCAAATTGTATCTCTAGTAATATATTTCCAGTTAAAACATTGAGAGAAATATTCTCCAGTAAAACTTTAGTTTGTGGTTTTTAGTACAGAAAAATAGTCAAAAAACACATAAAGCTGTTTCACCAATATTGCTTCAATATTAGTCTGCAAAACCATGATTTGCAGGAAGTTTATCCAGCGACACTCATTATTGCAAATCTTTTCAGTTGAAATAAATAACTTCATGAAGTTTGCTTCTATGCCGTAATGCAGTCCCAGTTTTATGGACCCGGTACCTTTCACCTACATTCGGGTAATGAATATTCCAAAGCGTAAAAGGAGTCAAGTAGCAAGTTGTACATTTCTAAGGGCCTGATTCACAAAGTTAAACTTACACATTAGTGTAAATTTATGATTGTTTTGCTATTAACAAAGAAATTTACAAGTAGTATCTGTACGAGTGCGGATTCTCTGCACATAAAAAGACCTATGTTTTTATGTGCGCAGACTCTACATTCGTAAAGATACTACTTGTAAATCCCTTTGTGAATAGCAAACAATTGTAAACTACATGAAAGTGTAAGTTTACCTTTGTGAAGCAGGCCCTAAGTATTAGATTTCCAATTTACTGAAACATAATTCTGTTGATAAAATTAACATAAAAACAGGGAAGTCCCACAGTAACCCACATGATGTGCTTCACATTGAGTGAAGTCTATGGGCAAAGAGGCCACTCTTCCAAAATCTCCTTAAAACTCTCTATCTTGCCTTCTATGATATGAAATCTTTGATGAGAACTACCATAGCTTGAGCCCTGAAGAGATCTGGAATTTAGAGATTGAAGTTGCAATTAAACATTTGTCCAAAGAATGGCATTGCTATCTCTTGGTTGGTTGTTCAACAGGAACATTAACCACCAATCCCTCCCACCCCCTACTCCAGGCCAGCCTTATCTTCCAAGAGAAGCTTGAGCTTTGAAGAAAAACTAAAACAAAAGAAGATCGCATAATTGACACTACAGAGTGAAAACAATTACTGGAGACCATAATATGACTGGAAACTTACTGTACACATAATGATGAAACCAGTTTATTCGATAAAATGATTGCTGTATCATAAGAGGAAATCAGTTCACAGCCTCAGTAGAAGAACAATTCGATTGTGACATATAATTGCATGTTAGATAATACATTTCATCCCTCCAAAACACAACTCTTTCCCTACTGTTGCACAGACTGAAATGGGTATAGCAAATTATAGCCCTCCAAAGTCCACCACTTTCCCTAGTGTTGAATAAATTAGACTAACTAGATATTCTGAGACTCCAATAGTTTTAATAATGTTGGTTAAATAGAGTTTATATAATTAATTGATTAATTATGTTTTATATTTTACATTATTTGTTTTTATTTTGAAATTTATTTTAATGTTTATAGTATTTTTTGTGAATGTGTTTTTGGAGTTTTCAATTTGTAATATTTTGATGTAATCAGTGATGTCATTTGAGATGTCATCAGTGATGTCACTGACCATGTGATGAATTATGTAATATGTGACATCATCAGCAGTGCAGTGCATTGCGGGGGCGCGATTTATAGTTAGCTTAACTAACTATAACGGCCGAATTTCTCTGCTTTTATATGAGTAAAATGTGCAACTAACTATAACGTGCCTGAAACCTATGGTTTTTTCGGTTAATTTCTAAGGTTTTTTTAAATGCTAATTTCTAACTATAACGTCTCTGAAACCTATGGTTTTTTTGAGTGAATTTGTAAGGCTTTTTAAATGCTAATTTCTAACTATAACGTCTCTGAAACCTATGGTTTTTTCAGTGAATTTCAAAGGTTTTTTAACTGCTAATTTCTAACTATAATGTCTCTGAAATGTATGTTTTTTGAGTGAATTTCTAAGGTTTTTTAAATGCTAATTTCTAACTATAACGTCTCTGAAACCTATGATTTTTTTAGTGAATTTTAAAGGATTTTTAAATGCTAATTTGTAACTACAAAGTCCCTGAAACGTATGCTTTTTTTAGTGAATATATATATATACCTAGCTATAGTTAGAACTATATTTGGATAGGAAATTGATTTTTTAATTTGCTAATAACTTTTAGCGCGTTTTGGCAAATCTTCACGAAAAAAGTTTTAGCACCTATGCTCCTTCCTAGGCGCCAAAAAGGTGGTCCTAAACATAAATTTCCTATGGAATTTCTATAGGCATTTTTGTTACGCTCTAGAGGTAAAATGGATGAATAGAATTTTCACCAAATTTAGCAGGAAGCTAGATGTTGGTACAGAAAGTGTGTTTTTTGTGATTTGTTGTAAATGTTGCGAGAGTCCTGCAGCTATGAAAAATGAAAAATAGAGCCGAGTGATTGATCGATAGCACTTTTTTCCCACTGACTTATCCTAGTAGGTAATCTATGAGTTAGGTAAAAGAAGATATAAGCACTAAGCATAATGAGACATCTAAGTTTGTTGTGTGCACTATATATATGTTCCCTGTTTTAAATGAATGCGGTAAGGTGCACAATATAGACAGCATAAAGGGTCGTCGCTAAATGCTGTTATTATGAGCAATGTAATGGGTCCTATGTTGATTTTCCTGTCTTTAGGGCCAAAATTGTGTTTTTTTAGTGCATTTGTTTAGATGTGGCATATGTTTTGAAATATATTGGAGAATAATGTTAGTTTTTGGGAAACGCAGAAGTAGAAAGATTAGTACTGATATTAAATTTCATTTAGAGCCGATGCTGAAGTGAATAGCACATATGGATGCAAATTTGTGCAACGATGCAGTGGTATTTAGTGACAATGCTGCTGCATGTTTGAGCTGTTTTGTGTCTTAACAACATGATTTCCTGGTTGGAAAGAGGAAAAGGAAGCCTTGATGTGATGTTATTTGAAACAGGTCTAATTTTTATTGGGAGTTTAATATCTATGATGAAATAGGTTTGTGCCTCACATGTGACAAGTTAATGGTGTTTTGTGTTAGTTTGGAAGATACTGAATGAACAACTAAATGAATAGCGTTTTTGTAACAGCAAGCAAAATTGTGACAATAGCAGTGCATGTATACTTTATTAACACACAACCACAGTGACACACACAGATTTTTACACCGAAGTAACTTTTGTGTTTCGAACTGTTCCCTCTTTTGTCCTTATATTTTTTTCTTTGTGTATTGTTTTCTGCCTTTTGTCCGCCCCTCCCACGTCATTTATTTAAATATTGTGAAAACCAACTCAAGTTGTTACCTTGGGCGCGAACCTAAGAAGAGCAGGCCCTTAGACATCAACCCCTGCCTGTTCTGTAATATAACAGCAATTTGCTTGAACACTGCAGAGAAACAGCGAGCAGAACACTGGGAGTCGATTACAGACTCTCAGCTCAGGACACATTGGCCTCAACAGAGAAATGCAAATCTGCCTTATTCTTAACGTTGTGATGCAATAAGAGGTGTGTGTGTGTGTGTGGTGTGGTGGGGGGAGTGAGACACCAGAGAAAAGCAGAGACAGGGACGAAGAGAAGAGAAGAGAAATTGTATGACACAAACCAGAGAATGTAAAACAATTATGTAATTACCATTGTTTGTGGTTAGTCTTTTATTTGCAGTCCTGGTTCATGCTTGACGCACTGTGTGATTTTGTGCAGATAGCACTGTGGAAACGATTGTCACTATTTATGTTTTTACTTAAATAGTGCTGCTGTGTACGGAAATAGGTTTTTGTGTAGACAGCGGCACTATTTAAGTAAAAACATAAATGGTGACAATTGTTTCTATAGTGCTATGTGCACAGGATCACACAGTGTGTTAAGCATAAACCGGGACTGCAAATAAAAAATTAACCACAAACAACAGTAATTACATATTTGTTTTGCATTCTCTCCTTTGCGTTATACAATTTACAGTTTGAAGGTGTGTGGTAACCGGTGCACGGACATCTAGCACTCTGCGGTGCTTATAAACCACACATTGCTATACACAGGGGGCACTTTCCTTCTCGGTCTTGTTCTCGGTTTTTGTTTTGAGTCATCCATTATGAACTCCCGGACGAGCTACTCGTGATTTTGTGGATACATATCACTAAAGTGAAGTCTTCTACAATAGGTTTTGTGGAAAACTTCATTTTAGTGATATGGATTTCACAAAATCATGAGCAGCTCACCCGGGAGTTCATAATGGATGACTGAAAACAGAAACTGATAGCGAGACTGAGAAAGAAAGTGCCCCTGTGTATAGCAATGTGTGGTTTGTAAGCACCGCATAGCGCCAGATGTCTGTGCACCGGTTCCACACATCTTGAAAGTGTGCACCCCGAGCGCATGACGGACCGTATTAATGGTGGCTGCGGGCTGGGAAGGGAGCGTTGGGCGAACTCGCCTGGTTCCGTTCTGTGTTGGGTCCTGGCGGAGGAATGCTGGCGAACGGGTATGTTGTTTAGTTTTGTTGGCATCGCCGCTTCAGTTTGGAGGCTGGTTCGTGAGCAGCTCAAGTTTCACCTCCTCTCGGACATTTTTTGAGCTTTGAAAACACAGCCGCTTTCCCACTGCTTGTGACCTCGGCAGAGACCTCGGCATAAGTAGCAGTCCGGGAGGAAAGACTGGAAGACGCGTAGTTATGCCGATTAGGAGCAGAAGTGTACGCGGTATAAATTTTAACTCCATATATATATATAATATATATATTAAATTGCCCCCGGGACTTCTGTTTTATTTTCACTCGATGCGAGGCACAAGATGGCTGCTAACACTTCCTGGTTTGAAGTATTAGCAGCCAATCAGAGGCAAGCTCGTGCTCGGAAGTTAGGCTCCGCCCAGATATATATATATTTTTTTCCTTTAATATCTCAAAAACTACTGAACGGATTTACACCATTTAAACAAAAGCGTGCTTACTGGACCAAGACCTTTCTCCCTGCCAAATTTGTCGTAATTTCGTTCAGCAGTTTGACCTGTAGCCTTGTCTAAAGTTTCCTGTGGAAATTGCATGGAGAAAACACGTTTTGGGACTCCCCCTTTTTCTCAGCCCCCCCTTGACGAATCACCCCCAAACTTTCAAGATAGGAGCTGATCTGAAAAGAGGAACGTTTTGGAAAATTTCGTAAAGATTCGTCAAACGACGCCAAAGTTAAAAGCACATCAAAAAATGCTTTTCCTATGGAAATTAGGTTCTAACTATAACTATCTACTGGCGACCGCCAGTAGATAATATATATATATATATATTGCAAATCAAGGTACGTCGCACTCAGGAATTTGGAAAGATATTTTATTTCATAAGCAGAGCCAGTCTGCCTCCACCAATGCGTTTCAGCCTCACGGCCTTGCTCACGGAGGCTGAAACGCGTTGTTGGAGGCAGACTGGCTCTGCTTATGAAATAAAATATCTTTCCAGATTCCTGAGTGCGACGTACCTTGATTTGCAATATTAACCCAGGCCACTGGTTCGGCCTTACAAGCGCCGAGTTTGGGACCACATTGGTTGAAATATATATATATATATATATTCCAAATGCTACTTGATAAAGCGCACACTCAAACGACCTCTGCTTGTACAAAAAGAAATGTATACCTCAGTTGCAACGCGTTTCGGCAGAATGCCTTGATCACACCATTCTGCCAAAACGCGTTGCAACTGAGGAATACATTTCTTTTTGTACAAGCAGAGGTCGTTTGAGTGTGCACTTTATCAAGTAGCATTTGGATTATTACTGCCCGGCTGTGGTTCCGCCGGCACCGCGCACCACCTGACTACGGGCTCAATTCCAGGAGGAACCCTTTCCCCTTTGGCAATATATATATATATATATATATATATATATATATATATATATATATATATATATATATATATATATGTATATATATATATATATATATATATATATATCAACTAATTACTCAGCATGATTGACAAGTTGGGATTTCTTAGTACAGTTGGGAATATTTATACATGGAAAGGTTTTATTTGAAAAAGTTTTTAATATGTATTTTACCCTGTATTTTACTATGAAGTCTCGTTTTGCATTTGCATGTTTTTAACAGTTTTGCACCTATTTAAATATTTATTTTTTATGGCTGCATATTGATATTTAATCAAACTGTTGAATATGGATTTAACATCAGTTAACTTATTGTCGAATGCGGTTATTAGTGCTGTTGAGTTAACAGACTCTTCTATGTCTATTGTTAGTTTAGTCACCAGTTTCAAGCACTGTCACTTTAAATAGGTGTAAACAAGGAACAAGCGCGTCAGGTGATCAAGGCCTTTGGAAGGCCGAAACGCGGAATGGCGGTTGGTGCAGGGCACCAAGCAAAATAAAATTACAGCACCAGCATTTTGGGTCCGCATCGTCTTTATCCTGACCTATGGGAGTGCATACGAGACGAGTAATACGAATATATATATATATATGTACGTATATATACAGACTTATAGTTATTGAACTATAAACACATATATATGTATTTATAAGTATATACTTAATTACATATAGGGCCAGAATATGAGGAGAGTGGAGTATTAGGAAAACGGCGGTTGGACCCCCACGAGACCATCAGCTTTGCCGGGATCAAGGATCCCGCTGGGTCAGTGGTCTGCAACTGGCACGAATATGCTGGCGGTGCTGCTGCGGCACTGCCAAGCATATTCTGAGTTGCCTTTTCACTGCCCTTTTCATGACGATAAGCCTGCCATGAAAAGGGTGGCAAAGAGGCAACAAAGAGGACCCTAACAGGGCCCCCTGCCAGATTTGGGCCTGGGGGTGCATGCCCTTGGGGGACACATGTTATTCCCCTCTGTAATTGCATCCCTGTTCCTGCACGCAGTGGCATGAATATCACACCATGCAGGAATGGGCTGCATGTTAGGTTCTTGAATGAGCCAAACAGCCCACCACTGTGAGCCTGGTTAAGAACCACCTGCCCGACACGAATAACACTTGTAATCCAGTGGGCGGGCACACCACAGCTTAGGCGGTCCTCCAGCGGACTACGTGGTGGCAGCGCCACTGGAAGACCACCAAAGTCGTAATAAGGCCACAGTATTAAATATTAGTGGAATATATTCAATTTACATTATATTAAATGTATATATTAACATATTTAACATTTACTACTTTAAACTCAATTTTAGAAAATTATTTATTAGAAAATCTATATTTTTTGTATTTTTGTCTATTTTTGGACGATATTAGTGTCAATGATATTTTCCGTTCCGATATTTTTGCACTTACCATTATAAGTATAGGATCACAATATTTTGGTAAACAATATTTCTAACCCCTTCGGTACGTCGGACGGCTGGGAGACGTCTGACGCACCAGTGATCATGTGCGTCGGATGGCTCCCGGCCGCCCGCGAACATGGCACAAGAAATCCCTCTGGCTTTCTTTAAGCCCTAAACAGCCTCGGAAGCTGGGGAAGGGCCTCCCTAGCTCCCAAGGCTGTTCTGTTTGTTTCAGGGAAATGACAACGTGCGCGCTGACGTCATTTCTCTGAAACCGAAACTGAAATGAGCCCAAGAGGGCGATCCCAAGCAGGGATCCACCCACTGGACACCAGGGATGGGGGGCGGCCCCGTGGGCAAGGGCCTTTGCTCTCCCCAAATTATTTCTGCCATATTCAGTCTTTCTGCCCTTCCTGGGAGGCAGATAGTGGCAATAGCCCCCAATATGCCCCCCCGGGGGGGCAGAAAGCGCACTAGCCACCAGGGATTTTCATTTTTAGAAAATGTTTGAGTGGGGCTGCCCGAGATGGGCATGCCAATACCCCCACCCTCCCCACCTAATCCCACAGTCTTTCTGCCCCCACAGGGGGCAGAAAGCGCACTAGCCACCAAGGATTTTCTTTTTTAGCCAATTTTGGGGTGGGGGCTGCCTGAGATGGGCATGCCAATGCCCCACCCTCTCTGCCTAATTCCACAGTCTTTTTGCCCCCCCCCTGGGGGGCAGAAAGGGCACTAGCCACCAGAGATTTATTTTTTAGCACATTTTGGGGTGGGTGCTGCCTGAGCTGGGCATGCTAATGCCCCTACCCCACCAAAATAAATTCCACAGCCTTTCTGCCTCCCCTGGGAGGCAGATGGGGGCAATAGCCCCCGGTCTGCCCCCGAGGGGGGCAGAAAGCACACTAGGCACCAGGGATTTTTTATGTATATAGGAGTGGGGGCTGCCCAAAATGGGCATGCCAATGCCCCCACACCTCCCAAAAATTCTACAGTCTCTCTTCCCCCCAGGAGGCAGATGGGGGCAATAGCCACTAACCTGCCCCCAAGGGGGGGCAGAAAGCCCACTAGACACCAGGGATTGTTTTTTTATACATAGGGTTAGGGACTGCCCAAAATGGGCATGCAAATGCCCCAACCCCCCCCCAAAAAAATAGCCGGAGTCTTTCTGCCTCCCCGAGGAGGCAGATGGGGGCAACAGCCACTGATCTGCCTCCCGCAGGGGGGCAGAAAGCCCATTAGGCACCAGGGATATGTCCATGGGCATGCAAGTGAGAAGCCCCATAGGCAAGGGTCGCTCCCTTTTTTTAGGCATACATTTTGGCTGTTTCTGTGATATTTTTTTTCTAATCTGCACCCAAGCGGGGGCATAAAACCACTAGAAACCAGGGAGAGTTTGTGTGTGTGTGTAAACTGGAGTTTGGCTGACGGTCTGCGTGTACTGACCTTTGGCTGACATTTTGCTGGCGGTTTGTGTGGACCTGCACTTGGCTAATGGTGTGGGTGAACTCGCACTTGATGACGGCGTGTGTAGATTGGTGCTTGCCTGTGGTGTGCGTGGAGTGGCGTTTGGCTGGCAGTGTACGTGGACTGGTGCTTGGCTGGCTGTGTGCATGGATGGTGCTGGCCGTAGCGGGCACCGAGTGTTTACCAGGGGGGCCGGAGGGGTGGGGCCAGTTTTCTGTCGGTGGGGGGCAGTTTTGTCACTGGGGGCTGGTTTTGCAGCAGTGCTGCAATATCGGCCCCCAGTAACAAAAGCGGGAGTGGTGCTTTTTACTAGCACGCCCCCCCCTCGAGCAGCAATCTGCCAGGGCTGGTTGCTGTTGCCAGTCTGGCCCTGCTTGTCTGGCGGTGTGTGGGGATGGCGCTTGGCTGGCGGAGTGCATGGGTGGCGCATGGCTGGTGGTGTGCATGGATATTGCTTGGCTGACTGTGTGCATGGTTAGCATTTGGCTGGTGGTGTACATGGATAGTTCTTGGCTGGCGGTGTGTGTGGATGGCGCTTGGCTGGAGGTGGGCATGGATGGCGCTTGGCTGGTGGTGTGCATGGATGGTGGTGTGCGTGTACTGACTCTTGAGGCTGGCAGTGTGGCTTGCCTGGATCCCCCAGGGTTTTCTTACCCAGAATCCCCCGTAACCCTCAAATTTACTTACAAAGTCTAATTTTTCTCACATTTCTGTGTGGGTAAATTGTGGGTAAATTGTAGGATCACCGCGCAGGCACACTTTTCCTACTACCCAGCATTCCCCTTGGTCTCCCAAGAAAAATGATACCTCACTAGTGTGGGTGCCCAAAGTAGCGTCAGCCTAAAAACGTATAAACAAACTGCCCTTTTGGACCCACTTTGGGCCCCTCTCAATCTCTACACGTTTTTGGCCCTTCAATGTCTCAGGCACTTCGCCCATTCACACAAGTAAGATATTACTCTTATCGGGAGACTGAGGTGAACACCGGGCTGACACAAATTTCCTACCACCCAGCGTTCCTCCAGGTCTCCCGATAAAAAAGGTACCTCACTCGTGTAGGTGGGCCAAGTACCCGCGACAGGCAAGGGCCTAAAACGTATTGTGGAGACATCAAAATGACCTATCACAAAACGACCTGGTTTTGCAAGGGGGGGGACCTGGGTTTTTGGCCCCGGGCTTGGCGGTCATCTAGGGAAACCTACCAAACCCACCCATTTCTGAAAACTAGACACCCTGGGGAGTCCAGGGAGGTATGGCTTGCGTGGATCCCCCAATGTTTTCATACCCAGAGTCCCTTGCAAACCTCAAATTTAGCTGAAAAAATAACTTTTTACCACAAATTTCTGTGTGGGATCACTGTGCCGGCACAAATTTTCTACCACACAGCATTCCCCTCAGTCTCTCAAGTAAAATGATACCTCACTGGGCCTGTGACTGGAAAGGGCCAAAAACAGGGATTAAGGGTATAGCACAGCAAATTCTAAGTGCTACATTTCTTAAAAAATTTGTTTTTAGCCATTCTGCATTGGACAGCCACACAAGAGAGGTATCATTTTACTCGGGGGACAAAGGAGAATGCTGGGCACTTTGCAAAAAAAGGACCAGTTTTCACTGTAAAAATGTGGTGCGTCCACATTGCATTTTGGCCCGTTTCCTGTCGCGGGCACTATGCCTACCCACACAAGTGAGGTACCATTTTTATTGAGAGACTTTGTGGAATGTGGGGAGGGTGGATTGTGTGGATCCACGTAGATTCCAGAACTTTCCATCACAGAAATTTGAGGAAAATGTGGGGGTTTTTTTTACAAAGTTTGAGGTTTGCAAGGGATTCGGGGTAACGAAACCTGGTGAGAGCCACACAAATTACCCCATCCTGGATTCATCTGGGTGTCTAGTCTTCAAAAATGTATTGGTTTGCTAGGCTTCCCTAGGTACTGGCAGAGCTAGGTTCAAAATCCACAGCTAGGCACTTTGCAAAAAAAGGGTCAGTTTTCACTGTAAAATGTGGTGTGTCCACGTTGCGTTTTGGTCCGTTTCCTGTCGCAGGCTCTAGGCCTACACACACAAGTGAGGTACCATTTTTATTGGGAGACTTTGGGGAATGTAGGGTAGGTGGAATTTCGGTAATCCACGCAGATTCCAGAATTTTCCTTCACAGAAATGTGAGGAAAATGTGGGTTTGTTTTTACAAAGTTTGAGGTTTGCAAGGGATTCTGGGTAATAAAACCTGGTGAGAGACACACAAGTCACCCCATTCCTGGATTCCCCTGGGTGTCTAGTTTTTAAAAATGTATAGGTTCGCTAGGTTTCCTGAGGTGCCGGATGAACTAGGGTTCAAAATCCACAGCAAGGCACATTGCGAAAAAGAGTCAGTTATCACTAGAAAAATTTGATCTATCCATGTTGCGTTTCAGGCCGTTTCCTGACGCTGGCACTAGGCCTACCCACACAAGTGAGGTACTATTTTTACCGGGAGACTTAAGGGAACACAGAATTGTAGAGCAACTGTTATTAACTATTGACTTTCTATGCATTTCTGCCTTTCAAATGTAAGACAATGTGTAAAAAAGAAGTCACTTTGAAAATTTTTCTATAATTGTCATGCTAGTATGGGTACCCACAATTTCGGAGATGTGCAAATAACTACTGCTTCTAAACTCTATATTTTATTACCATTTCGGAAATACATTGACGTCCTTGATACCTATTTGTCACTGTTTATATTTTACCAAATGAATTGCTATATACCCGGTACACAATGAAAAACCATTGGAAGACGCAGCTCAGTTATTGGTTCTGCGTTCCTCGGGTTCTTGGTGAACCTACAAGTCCTATATATCCCCACAATCAGCAGAGTCCAGAAAATGTAATGGTATATTGCTTTCAAACATCTGTCATACTTAAACGAAGTTACAGGTGACAACGTTTGCACAAATGGCTTTTTTTTCAACTCATTTTCAATATTTCTTATTTTCAACTGTTAGTTTTAATTAAAAAAAAAACCTTGAAGGATCTACACAAATGACCCCTTGCTGAATTCAGAATTTTGTTTACTTTTCAGAAATGTATAGCTTCCAGGATCTATTATTGCTTTCATACCCATTTTTACCATTAACTGGAAGGAGGTTGAATGCGCAAAAAGTAGAAAAAATAGGGTATGTCCCAGTAAAATGCCAAAACTGTGTAGAAAGTTTTGGTTTTCTGACAAAAGTCTGCCTGTCCCTGAAATCTGGGAAGATGGTGATTTCAGCACCACAAACCTTTGTTGATACCATTTGCAGGGGAAAAACCAGACGCTTTCTTCTGCAGCACTTTTACCCCATTTAAATTTTTTTTTTAATCCTCATGACTTTGGAAGAAAAGGACACAAATTTGGCGTGGAACCCTTATGTGGACAAAAAATTACAGGGGCCTAAGCGCGAACTACCCCAAATAGCCAAAAAAAAGGCCTAGCACGGGGGTAGGCCTAGCAGTGAAAGGGTTAACACAATATTTTTGTCCATGACATTGTTTACCATGATATTGTGTCAGTGATCCCAAAGGATGAAGAGGGGTTTCTCAAAATCCCTCTATATACTTAAGCATGTTTTATTTATATTTGTGCATTATATGAGGATAGCAAGACAGCTAAGGTTGTCTCTGAAATAGATCCAAAAATGATTTGAGTAAAAATAGTCTGACATATTTATACTACCAGGAAAGAAACATGGCCAAAATTAACTGAGGTATGAAGCATTGACTGCACCTAAAAGTGTGGATCACAAAGTTGCTGGCACTATTCCCTGCATATGCAATGACCAGCTTAATATTTCAGAATTTAATTCAGAAGCTAGGGCTGTGTGGAAACTGCCATCAGATTCTAATTTGTTGAATTGCTGCAGAAATATCCTGAATCTGAAGAAATTATGATAGGTAATATTTATGAATATTTGTTTAGAGGTGCACTCTGGTATAAAACTATTATGCAAACAATAACAAAAAATAAAATAGCACATTTTTCTATGACAGTAACCATGGTTTGAAATTGTAACTTTCAAGCAACTCATGGGTAACCTACTAACTGAACTATCAAAGCAGCGTATTCAATCGTGTGAAATTTTATCTTGTTAAACTCCATTGCTAAAGCCTGAATAACATCTTCCTATGACTTTCACATACATCTCCAAGAACTGAAAAAGCAAAAGATACATAGTGCCTGCTATAATGAAGACTCCTGTTTTTCCATTTGTACTGAGTTTTACAGATAAATACAAACTGAAAACAATGTATTTCCTGTATGCGTTTATTTTTAAAAGTGGAACAATACTGACTATTATGCTTCATATGAGTGACTCTCCAAGCTGTCCTTCACGAATTCCAGGCCAACAGATGAGCAGATAGACATCACAAGGAGTTAAAAAAAGAGGATGGGATTTCCTTACATGCAGGAAGATTTTAATATATAGTCGCATATAATGCTGATAATTAACTGTGGGTGCAATGTTTTGTGATATTTGGCTGCTTAATTTGCTAAAACGTGACAGGCATCAAAGTATGAGTGCATTATTATCGGTTAAATAAATGTGGAAAAATACAATTTTACAAATTCATTTATTCTCAAAACACAAAATAAATATGAATAAATACCAATAAGATAGCTATAAAGTAAATATGGATAAATAAAGACAGACATGTTAAAACATAAATTCCTTAAAACCTAGGTCAGTAGCTATAATACAGTAACCAGAGATAGATCCATTTGGATTTAAACATTAATTTAATTTCTATCACACTAACATGCAGAGAAGCTAAGCTCTTACAGACGTGAGCCTGTTTCACAAAAGTAAGTCACACCTTTTAGTAAGTTTACAAAATGTCAGTATTCACAAACTGCACTTTTCTAGTAACCTACACTTTTGTAGCTTCTTTTGTAGTAAGTCCAGCACTACACTTGGCCAACCACTGGCAGTGCAATACCCTCCCATAGAAAATAATCGAAGTAGGGACTTCCTACAAAAGTGTAAGTTAGATGTATGATCTTACAACGCAAACTATTACAACGCATACCTTTATAACACGTTTTTTACAATGCAACTTCCATTACAACGCATGCCATTTCAACGCATGTTCCATTGCAACGCATGTTCCATTACAATAAAAAGTACTATTCTAACACTGCCGGGTGCTTACCTCAGGGAAGGTGCTGGTCAGTGGGAGATATGCGTTAGTAATTTCATGCGTTTTAATGGCATGCAATGTAATGGAACTTGCGTTGTATTGACTGCTTTGTAATGGCATTGCGTTCTAATGCCTGCGCTGTAATGGATGTTTCCCGTGTGAATTACTACAACAGTGCAGCTTGTGAAAACCGAAAAGTAGTAAACTGACTCAAAAGTGTAAATTACTGCAAAAGGGCATGTTTGTGAATAGCACTTTGTAGTAAGTTTTGTAGTACTGCCAAACTTACTACAAAGTGTTCTTTGCTCACAGTGTTCCCAGTGAAAGGTGAACAAAACCAGAACCATCCATTTACATTCAGGAGACCATTATTAGATGAACATGGCAGACAGCAAGTTCAAAACTCTTCACTTTTGCAAAGAAAATGTGTTTCTTGCACTGTAATTTATTTCTAAAGTCCCACTTTCTGAGAGATATAAATATTATTTCTATCCGTTTTTTTTCTACAAACTACTGACAATAAAACTCTATGCAATTTACTGTTCTTCTGTCTCTGATGTGAATTACATACGAAAGGCGCTTTATTAATCATATTTTGAAGGTCAAAATAGCCGGCATCCTCGCGAAAGAGAATAACATAAATAAAATTAAACCTACGTAGGAGAGCATGCTCTTTTGGACCCTGCTCTCTGCTTTAGAGCCAAATGGGTAAAACGAAGCACCTTCCCAAAGTGGACAAATGAAGGCTCCACTGGGGCCCGCTCTTAACTGCAGAGAAACTGTTTAAAAAAACCTCCAAGGGAACTTTCCCCTGCACAGTGTGAATTTAAAATAAGAAAATAAATTGTGAGTCACGTTTTTAAAATCTCTCTGTCGGTTTGGGAAGAAGCTAATAAATAATGCGAAGGCAGAGAGAAAAGGCCCTATGTTGCATTGTTCGAAAGTGGACATACCAAACCTGCAGGTTGTAAACTAGGGATACACCGGGGCATATGTACAAGCCCCTATCGCCACGGGAACGTCACTTTTTTGTGATGTTCCTGTGGCGATAGGGGGCTTGCCTTATGTACAAGGCAGCGTTAAGCCACTTAACATGGCTTAACGCTGCCTTGTACATAAGGCACCCTTTCACGCTATGTTTAGCGCGAAAGGGGCGTGCAGTGGGTGTTGTGGTGGGCGTTCCACCGCAACACCCATTGTATTTGACGCTGTCCCCTATGTACAAGGGTGGCGTACATAGGAGGCAGCGCCAAAATTAAGACCAGGAAAATCCTGGTCTTAAGTTGGCAAAACGAGGAGAAATGCATGATTTCTCCTGGAAAAAGCAAAATGCCATGGTTTGTTTATGTACAGGAAGGTGTCCCTTCCTGTACATAAACAAACCTTTTTAAAAATGCCATTTTGTAACTTTCATGTGTGCTGCATGAAGCAGCACACATGAAAGTTACAAAATGGCATTTAAGATTGTTTATGTGCAGGAAGGGACACCTTCCTACACATAACCAATCCTCCCCTTCACACAGACACCCTTGCACTCTGGTGCACGGGTGCCTGCATTGGCGCTAAGTTGTTAAACTTAGTGCCATCGCAGGGGGAAACGCAAGGCTGCACCACATTCTTGTAAATATGCTGCAGCCTTGCGTTTCCCAAGTGGCGGAGCGTGTCGTTAAGCCCAGGAGGCTAACGACATGCTCTGCCACTTCATTGTACATATCCCCCACTGTGTCTTGGCCTAGAAGAACTGACACACTCACGCTCACACATTAACCCACTGACATATGCATAAACACACTGGCATTCAGTCAGACAGTCACACATTATAACGCATGCTGACTTATTAATTCCGATATGCTGCATTTTGATTGGTTCCTAGTAGACCTAAACCAAGGAGACTCATAGAAGCTGAGACTCACCCAATCACAGACAAAACATATGTATGCTATGTCTTATTTAGATATCAGCTCCTCATAAAATGTAAAACTGGAATCTCGTGACAAACCGCCTAACAACACCTAGGTGCATACAAAATAACTGTTATAGAATTAATAATGGAAGCACACTGAAATGATGTAAGACATTTTTTTTTTCTACTCTTGCTGTTCTGTTACTCTATTAAAAAGATTTATTGGTGTTCTAATCATTTACATACATATGACAAGAAAAAGGTGCCTTGTGCCGCACAACTAAAAACCACATTAATGCGCTAAGTCTGGAAAAAAACTTTCAAGGCCTTATGCACAATATCAGGACTCAACATAGTTTGAGGACATGAAAACCAACAGCTTTCCTCAATTCAGGCACTGGATGATTGGGTAACCAGTTGCTCTTACAGCGTAGCACTCTTTGGGGCCTCAGCAAGAGGCAGGAAAGTGCTATACAAATAGTACAATACAACAGTAAATATCGAATTTGCTACAAATATATTCTTCATGCAAAGAAAATGAATTCATCCTCAATATAAGGTTTTTGACTTAGAAAAGTATATGCTTTTAGAGATAATTTAGGGTGATATGTGTATTATATTTTTTAGGTGTGTTAGCCATGTTTTGAAACACATTCTGAAAAAATATACTTAGGGATACAACGCAGTAAACAACTAAACCTCTCTGGAATCCCTGAATATTTTTTTCCTCAACTTGAATGTTTTATTGGCAGTGAACATCCTTCAAATACCACTGTTTGGAGCTAAACTCATCCACTAATACAGCAGTGAGTAAACACAGGAAAAACTGCAAGACTAAATGCAAATAAGTAAATTCATATTTCACCAACGTTTTATTGTCAGTGTAACCAGGGTACCGTTTTCTGTGATTTGCTGTCCGGAATGAATTTTGCATTCAAAAAATGTAAATAAAGTCCAGGAGAGGATGCATAACTTTCCATCAAACATATTAAATTAAAACATTCATCTTGCAAAAAAAAAATCACACAGAAAAAACATGCAATGTTATTCTTATTATTGTGAAACAGGAAGAACTCTCGAGGGCAGGTATTGATTTGGGGAAGAGGGTTGCCTCAGCCCTTTGATTCTAGCCCTGTTTATTATTTGCGTGAGAGTGACCGAAGTTTCAGACTATTGCTTAGGGAACAAGAAGGCTGAGGACTTCATTTATAAAAACTGTCGCATCGCTGCGTGAAAACAGCGATGAGACAGTTTTCACTGCGCCCTCCCTGCGACACGATAGATGCGCTGTATTTAATGTACGGTGCTCCATGTCGCAAGGAGTTACAGATACATCAGTATTTCTGACATATCTGTAGGCGCAGTAAAGACGCATTGCTGGAGTGTGTCGCAAAAGTGACACAACTCCAGGAATGGGTCATTACACATGAGCAAGTCCCATGTAAAATGTGCCTGCATCAGTCTTACACCTGCTGAGGCAGGCATAAGATTTTGACGCAGTGGCATCCTAGAAGTGGTGCAGTGAAATCTGATAGATGTCACTGCACCACTTCTACGAGGCTTTTTGCGGGGGAATGCCCACCCTGCATACATTTATACCTGACGCTGGTATAATGTAGCGCAGGGCTTTACAAAGTGATGCATTAGCTTAGATACGTCACTTTGTAAATAGGGCGTAACATGAAGAATTTTTTACTCTGCCTGTGCGTCACAAAAAGTGAACCAACAGCGGCACAAAAGTGTCACAAGGCCTCATAAATAAGGCCCTGAATTTTCAAAGAATAGGACAATGCAGCACAGCAACTAAAGTTGCTTGCTTTCTTGCGCTAGGTGAAACAGCAGCACAGAACCACATTTACTAAATGTAGGCTTCTGCTGCTCTCTTGCCCTGCCCTGGCTGCCTGGTAGTATAAACACACCTTTGCTCCATAGTACCAGGGTGTGTGTGTGATATCTGGCAAAGAGAGTGTACAAGAAGGATATCATTCCAGTACAAAATTAATAGAAATGTTTTTAGAATATTTCCCAATTTGGTTAGGTGCTGCACAGAGCAGCACATATGCAATGGGTGAAATGGTTGGAAAATTGAAATAATTATCTGAATTTACACCTTCCTCAAGGAGGCGTTAATTTTGAATACATTCTGAAGCACACATAGAAAGAGGAATATGCCTCCCAGAATTATTTTTGTGCATGAAGGTGTCCCTTCCTGCATAAAAAAATCCTATATGCAACGCATGCACCCTTGCACCAGGTGCAAGGGTGCCTGCGTTGGCGCTAGGCTACCAAAAGGGCACCAGCGCAAGGGAAAGGACAGGAATGCACCAATCTTGCCTTAAATAGAACACATTCCTGCCCTTCCCTGTCGTGCAGTGCAGCAAGGAAACTTTCTGCGCTGCACTGTTCCCATAAATGAGCCCCCAAGCATTGTAGCATTGTGACTCTCAAATACCATCTATGGAATGCCCCTTTATCACAAAGTAGCACAAAGCAGCTCAAATCACTATATGCACACTTTAAGGGCAGCTTTTCAGCTCAAAATGCTGGGAAGTAAATGCTTTCTCAAGACTGCGCTGATTTCCGTCTCTTTCCTGCACCGCAACGGTGTGATAAATCTGCCTCAACATGTGCTGGCCTGTAGAGGCTCCTAGGTGCAGAAGAAGGCCTCTTTTATTAATTTGAGAGAAAGGCAAACAAGAACAACGTTTTAGCACTTCCTCACTAAAAAAGTAAGAAGATCCATTACTTGTCTTGGAAAGTTAAAAAAGAAGCTGACTCAGAGACTCTCCCTTTCAGTGAAAATTGCTACTCAACACTGCTGTTTTCAATGCAGGCGTATAGATAGACACCAGATGGCGCTCACCACCAACGCAACACTAGCAGAGGAAACAGTCGAATGTATGAATAGCCTCAACGTACCTGAAAGCATGTACATTTTGAGAGCATTCACGAAGATTAGAGCATCGTCTGATCATACCTCTCAAAATGTAACGTTTTCCAACAAAGCGTGTATTTGTCAGATGCTATTGCCATGTTGATCATCTGAAATACATATGTAGCATAACTGAAAATCACAAACAAATCTTGAGATCTCAGTACATATTTTCCAAGCGTGTCTCTGTTGTTAAATTGCATTTCTAACGCGGGCAACTGGCATTGACTATACAGTTTGCACTAGAAGCAATGTACATAATCTACACGTATGGGCACGTTCAAGGAGAAAACATTTTTTCAAGTTTGATTTCACCCAAGGGCGTAGGGGAAACTAAGGGCATATTTACAACGAAGTAACAGAGTGTGACGTTAGCCTTCCTGGCTTAACGCTGCACTCCGCCACTTCAGAAACGCAGGGCTGCCCCATATTTACAACAATATGATGCAGCCCTACATTTCCACCTGTGCTGGCGCTAAACTTAGCAGCCTAGCGCCAACGCAGGCACCCTTGCACTATAGGGCAGGGTGTCTGCGTTTCCGGGGAAGATTGTTTATGTGCAGGAAGGTATCCCTTCATGCACGTAAACAATCTTTAAATGGCATTTTGTAACTTTTATGTGTGCTGCTTAATGCAGCACACATAGAAGCTGCAAAATGTCCTTTCTATTTTAAATATTGTTTATATAAATAATCAAAGGCCTTTTGCTGTTTCGATGTGTGCTGCACAAGGCAGCACACATGGAAACAGCAAAAACGAGGAGAAATAAAGCATTTCTCCTCGTTTTGCCTGTTTAAGACTAGATTTTCCCAGGTCTTAATTTTGGCGCTGCCTCCTATTTACGCCACCCTTGTAAATATGGAACAGCATAAAAATCAATGGGTGTTGCGGTAGAGCGCCCACCGCAGCATCCATTGCTCTCCCCTTTCACGCTAAGTACAGCGTGAAAGGGTGCCTTATTTAGTTAAGCCACGTTAAGTGGCTTAAAGCTGTCTTGTAAATAAAACGAAGCCACTATAGACACCATTGACGTTGGAGTGGTGATAGCGGCTTGTAAATATGCCCCCTAAATGTCAAAGGGGAAGGGAGGGGCACAGGCCAGCCCTGAGGAGAGCCGAGCCTGGGGTCTATATCTTGGCTCTAAGAGCCAAAGCACAATCTGAGCTGTCAAAAGATGTAATTCAGGCTACAAGTGTATTGAAAAAGATATGAAGATTTTAAAATGAAAAAAATATATTTGCCAATATGTCTCAGTGTCTCAATAAAGTACATACAATTGTATCACTGAATTGAGTGGCATTTATTGAAAGTCTTTTTTTAAACATGAAACATGCAAGAATACCCCCATGCACTGATGACATAGCCACAAATTACATAAAATGTGTCAGTTTGTCATGTTCTTTTATTTATATAGGCTATAATATTAAATGTAAAGCAAGAATATTTTATATCAATCATACATAGCTGATATTTTTGTAGAGAACAGATCCCGTACCTAATTACGCCAAAGTGATCCTAAAGTGGGTGATTAAAGAAAATGATACATAGTGAAGTAAAGCGATTGGCCACAGATCACACAATTTGATCAAGTGGTGAAGCCAGGATTTGAATCCAGGATTGCTATTGTGTAGTTCAGAAACTGTAGGGTCACATCCTTCTCTCTTCCATTTAGACCAAAGGTCAGTAGTTTCTATTTAGTTATCCAATTAATGTTATTATATTGGATGCAAAAAATACACTCATCACACCTTAAATCAAACTGCCACTATACACACATATATACATGTACATAGTTATAAGATTTAAAAGTATCATTTTCTGTTTTGAACGTTTTGACAAACACTGAAAAGCAAAGATAGAGATAAAACATGATCTCAAATCATTTCTTTTGCTAATTATATAATGGCAAAAGAAACAATTGATGGACGGAATGCTGGACAATGCAACCATTCACCCCCAGTCACAAGGATCTGGGTTAAATCCATCATTCTTTTGCTCACCACACCACCCAAGTTTGGACCCAGCCATATGCAAATCAGTCTTGACCCTATTCCTTGTGGGAACAGTCCAGCCCGAACTACCAAACCAGGTCTTCCCTGGACCAGAAACAAGCATCCTGGGACCGGTTTCAGGGCATCACCATTCATCAGCTAGGCTAGCTTATATCCAGTGGTGTAGTGAGCACGGGACCCACGTCTGGGCATACCCTTCCCACTTAGGATGACATATGCAAAAGAAACAATTGATGGACAGATTGCTGGACAATGCAAACATTCACCCACAGTCCATCAATTGTTTCTTTTGCATATGTCGCCCTAAGTGGGAAGGGTATGCCCAGACGTGGGTCCTGTGCTCACTACACCACTGGATTCAAGCTAGCCTGACTGATGAAGGGGGATGCCCTGAAACTGGTCCCAGGATGCTTGTTTCCGGTCCAGGGAGGACCTGGTTTGGCAGTTCGGGCTGGACTGTTCCCACAAGGAACAGGGTCAAGACTGATTTGCATATGGCTGGGTCCAAACTGGAGTGGTGTGGTGAGCAAAAGAATGATGGATTAAACCCAGATCCTTGTGACTGGGGGTGAATGTTTGCATTGTCCAGCATTCCGTCCATCAATTGTTTTTTTTGCAATTATATAATGGCGGCCATTGAGGTGCTCAGCCTCTGCTAAATTCCATCTTTTTCTCACGTTTGGAGAGCCTGCAGTCACATTAATATAAAATAGCATCTCCTGCCTTCCCTTACTCTGGTGGCTTGCCAGCCTTGAGGAACAGAATGATTTTAGGAGAGATTCAACACCTCAAAGGCTATAATTAAATAATGAAAAAATGAAACTTAGTGAAATACAGCTTAGTAAGGCGCTTAAAGGAGGAAGGCGATGTACAGCATGGCTTCAGAGAGTTTTTTTCTGTCTGCGGCTGTTTATTCTTCAGATGCCACTTCCAATTCTTGGTGGAATATCGTCCACTTCATCCCCCCACTCACATTTCTTTTTAGACACATGTCAATATTGAAAGACCGGCCCCCACAGCACAATAACTATTCTTTTAAATGGAGCATCATCAGACTGCCAGTCACTGAATAGCAGGTTGCTTGCCCCTTCTTGTTGCTAAAGATGTTCTATTATTAGTACTTTCAGCTGTTGTAAGAAATTGGGTTGTTAGTTGACTGGGGTGTGAGCCCTGATCAAGCAGCAACCACAATCCTTGTCAGATTGAAGCACATGCCAACCCTAAATTAACCTGTGCTCAGCCCTCTGGTAGCTTGTCACAGAGCAGTCAGGCTTAACGTAGGTGCAATGTGTAAAATATTTGTGCAACACTTCAAACAGTAATAAAGTGAAAACACCACACAAAAAGGATCCCACGCCAGATTAGAAGAATATAGTGATTTCTACTAAATAAAACAAGATCAAAACAACAAAAATCCAATCAGTAGGACCAGAGATATGTAAGTTGTAAAGTTTTAGTGAAAATAGCTCCAAATAGCAAGAAGCGCCAACTGTGAATATCTGGTTGCACTGGACTGGGACAAAGGATCAAGTTCAGGCTGACCGTGATGGAGCATGGGTCAGTTAACTGGGACCCAGTGAGGCCCTCAGAACAAAGTACCTTAAATCCTGGTTTGCAGAGCATTGCGAGAATCTGCATCGAAGATGTTTCGCATAGCCAAGGCATTGCGTTGTTACGGAGATGTGGCAAGGCTGTGATGCGAGGGCCTGCGCCATTTTCGAGGATCCTGTCAACGAAGACTTGCAGTGGGAAGTCTGACATCAAGGATTCGTCGCTCAGTGGGTCAAAGCTTTGTTTCGGAGGAGCTATAAGGCTGTGATGCAGAGTCCTTTGTCGTCGTCAAGGCTGTCATCGACGAGGGATGCAAGGGCCTGCACTGAAGATGCATCCCACAGCTGCGGTTCCAAAGAGGCTGTGGGCTATGGAGGCGATGTGGGTCTTTGCAACAGGTCCGGTCTATGCAGCAGCAGTGATGCTTCGGTTCTGCTTTGAGTTGAGCCACACAGCAGAGGAAATTCATTGATTTTGCTGGGTTCACAGAGGCTGGCAGAGCTATATGCAAGTTTAAAGATTTTAGTGATAATAGCTCCAAATAGCACAAAATGCCAACTGTGGATATCTGGTCATGCTGGGCTGGGGCAAAGTCTCAAGTTCAGGCTGAACACAATGGAGTGCAGGCCGGCTACAGGGACCAAGTTAGGCCTGCTGAAGAAAGATTCTTAAATCCTGGTTTGCAGAGCGTTGCCAGGATCTGCGTCAGAGATGCATTGCATAGCCAAGGCAATGCGTCAGTTCTGAGATGTAACAAGGCTGTGATGCGAGGGCCTGTGTCATCGTCAAGGATCCCATCGACGGGGACTTGCGATGGAAAACCTGGCGTCATGGATGTGTTGCACATTCGGGGTGATGTGTCAGTTCCGAGGAGCTGCAAGGCTGTGATGTGGAGTCCATTGTTAGCGTCGAGACTGTCACAGATGAGGGTTGCAAGGGCCTGCACCAGGGATGCATCCAACAGTGGCGGTTTCAAAGAGGCTGTGGGACTGCAAAGTATATATTCTATTTTTTAAATACATTTCACCCTGCCCTCAGGGCTATCCAGGACCTACTCTAGAAATGAGTTATATGTATTAAAAAGGAAGGGTTGGGCCTGGCAAAAGGTTTATTTTGCCAGGTCAAAATGGCAGTTTAAAACTGCACACACAGGTTGCAATAGCAGGCCGGAGACATGTTTAAAATGCTACTTAATTGGAAGTGGGTGGCACAACCTGTGCTGCAAGCCCACTATTAGCATTTAATTTAGAGACCCTGAACACAGGTAGTGCCACTTTACTAGGAACTTACAAGTATATTTAATATGCCATTTGGGTATAGGCCAATTCTACCATGTTTTAAGGAGAGAGCAAAATCAATTTAGGACTGGTTAGCAGTGGTAAAGTGCGCAAAGTCCTAAAGCCTACCAAAATTAAGTTATCAAACAGGAGGATTGAAGGCAAAATGTTAGGGGAAAAGCCATGTCAAGGATGTCAGGTCTAACAACTGTATTTCATGAAGTTGCCTCACTGCATACAATTTGTGATATATATTCTATCCCACACTATGGGGCATATTTACAAGCCCCCACCGCCACCACAACGTCACTTTTAATGACATTGTGATGGCAATATGAGCTTCGCCTTATTTACAAGGCAGCGATAAGCCACTCAACGTGGCTTAACGCTGCCTTGTAAATTAGGCACCCTTTCACGCTATACTTAGCGTGAAAGGGGAGGGCAACACCCATTGATTTTGATGCTGCCCCATATTTACAAGGGTGGCATAATTATGGGGCAGCACCAAAATTAAGAACAGGGAAAACCTGGCCTTACCCTGGCGAATCGAGGAGAAATGTTTAATTTCTCATCATTTTGGCTGTTTCCCATGTGTTTGCGTTGTGCAGCACACGTGGACACAGCAAAACGCAATTGAATATTTATGTGCAGGAAGGTGTCCCTTCCTGCACATAAACAATCATTAAAAAAAGATGTTTTGCAACTTCTATGTGTGCTGCATTAAGGGACACTTTCCTGCGCATAAACAATCTTCCCCTACAATGCAGACAACCTTGCACTATGGTGCAAGGGGGCCTGCGTTGGCGCTAGGGAGCTGAATTTAGTACCAGTGCAGGGGGAAACGCAGGGCTGCACCATATTGGTATAAATATGGTGCAGCCCTGCATTTCAGAAGTGGCAGAGCGCGGCGTTAAGCCAAGGAGGTTAACGCCACCCTCGCCACTTCTATTGTAAATATGCCCTAATGTTTTCTTGTTTCCTCCAGTTACTCCAATGCCAGAATCACTGTGTTCTGCATGGCCAGTATCCATGGGAGGCCACTCGAGGATATGACCTTAGGATGAACAGGGCTCTTTATTAGTGATGTGCAGAGCTACCGACTCACACAGTGCCACCATGTGTCACAAGATATGGGTTCCCTTCACACAGACACCCAGTGAAGATTCACTTTCACATGATGAACTGGAAACCACTGCACTCAGTGAGTTTCAAGCTTGCCTTTAGAGGCTCTTAGCAGCGAATATCCATTAGGGGTTTTGAAAACATCCCGTGCCACCGGGGGCTGCCTTGGAAAGCTATTATTTTTTGTTTTTTGGCAAGGGAGAGATTGGTGGCAGTAGGGGGTAGAAGGGCCTCTCAGTCAGTTCTCGGCATGAATGCCCGCCCGCTTCTCACACTGTGGGGCATATGTACAAGCCCCTATCGCCACCACAACGTCACTTTTACGGACGTTGTGGTGGTGATAGGGGTTGCGCCTTATGTATAAGGCAGCGTTAAGCCACTTTACGTGGCTTAACACTGCCTTGTACATAAGGCACCCTTTCACGCTATGGTTAGCGTGAAAGGGGCGTGCAGTGGGTGTTGTGGTGGGCGTTCCACCGCAGCATCCATTGTATTTGACGCTGGCCCCTATGTACAAGGGTGGCGTACATAGGAGGCAGCGCCAAAATTAAGACCAGGAAAATCCTGGTCTTAAGTTCCGAAACGAGGAGAAATGCATTATTTCTCCTCGTTTTGCTTTTTCCATGTGTGCTGCCTTGTGCAGCACACATGGAAAAAGCAAAATGCCATGGTTTGTTTATGTACAGGAAGGTGCCCCTACCTGTACATAAACAAACCTTTAAAAAAAATGCAATTTTGTAACTTTCATGTGGCTGCATGAAGCAGCACACATGAAAGTTACAAAATGGCATTTTAGGATTGTTTATGTGCAGGAAGGGACACCTTCCTACACATAACCAATGCTCCTCTGCACACAGACACACACAGACACCCTTGCACTCTGGTGCAAGGGTGCCTGCGTTGGCGCTAAGTAGTTAAACTTAGCGCCATCGCAAGGGGAAATGCAAGGCTGCACCGCATTCTTGTAAATATGGTGCAGCCTTGTGTTTCAGAAGTGGCGGAGCGTGTCGTTAAGCCAAGGAGGCTAACGACATGCTCCGCCACTTCCTAGTACATATCCCCCTGTGTTTTTTGGCAGTTTTGGACTCGGGAGCACGCTCGCTGAAAAGGTGTATGTGAATGTCACATGCTTTGTTCAGAAACAAAACTTTTGTGTGGGTTCTGAAGTTATGCTAAGCAGCGCTTTGTACTGTAAAGTGGAACAAGCGGCAACGTGATCCCCTTTCCTGAAGAAATCAATTTTCTTTCAAAACTTGACACGTGCCCAGGGCAACACATTTTTCCTGGCCTGCCACCAATCTCCCAATAATGTATGTAAAAGGGACGTAACGGGGGCAGCAATGTACACAATGCTAGAGTCCACCCAACAGCTGCGGCCCGTGCAGGTAAGAGAGGTGGCGTTGGGGCCGGGTGAGGTGGATTTTGACAGATGATGACGAGGACAAATTATTTCTTTAATTTTCCCTCCAGGTCCTCCCGTCGAATACCTCCCCCAACCCGGCCCCACAGCCCCACCGCTCCTACCTGCACGGGCTGCGGCTGTCACCCAAGTCAGATCTATGTAATTGGCATGACCTTTCCATCAAATCCTAGCACTAAAGGAAATGAGGCACAAACAAATAGCAATAGGAGTTTCACATGATATTTCGAATGGTAAGTGTAGTTTCCCAAAAATTACACATTTTATGGAACTTACACTTGATTGGATGTCATTGCCTACAAATGTGTACTGCAGAGTGAATTTTGAGTACATATCTGATGCAAGACATTGCTGGCTCACCTTTCCACTGTGGTGTAATACAGGGGACCAGATTTAACAAGAACTTGTGTCACCTTTGCCCACACAATGTGATTCAAGACCAATGCAAGCCCTTAAGTGAGATTTACTATGCCACGCAGAGTCACCTTGGGTGGCTCTGCATGGCATAGTATATCTGGAGTAGCGCAGGGCAGCATAAGTCACTGCACTGTGTTACTCTGCCCTGGTAAGGCATTCTATAGGTGGAGTGTGGGTATTCCCTGGGGCCTCATTTACAAAAAAATGGCGTAGGGCATTGCCGCAAGTATTCTCACGGTGCTGCCCTATGCCAATTTGAAAGGGCAGGAATGCACCCTATTTACGAGATATGGGGCATTCCTGCCTTACAGCCAGTGCCGGCCCTCAATTTGGTGGCTAGCACCAACACAGGCACCTTTGCACCACGGTGCAAGGGAGACTGCGTTGTTGACAGGATTATTTGTTTGCACCTTCCTGCACAAAAACAATCCTGAGAGGTGTTTTCCTCGTTCTATGTGTGCTGCAGAATGCAGCACACATGTAAAGAGGAAGAAATTAGGAGAAATGAAAACATTTCTCCTCCTTACACCTGCTCTGGGGAGGCATAAGGTTTGGCGATGCCCGAGGTTTACGTGATTTTGCAAATCTGGGTCAGCCTCAAAATCCATGGGTGTTGCATGGGAATACCCACCCCAATGCCCCTGGAATGGCTCCTTGGTGCAGAGTAAGGCAAGGCAGCACTTTGCACTGCCTTGCCTTACTCCATATCTAGGAGGCCATGCAGAGCCGCACAGGGTGGCTTTGCATCACATCATAGATATGATTGAGAGGCCTGCGCCACCGGAGCTCCTTATTTTTTGGTGCATTCCCAGATTTACCAACACTAGTAAGTCTGGGAATGCATCAAAATGGTACACCTTCCCGGGGAGGCATAATGATGAGAAATATGTTTATTTTTCCTTGTTTTTTTCCCCTTTCTACGTGTGCTGCATACTGTAGCACACAAAGAAAGGGGAAAGAGCCTTAGAGTTTTTGTGCAGGAAGATGTCCTGCACAAAAACAATCCCATCTGTAACGCACACACCCTTGCACCATGGTGTAAGGGTGCCTGTGTTGGTGCTTGGCAGCCACAAGTGCTACAGCACAGAGGGAGAGCAGGAATGCACCATACCTTAGTAGATATTAGCATTCCTGCCCTCTCCATGTGACACAACGCAGTGCAGCAAATTGTCTTGCTGCATTGCACCAAATATTAGTAAAACTGACCCTTGGTGTCAGGTTAAAAAAGCATTTCTTGCACAAACACTGGTGAAGACATCATTTGCACTTCACTCAGTAAATATGATGCTTCTCTGGTGAGATGCCCTGCAAGAAATCTCGGCCCTCATTTATGAGGTTTTGCCGTAGGACAGCTCTACAGGCCTTCCTGCTGCCCTGCCCTACCGCAAAAGAAAAGGTCAGGAATGCGCCGTATCTATCAGATATGGCGCATTCCTGTCCTTTTCCCCTGCACGCAGGCACATTGCACCATGGTGCAAGGGTGCCTGCGTTGCGGGGATGATTATTTTTGTGCAGGAATGAAAACCTTCTTGCACAAAAACAATCATAAACGGCTTTTTCCTCTTTCTAGCTGTGCTGCATTGTGCAGCACACATAGAAAAAGGAAAAACGAGGAGAAATAAAGATATTTTCCTCGTTGTGCCTCCCTTACGCCTCTCCTGGGGAGGCGTAAGTTGTTGGCGCTGCCTTAGATTTACGATTTCTCATAAATCTGGGGCAGTGTTAAAAAGCCATGGATGTTGCTGGGAACGCCCCCAGCAACACCAATTACATGCCCCTTTAACAACAGAAAACTGCGTTAAAGGAAGCCATATTTACAAGGCTGCATTAAGGCCAAAAAAATGGCTTAGTGCTGCCTCGTAAATATGGAGTAGGCTCCTGCACCAAGGAACGTCACAAAAAGTGAGGTTCCGGTTGCGCAACCCACCTTTTACAGGCAGGTCCTTGATAAGACAGTGAAAGAGTATGTAAATGTTTCGTAATTAGGGCCACAGTTGAGGCTTAACTTGCTATGGGGCACATGCATCAAAGGTTTCTGCGAGCGCAAACGGTGCGATTCGCAAAAATCATCCGTTTGCGTTCGCAAAATGGCCTTTTGCGATGCATGAAAGTGTTGGGGAGGCGCAATTTAGGTAATCGCAATTTCTTGCGGTTTCCTAAATTGCGATTGCATTTAAGGAATCGCAATTTGCGATTCCTTAAATGCAATGCAATAGGCACTTTGAAATAGCGATTTCGCTATTTGTGGCCGCAAATTACAGAGAAATGAAACTGTTCTGTAATTTGCAAACACTTTGAAAAATGCACTAAAGTGCATTTTTCAAAGTTTGAGGTTACACACACACATGCCCTTGGGGCATGTGTGTGCGCAACATGGGTGCACACCACAATTTCAGGGGTGCCACAGGGTGTCCTTTTGACACCCTTGCACCCTTGGAATTGCATGCGTAATTTGCGAGTACCAATTGGTACTCGCAAATTGCGCATGCAATTTCCCATTCATTCCTATGGGCCTGTATTCCCATAGGAATGAATGGGAAGCCATTCGTTAATTGTGACTCGCAATTTGCGAGTCGCAATTAAGGAATGTTTAGGAATCGCTATTTTTATAGCGATTCCTACATGCATAGGCTTTTGCGAGTCCTTAATTGTGATTCCTTAATAATCGCAATTAAGGACTCGCAAAATCATACCTTGATGCATGTGCCCCTATATCTTTAGACATTTCAGAAATTCTGAATTCCAAACTGACATTCTCTCTCCGAAACTGTATTTTGCACCCAGCTAAATATACGCTCAAAGTTTATGACTGACACACGCCCCGCCCCCCTTATTCCTGAAAAGGAGACGATAGTTCTTTGCCGCGTTTGCAAAAATGTAAATGTTTGAAAAAATGGAAAAATATAAATGCACATCACCTCCCTTATAGTCTTGTTGGTGTTGTTAAAACTTTGTTAGAAGTATTTTTACGAATTTCCGATTCCAGACTTCCACGCCCTCGCAGCTGCCATCAGCGCAGCGTGTGATGTTGTGTAATGATGTGCGGGTGAACGTTGTAAGTAAAGAGAGATGAGTGATTCAATAAGTACCTGCAAACAATTAAAAAAAAGTAGGTCTGCGTGAAACAAAGCTCCCTCTGGAGAGATATGTACACAGGCCAGCTGAGTAAATACCAATCAAGACACGCTGAGATAAAAAGAGCAATGAGGAACCATGTGTAAATACTAAGGCGAGACTATTGAAATATGGCTGCCTTTGAGATACATTATTCATCTCGGATGCGTCTAAGTGACATCATTTTACGCATATGAAAGAAGAGAGAGACCCAGATTCTCAAATGGTTTAGTGTCGGGTAAGCGTCGGGTAAGCGTCGGTACAATGCAAACCTGATGCTAAACCTGTTATGGGATTTACAAACCTACTCTAAGTGCTATTAGCATTGGTTTGTAGGGGAAATTAAGGCAACGCAGCTCAAAGCGCTGCTATGCATTACTTTTCCTTAAGGGGGTGTTACATGGGTGGTACATGGGCATTCCCATGCAACCACCCATGCTTTTTGACGTGAAAACCTATTCACTAACTTTGGTAGAAAGTGTTTAGCACCAAAAATTAACGCTATCTAAAAGCAGGCGTTAAACGAAGAAATGTTTTTATTTCTATGTGCTTTTCCGACTTTGCAAGCATGCTGCACTGTACAGCACACATACAAAGTAGGAACAGCTTTTAAACTTGTCTAGGCATAGTACTTTGTACAGGAAGCGTGCCATCCCTGTACAAAACCTATGCTAGACTCAGGTACACACCCTAGCACTAAAGCGCTAAGGTGTGTGCCTGGCACACAGCAGCTGAAATCAGCGCCAGCGCTATGGAGAAGGGAGGAGAGTGCCATATCTCTGTGAATATGGTGCTCTCCTGCTCTCTCCCTGTCACGCAACACAGCACTTCCTCTTTTGGGGCTGTGCTGCATTGCCTGACAGCTACGAGAATCTGGGCCATAGTTTCTTAGTGTCATTTTTGCATCAAAACTCACAATTTCACATTTCAGTCGTATCTGCGAACGGCCAGAAGGTGCCATCTAAGTGCCTTAAAAACACCACAATAAATAAATAAGGAAATAAAAAAATAAGCAAAAAATAAAGTACTTTTTGCCCATGGGTCCAGGGGCGGACTGGGAACCAAAAGCAGCGCAGGCAAATTTGTC